>CM038794.1:193286724-193886724 GCA_021764765.1 Vicia sativa
TTTGATGTGATTCATATTTGTTTGAATTTTGATGTGAACTAATCATTTTCATGATGTTTGGTTGCTTAGACCTCAAGTTAGGGTTTGTACGCTAACCTCTCTTGATTTTTAAGTCAACTTTCAATTAAACTAGGGTTTCACGATCCCTTAGGATTCTAGAACTAATTGTTTTTATATTTTAGGACTTGTTTTGACACTTTTCACTTTTAAGTCAAATTAGGGTTCCTAATTATTGATTTCCTAGGTTAGACTAACTTGTTTGATTTTATTTCAACATGAAATATGTTAATCTTTACCCAATATTTTTGTTGCTGACTTTTTGATGTTCTTAGATTCTTGTATTATTTTTGTTTCAATTTTATGACTCATGCTTCTACTTATTTGTCCAAGCTTTCTCTTATTAATGCATTGATGTTTTGTGTAACTTATGAATATGAGGAATGCACTTGAGCAATCCATGAGGAATATGTGTTTTCTTCTTCATCATCATGGCCTATTGTAGACTTTATTTCACCCTTGAATCATTCAAGCTCTCACAATTTTCTCGTCTATTAACCCCATTATGTAGGAGTTTGCTCATGATCATGGTTTAGGAGGTAACTTTCATGTACCACCTTTAGTACCTTATGTGAGGCAACTTGATACTAATTCACTATAATTCTGATCTTGTATTTTTTATTTGTCATAATTTGTTGCTTCTATGGACCCATGGATGACCATTCATTGTCATTCCATCTTGGTCTCTTTTGGAAGCTAAATTGGTCACCCTTGTAGCTTAGACTTTCTTTCTCTTTAAGATTTCAATGATTCTTCCTATTATCTTTGTCCCATTGTGGTACCTTGATGTTGGTTCTATACCAATAACATCTAAGAACCTTAATTCTTGATGCTATTTGATAACTGTTGTTTTGGGCATAAGGGACTAAATTTGCACATTGTCATGACACTCTAACATGTTAGATTAGTAGCATTGTTTGGAGTTATTGTAAGTTTATGATAGATAATTATAATAGGGATGTATCACTGTACTAGGAACTATAAACATCAAATTTTATTTCCACACTTGATTTATATTATCCATCATTGATTTTAGACAAGTGTTTTCCATCTAGCATGTTGTTGACTATCAATTAGGTGATTTGTTTTGTGTACAGAAGCTTTGTATTCTACATTTTTTGATCATGAACTTCATTTTGAGTTAACTTATTACACAAGTCACATATTTCTTAATTATCCAATTAATACCATTTTGTTGATCCTTGTTATATGCTTTGAATTTAACAAGTTTTGTTGTTTTCAAACCCTAATTTTGTGTGTCTTTGAGTGCAAGCTTTCTTATTTGATTGAGATTCCTTTGTTTATGTTTGGATTATCCCTTAAGCTACTGAATTTACATGCGCTAACCTTTCCTAGCCTTAAACCTATTCATAGGTGCTTGGTTTATGATTGTTTTGCCTTTAGAGGCTTGTTTGTGCTTGCATATACTAGTTTTGTTCTAACTTGTTGAATGTTTGTGTATGACCTTTGAAGGTAGCTTATTTTCATGTATTTCTTAGGTTATTTAAGCTACTGACCCTATATGTATTATCACCTTCTCATCTTGTCTCTTGACCTTGTTTTACTTGTTGACTTGTATGTTTGCTTAAGTTGACTTTAGGGTTGGATTTTGACTTCTTCCTTTGCTAGCTTTTGTGTTATTTATAGTGATGATGTTTGACATTTGATTTTTTATATGTATGAGAGTTACCTCAATATGTTTATCTTCTTACTCCACTCTTATGTGACACCTTGAAAGCATGTTCACACAAGTGTACATTTGCACACACTCCACCACACACTTTTGATGCCTGCCTATGTTTTCTCATGATAATTTGCTTGTGAACCTTCATGATGATTGTGTATATGATGCGAATGTGTTTTCACCATACTAGATACTTGCTTTCATGCCTTGTCATCTTCCAAATCTCACTTCCCTTCATCTATGCACCACCTCACCTTATTTGACCTTTTAGATGCATTCTAGATCAACTTTTTGACTAATTTTTGTACTAAGTGTTGCATATGTGCTCTTTTTGAGTTTATTATAATTTGATTGTATTTAAAATGAGCCTTACCTTATTTTATGTTGCTTTTGATCTCAAAATTATGTGACACTTAGCACAAGTATGCTCAAGCACACACATTCACACACACATTCGCACACACTTACATGGATTGATTTTGTTCTCCTTAAGTAATTTGTTTGTAAATTTATCTTATGCATGTTTGTATGTTTTGATTGATGTATTGGAATCATTTTCTACTTTATTGTATGTTTTCTAACTCTGCATGATTCACTTCTTTTCATCTATTCCTTTTCATGGATTCTTTCGACTTGTAAACGATTTCTAGGTCAAAGTTTTGACTAGTTTTTTTTTGTACTAGTGTTGTAATTGCATCTTTGTGGTATCTTTTCTTTGTGATTTGATTATGAATTCTTTTATGTGATGTGTCTACTGTAATCACTTAATCTTGACACTCTTTTTACATGTTATGAATGTCACACCTTTGCACCCACCTCACCACACATAGTTGTTGCATGTTTACGCACTTTTGTAGAATTTTGTTCATGAATTTTTGTGGTTTTGTTTGCATGATGTAAATATGGAGTTAGCTTGTTAGCTACTGACTTTTTGTCATTTTACCTTTTTATTCTTTCTTTATCTTATCTATGCTTAAAATCTTGCACAACCTGTTTTCCGTATGCTTTTACGACTAGTTTTGATCTAGTTTGTGCACTAGCTTTGCATGTATGTCTTCATAATGATGTTTGATGTTTGTTTATGGTTTTTATAAGCTTTGTATATGTATGTTGTGTCTACTGACCTCACTTCACATAACTCCATGCATGATTGTTCACTCATTGGTTTCACTTCATTTTCTTCTCTTCTTTCTCTTCCTTTTGTTGGTGTTTTGTTTGTGTGCTTTTGCCAAAGCATTTTGTTTGCCTTTCCCCTTTTCTGATTTGGTTTTCTTTAACCAAGACGATTGATCTTATAGTTTTCCCTTAGGATCACTCGATTAGGTTAGTTATTGAGGTTAGACATTAGGGTAGGTATCCATGCATGTCAACATTAGATAGATAATCTAAGTAGTTTCCCTTGTTCATACCCATAACCTAGGATCGACTTTGCATGATAATAATTAGGATTAGAAATAGGTTACTTTCCCTTATCCATTTTTACCTTTATCCTTTTGCATTCTTAAAATTAAAACTTTGTTTTGTCAAGTGCAATAAGACATCCTAATAATATTAAAACTTTTTCCAAAGTAAAAGATACAAACTAAATCTTGTAGTGTCTTAGGATGTTCCTTCGTCCCTGCTGTTCATGACATTCCTTCGTTCCTTTTGTTGCTGACGTTCCGTCGTCCCTTCTGTTGTTGACGTCGTGTCCTCGCTCCGACGCTCCGTCGTCCGCTCAGTAGTGATGCTTTGGTGTCATGGAGGTGTTTCATCATCGTTGTTTGTTGTCTCGTATTCTAATCTAAAAAAAACATAAACCAACCAAAATAAGTGAGTCGAACTACGACGCTCTGACTTTCCCATTGCACGAGGGAATACATAGGCATCCTGTCGTGGAGATTGATCGAGCAAACTTTATAAATATTTTCTTCTTTTCCCCTTGTTTTCTTTCTTTATTTTATTTCTATATTCTTTATTCCTTTTATATGCATTATACCTCATATACAGATATAGTTAGATTTCTACACCCATTAGATAGAAAGTAAAAGCGGATACCATAGAGTACTACAGGCGTGTGGGGTGCTAATACCTTCCCCTCACGTAAATGACTTCCTTACCCAACCTCTTGGTCGCAAGACCGTGATTTCTCCATTTCAGGTTTACTCGATGTTTACCTTTCCCTCTCGACGGGATAAAAAATATTCAATGGCAACTTCATTGATTTATTTTCTTTGATTTTCGGCCGGTTGTTTCAACTACCCAATGCTATTTCTACCTAATAACCTCTTAGATATGAGAACCCCTCTCACTCCCCCTCAATCACACACGAAGATTATAACAATAACGTTGAAGACACACTTCAAACACACATGATTAGAAGAAACACTTTTGTCACAAACGCCTAAGACTTAAAGCAATATGATTCTAACTTAGAACACACATGGAGTTGCTTCATAGTTTCCTCCAAGAAAATAACTCAACTCATTACTTCACAACTTTTGAGTGAGAACAATTTTCCTCTCACCTACGGCTTTAAGGTAAAACTCGGTGACCATCCCACATCCGGTGGTTCAAACATGGCTAACCCTAATAATTATATCCTTACTAAATTTGGCTAGCTTCCTAAACTAGGTTACAAACTCCTTATTTATGAACTAGTCCCAAACTGGACTTGGGCCTTCAAACAACAACATATCAACTATAACAAATTGTAGAAAACAAACTAACTTAAAAACCTACAATTTTAGCTTAATCTTTGACTTCTACTTTTCTCCTTAACTCCTTGAATCTTTTTTGAACCCACATGGACCTTCATCAACAATACGCCACATAGGTTGCATAATATTCCCAAATATTCTCCATAACTTAAGTAACTAATTTATCAGTTTAGTAGGCGTGATGTTGGATGTCGATGTCAAAGATCTCATTCGACATGTTGTTTTAGTTGTTGATTTAATTCAACACAACATGTTCAAGCATTCCAATAGGACTTCTTTTTGTATATATTTTAGCTATACATCCTATTGTATATTACATTACTGCTGCTATTATTTGTTTTACTAAAATTAATGTCAATCCTTGAAACAAGGAACATACACTAAATAATCAAAAGTGCAATAAAATTAAATGTTTGTTTACATTGACTTATTTGAGCTTACATAGTAACATAAATTTTGTGAGATTATTTGTGTGGGAGAACTTATGATAATAGTCATAAGATTTGTTCAATTTATTTTCATAAGTTCTTTGTATTTTAATGAAAAGTATAAAATACAGTATATACAATATAAAAATAATAAATGTATGCATATTTATTAAAATTGGGCGATCTGATAAACATATAAATTTCTTTGTATGGTATGTGGTCTAGTCTATTTAGATTGTAATCGATATATTTTTTGTATGTGTTAATTTTGATACAATTTAATACATATTAATTTTATGGTATGATTTTGGTTTACATTCCATGTGCTTGTTTGCAAAGTTTCTAATTTTTGGTAAGTTTTTGGATATGCAAATTTGAAGTCTCCCTTTTTGTAATAAAATATATGGTTTGTTCGGATACGTGACTCTAAAAGTCACCCTTTTTGTTATGAAAAGTGTGGTTTATTCAGACATGTAACTACAAAGTCACCATTTTTGTAATAAATTGTTTGGTTTATTCTGATATGTCATTCCAAAATTTTATCTGATACATGATAAGAATTTTGAGGTCCAAAGTGATCTAATACTTGTATAATTGGGCGTGTCTCAACTCTTATTTCCTGCACAACATACTTAAGTCAGAGAGAATGAGTTCATACCCCCGCCTTATATTTATATATATCAATGGCGAGAAACCACAACTTCCATTTCGGGTCTCTAAGAAAATATCTTTCACAGATCTGATATTCAAAGTGAATACTCTGTTGCGCTTTTTCAGGAAATCACAAAGTTCTCAAGCTCGAGTATCGATCACCCTCATTTGAAAGCGAAGGGAAGGTCCATTTCACAACCTTGAACTGAAGAGAAATGAAGATCTGAAGGTAAGATGAAGTATTTTTCTCCGTTATGAATCAAAGGAGCCGATTGAAGTGGATGCGGAGATTAAAAAATCCTCGAGTATATAATCATTATGTTGCAACGTTCCGATGAAATAATTATGAAATGTTGAATATATTTTCGTGATTATCTATGTGTTGAATGCTTTTAATTAATGTAATATATATATATATATATATATATATATATATATATATATATATATATATATATATATATATATATACACACACACACACATGCACATGCTTGCCACATATATAATTAGTTTTGGGATTTTGGGGTTTTGTAAACATATCGCCAATTGATCATTAGAATTGAAAACCTTTATGAAGATGTCACTTGATTAAATATTCTCCCTGACAAAGTGACAATCTATCTCAATATATTTGGTCCTCCCATGGAAGACTAAATTTAAAGCAATGTGCAACACAACTTACAAGTGTCATTGGTCTTGCTTATTCAATTTGAAGTTCCTTGAGTAATTGTTTTAACCAAATAAGTTCACATGTTGCCATTTTCATTTCCCCTATAATCTGCCTCGGTGCTTGATCTTTCAACTAGGTTTTATTTCTTACTTTTCTAGCATATAAGGTTTCCTCCAACAAGTACACAATACCCAGAGGTGGATCATCTATCAGTGAGTGATCCTACCCAATCAACATCGAAGTATCCAACTATCTGAGTATGTCATTTATATTCATACACAAGACACTTTCCTGGAGAAAATTTGATATATCCCAGAATCTGGATAACAACATCCATGTGCTCTTGACAGGGGGAATTTAAGATCTTTCTAACCACACTGACTGCAAAAGAAATTTCTAGACGAGTGACTGTGAGATAATTCAACTTTCCAACCAATCTCCTATATCTTCATGGGTCATATAAAGGCTCCCCCTGATTGGTTAGGAGTTTGACACTTAGATCCTGATGTAGGAGGGCTACCTTGGCATATCGAAGAAGATACCACGTGTTAGAAAGCATTTTAATATATAAATAACATTATTTTAATATTTAAGTAATTTCTATTTTGTTTGTTTTATTTAATTATGTTTTGGATTAACGGCTCATAAGACCCATTAGGGTTTCTTTGTTTTATGTATTTAAATACCTTTGGCATAGCCATAAGATTATCTTTCCTATAATAAAATTTGAAGTTTTATTTATAATTGGAGGACTCCAAAGTTTATTTGATGTTTTCATTTGCAACCTGTTGTAGATTTTTTCGTGAACAAAGTATTTTGATTATCGATTCCACAGGGATTGGTGCATGTTATAGTCTTTCAATAGAAAAGTATGTTTTAAGATGATGTAACCAAAGGGTTTGTTATCTATTCTACTAGAACCATGAGTTTCCAAACAACAACTAAATTAATTCTTTCAAAAAGAGTTATGATTAGATTAGAGAGAGTTTGAGATTGTTTTCAAGTAAGAAGGCATGTCAAGATTAGTTTCATTGATCTAATTTCATACATATTCATTTAATCAAGTGATGAACATAATGGATGATTTCTATAAATACATATCCTCTCAATCTTGTAGATTTCCCACCAAGATTGTGAATGTTATCATGTTAATCCTTGCATGATTCCTCACTACAACTATTAGCATGATAATCATTAAGTTCAATATTTTGTAAACTCTAACACACAAATCTATTCCTAGCATTTGTTTGTGAGAGGATGAATATCCTAGGTCACTTTGAAATCTTCTTTTCCAAGCAAAACTCAAAGCATAAAGATGAAGAACAAAGATATTCAACTATATTAATCATCAACCATGTTCATACACAAATGGATTAAAAGAAATACATACTTTAAAGATCAACTACCTCTAATCTTGACACAAAAGGAGCTTAGCTACTCATTTCCATGGTTGCCTTGCTCTCAAGATTGTTGGTAGAGATGATGAACATGAGAAGAAATCAAGAGAAAAGCTATGGTTTTTCTTCCTAAACTTGCCCTAGATTTACAAAGATGAAAGATAATGATGGTCTATGTTTTCTTGCTTTCTTTACAAGCCAAAAAGTCTGGTGAAGTGATGGGTTGGTGGCTCCAAAGGTGAAAGCATGGGCTGTCCTTTTCCGAATTTCATGACCAGTTGGGTTAAGTCGGTGGCCATCATCATGCATTGGCCGACCTATATGCTTCCTCTTCCAAAATTATCTTCAAAAGAATCATCCCTAAAGCTCTTCAAGTACCCTTGAATCCAAGCTTGGGAGAATTAGTTAATAAATTCCTACAATTAAGAGTAACTAAAGTCAAATAATACATATATTAAACAAAACTAGATAAAAACCTAATTAAAGCAATATACTAGAATAAATATACAAATTAAATACAAAGACATTGTTAAGGACCACAAAATAATGTACAAAATAACCACAATTTGGTCCTTAACACAACAGATTTCTATTCTAGGTTTAGCGCTAATCCCTAGATTTGATTGCGTCGATTGACCTAATAATGAGTTTCTCCTATTCTTTCGTAGCTTGATAACCATGGAGGATCAACCGGTGACCAAAGGATCTTAAGGAATTACCACAAATTTTACCACGACTCTAACTTTTTGTGAACAGATGGCGAATTTAGCAAATCGGTGAACAACGAAAATAACAACAAGAATATGCGAAGAGAACATGTTAGGGTTCCATGGGGGTGGAATCAACCATCGTGCTACTAATGTTATTTCTGAAAATTTGAGTTCCAAAAAAGAAGAATCCTACGAGGAAGAGGTCGGTGATCATGGGAATCAACATAACCATGACTAGAGTGAAGGTTGATATTCCATTATTCTATTAAATGATGGAGGCGGAGGAATGTCTGGATTGGCAGATCGACGTTGACAGGTTCTTCGATGTTATGGGTGTTCCTGAGAACAAGAAAGTTAAGATGGTGGCGATCAGGCTTAAGAGTACTGCAACTATCTGGTGGGATAAACATATTGTCCAATGACAGAGGCAAAGGATGAGACCTGTTAGAGCTTGGCAAAGAATGAAACAATTGATGTTGGAGAGGTTTATACCGAAGCATTATGAACAAATTCTTTATAAGATGTACATCGAGTGTGTTCAGGGCAAGAAAAGAGTGTCTGGATACACAATTGAGTTTATGCATTTTTCTGAGCACAATGAATTAGGAGAATCAGAGAGCCAGAAAGTGGCACGATATATCAATGGCCTAAAGGGATCCTTACAAAGAAGATGGGTTTAAAACTGTATGTATCCGATATCCAATCTAGCTTTGAAGGATGAATTAATAGAGAAATCCCCTCGAAATTTCTCATCTTTTAGGTGTTCGTCCCAAAATAACTTTGAATCAGTCGATGCCAAGGAAGAGAGTGCGACAACCTAGGATTCCAACTCTGGGAATAAGGGAACTAGCAACTCTAACAATGTGCAACAGGGTAAAACACAAATCTAGAGGCAGAATAATCCATATGCTAGACCCACTATAGATACATGTTATCATTGTAACAGAAGAGGCCACAAATCTAATGTTTGTCCACAAATCTAAGGAGAGTCGTTGTTGTTGTGGAAGAAAGGGAGGAAAATGAGGAAAAAGAAGATCTTGTAGTTGAGAAGGATGAATATGCAAATGTTGAGTTTTCAAGGGAAGAATATGATGAGAGGGTAAATTTTGTGTTCCAGAGAATGTTACTAGTATCTAAAGACAAATGGAAGCAGAAGAATTTGTTTAAAACACATTGTTCTATCAAGAACAAGGTGTGTAACTTGATTATGGATAGTGGCAGCATGGAGAAACTGGTCTCACGAAAATTGGTAGATTATTTGAAGTTGTCTACAGAACCTCATAAGAAGCCATACACCCTCAATTAGGTAAGCAAGGGATCTGAGGTTCGAGTAAAACTATCATGCAAAGTTCCTATCTCCATCAGAAAGTATTATAGAGAAGATGTACTTTGTGATGTTCTTGAGAGAGGGATAACGTGATGATGTTTACATGGGGTACACATAAAATTGCTATGGCTCTTGTTTTTCATTTTGACATGAACTCAAGAGGAAAGAAGTATAGTTTTTTGGTGATGACACAAAGTGTAAAGGAGAATGATGAGACTATTAAAGAATCTAAAGAGGTGATGAATGGTGTAAAGGAGAAAACAACAATTCTAGTAGAACTGTTTGGGGTCCTAAAAGATTTCAAGGAGTCGAGTAGATGAACTATCAAACGATTTGCCTCTTATGCGGGATAAACACACGAGAGTTAAAGTTTTCAATGAGAAAGAAGATGTGATGGCGTTTCTGCATGAAGAAAGATTTACAATTGGTACTTATAGGAAATTCCAGTTAGAAGAAGCTCTTTGTAAATAAGAGAACTCGGGGTCGGATTCTTCAGAAGTGAAGGAGATCGATGTAGGAGGGCTGCCTTGGCATATAGAAGAAGATATCGCGCGTTAGAAAGCTTTTTAATATTTAAACAATATTATTTTAATATTTAAGCAATTTCTATTTTATTTGTTTTATTTAATTATATTTTGGATTAAAGGCCCATAAGGCCCATTAAGGTTTATTTTTTTTAATGTATTTAAAGAGCTTTGGCATAGCCATAAGGTTATCTTTCACATAATAAAATGTGAAATTTTCTTTATACTTGGTGGACTCCAGAGTTTATTTGACATATTTTGCACTTGCAACCCTATTTTCTATTCTAGGTTTAGCGCTTGCTAATACCTAGGATTTCTGACTCCGTTAGATCCATAAGAATACTTTAGTTGGGAAACTACTAGACAATCTTTAGATTGAGCCACCTCAATACCCAAGAAATACCGGAGTTTACAAAGATCTTTTGTCTAAAATTGATTCGAGAGATGTTGTTTTTATAGAAGTATTCCCTGATGATCACTACCAGTTATGAAAATATCATCAACATATACAATAAGATAGATACACCCTTGGGATGAGTGACGATAAAAAGAATGGTCACCGCATGGACCATACCAAACTGTTGTACTATTGTGTTGAATCTGCCAAATCAAGTTCTCAGAGATTTCTTGAGACCATAAAGAGACATGTGTAGCCTACAAATCATATTCGATACTCCTCCTGAGCAACAAACATAGGTGGTTGCTCCATATATACTTCCTTTTCAAGGTCACCATGTAAAAAGACATTTTTGATGTCAAGTTGATGAAGAGGCCATTATTGAATGGCTGCAATGGCTACAAGAAATCTAATACATGCCATCTTGGCTACAGGTGAGAAGGCATCATTATAATCCAACCCAAAAATCTAAGTGTATCCTTTGGCTACCAAACGAGCTTTAAAACGATCAATCTTCCCATCTAGACCAACCTTCACTGTATAAAGTCACCGACAACTGACTAAAGATTTCCAAGGGTAGGAACCCACTCGTGTTCCACTACTTTAAAAAGCATACATTTCATCAATCATTGCTTGCCTCAACTCAAGGTGATATAATGCTTCACCTGGAGTTATAGGAATAGAAATAGAAGATAAAGAAGTACACTACAAAGGAGAAAGACGATGATAACATAAATTAATATAACGTGGAGAAGGATTTCGTGTTTGACGATACCTTTCAAGAGCAATCGAAGATCGGACTCGGGCTCGGGATCGATCCGTTGATGGCGAAGGCTTGAGGAGAGTCTGCAATGACCTTAGAGACAAGTACGACCTTAGGGATAGGTATGAAAGATGTTGATTGGCGATCTTGATATGTTTGAAGTGGGCGAGAAGTTGGGGGTCAACTCTAGGATTATCTAGTTGGCCAGGTCCCTGAGAATGATGGGGGATAATGGCCGATGGGACTTTCGAAAGAGGCGTGGGAGTAGTTTCTTAAAGGGGTTCCGAAGTCGGCTGATTGGACTCGAAATAAGGAACATATTCGAAAGACACACTTTAGTGAACGATTTTGTACAAAACAAAACATGAATTGGGGCTTGAGAGAGATTGTGTACAAAACATGTAGACCCGAAGAATCACGTCCATGAATTGGGGCTGGAGCATGGAACTAAATGGCGGGTGCTCCAATGGATCTTAGATGAGGCTCTGATACCATATTAAAATATGAGAAGTTAAGAGACATCTGATAAAACCGTATGACTGAATAACATTTCGGGAATTGCATTATGTAGGGAATCAAACAACTTATTGCATTAGTTACAAATGGGAATATCTTATTATATTCTAGAATATACTAAGGAATATTCTATAGATACATCTTCAATACTATCATGTTTCCATTCATGTTGCCTGAGTTCTTGTTCGGAGATACATCTTCAAACACACCCTTTTAACACTTCGGAGATGTATATCCGAATTTTATTGTGATAAAATAATGTTTGGTGCATCTGAAGATGCATTTCTAAAAACAAGTGACATTTTAAGAATTTCACGCACGGCGTGGGTGAAATGAGAAATTGTCCTTATTTAATTAAATAGACTTATAAAAAAATGTGAGGCCTAGACTACACTTGAAAAATTGGGGGTAATTTATCTTTAATGGCTTATATCAATGAAATTTTGTGACATAAAATATATTTTTAAAATTGCATATTAACCTAAAACCTTAAAGCAATTGAATTTATGTCTCTTTCCCCTTTAAAATTGCTCAACATTTTCTTTTTCATCCAATAGGAGAATAATTACTCACAATTGACATACTAACATTTGACTACTAAAAAATAAAGTCATATATTTTTTCTTGATTTAATTTTAATTCTTTAAAATTTTAGGTTAGTATGTGATGTTGAAAATGTATTTATGTCACAAAATTTCATTGATATAAGTCATTATAGAGTAAATCATTCCAATTTTTCAAGAAATAACCAAGAATTTACCTTAATAAAATAGACTTATTAAAAATTTAAGTTTTTTTATTTAAAAAAAATTCAAATTTTAACCTTTTTAAAATAGACTGGAAATTCATATTAGTTGACTTGACTTATCCCTAATTAAAACTTACGACCATGAGTAATAAGTTTCAATCTGTCAAGAACTAAACTAAAGTAACTATATGAAAAATATCCTTTATTACTAATTTTTAAAAATATTAACGTATCTACAATATATTTAATTATTATCATGTAGACATGTAGTATCTCATTTTTAAAGTATATTTTTCTAATACAAAATTTGACACTTACATTATAGTATATTTATTACAATGTCACCTCAGTCTGAAATGTAGATATACTCTATCCTAAATTTTGTGTTCAAATAACTCAATTAATATATACATTAAACTTAAGTTTCTTAAGAGATCTAAATAATTATCTTATGAGATCTAAAGGATGCGTCGTTTTCTATTTTTGGTCCGAACTAGGGCCAGAGGAAGCAAAAGAAAGTAATTACGAAACACTGGTACATGCATTTGCATGTTCACTGTTCCTTTCAGGTGCAACGCAACATGGGACCAACTATAACTATAACTAATCATCTCATCACTAAAAAGTAAAAACATATTCCGTCATCTCTTACATCCATCTATATAGGGTAAAAATAAATAAACATACTCTCTTTTTTATTTTATTTTATTTTTAAACTACATTTGTTATGGTCATAATTAGAAATATATATAATAAAATTAGTTAGGCATGGCTTACATCAGAAAAATATTGAATGAGTCTGCTTTCATTTTATATTTGCCATTATTTTGAGCACATGCAATATAGTATTATATAGTTGCATCTAATTTTTATCTTATACTCTTTAAATTAAGAAGTTATATTCGATTCCTATGGCTTCCACAATTACGTAATATACATTGCATCTTGCTTCTTTTTCGTAATTCTCATTGGCTAGTTCTTCACAGCCACATTATAATTGTCTTCATGTAATGCAATTAAAGTGGCTTGACCTTCGCCACAAAAAATATTTTAATTTCTATATCACAGAAAATATCCTAACATGACACAGCCGTTAATTCCTATGACATGTTTATATCAAAACTAACATAAATATTTTTGATAAAGTGGAGTGAGAATATAACATTATTTTCGAACATTATTTATTTTCAGGAATATAGTTTACACATTACTTTTTGGTGAAATTTATATTCTCATGTTTGAGGTTATCCAAATAAACAATTTTATAGGAGAAAATCTTTTATTCATATGAAAATAGAACACAGCTATCAATAACTATTATTTTTCCACAATTTATGTTTTATTTTAAATTTTAATTCTAATATTTTAAAACTCCGTGATTTAAATATGTTTTATCAATTTTTCTTATACAATATTTTACATACAATTAAGCAGCTGTTTATCATTACATTTTTTGAAATCTTAACATCTAACTTTGTGACCAACTAGTTCAAATAGATCAAATCGTTCATTTATTGGATTCTGTTTAAAATCAAAGTAAAAATTTATATGAATTTAGGTCAACAGAAACTATTTGCACCTAATTATATAAAAATCTAAAACTTTGAGATAGCACACTCACATATTTTTGGAGTCTCACAATAAGTGCATTGCACTAGAAAATTTGAGTAATTAACAAAGTTGAAGATTATCATTGAGAACTCAACCAGAAGATGAATTATGTTAGATTAGGAGTCGTATACTAATGAAATAAGATGTTGATCACATGCATGGCTAAACTTTAAAGGGATGGAATGCAAGGAAACTTTTAGGATAGTCCTAGAACTCATGCTTGTGATTAGCAAAGTCCATATACAAAAGAAAAAATGAATTTGTTAATTGAGTAGAATAGAAACCAAATTGCATAAATAGGATATCCAACAAAACACCCAGAGTTTTGTTTAATTTGTAACACTCCTTTATTGTGTAAGGACCTAATCTATCTAAAATATTAATGAAGGAGAACATGCATGCATATCATTATTAACCATTCACTCTTAACCTATTTTTTTGGATACCTATGGTCTTTCCATTCTAAGAAATATTGATTGATTGTGCTATGACAAAAAAACACGTTATATGTGTAACCTTGTAGTCGTTTCTAATGTGGGGATGCTATAAGATTTGGGAAAGATGAAATGTTAATTTGAAAATAAAATAAAATACTATACTATACTACATGTCAAAGACAGTATGTAATACACTTCGAGTTCGTAGTTTTTTTTTTAACCGAAGAGAAAAACAAAAACAAAATTGTATAATTATACGGTGTTGGACAAATGTGTAAAGAATTATTTTTGTTTGGAAAATGCGATTTCGAGGCTCCTTCTTAGACATCATTTTCAAATATAAGGTTAGAAAAAGAAATATAGAACAAATAGAATTGTGGCAGCCTTTGTGGTTGAATTTGGTCAAGTATTCAAGAGGGAAAAAATATAGCCATCAATGGGTCCAACTCATGCCAAGTGCATAAGACTATTCAACAAAGGAACCCAAATAAGCACAAGTTATGATGTGGACTAATGATAAAACTTAGAAGATTAAGGTGAACAAATCAGATTATTAAAAAATATATTCAATTAAATTTAAAATAAGACTTGGTTGAGTGTTTGGTCTTTGGTGTAAAGGTCTATAAATACCACCTTGTATAGAACTCTAATATGCATCCTAAAGCAAGTAAGCAACCTACAATAAACTTGAAGAAAGAAAAGCATAGAAAACAGTTGAAGCCAAGAGTTTGAGTGAGATATGGAGAATTTCCCAGTTATCAACTTAGAGAACATCAATGGTGAGAAGAGGAAGCTACTATGGAGAAAATCAAAGATGCTTGTGAAAACTGGGGATTCTTTGAGGTACTTTATATTGGTTCAATATATAGAACTTTTTTTCTTTTCATATAGATTTATACATTTGCCTCTAAATCTTTGTTCATGTTTGTTTTTTATGTAGCTGGTGAATCATGGCATACCTCATGACTTGATGGACACTGTGGAGAGGTTGACAAAAGAACACTACAGGAAATGCATGGAACAAAGATTCAATGAATTGGTGGCTGAGAAAGGGCTTGAAGCTGTTCAAACTGAGGTCAAAGACATGGATTGGGAGAGTACCTTCCACTTGCGTCACTTACCTGAGTCAAACATTTCAGAGATCCCTGATCTTAGTGATGAATACAGGTTACACATATCAAATATTTACATTGCCATATAGAATTTGTAAAACAAAAAGGTCACATATTTATTGTTAACTTTAAACATTGATCCATACCAAATGATGATTTCAATACCAACATTAAGTTAGCACCAAATGAAATTGAACCTAGATTTCTAAAACAAGATCTCAGATTTGAGTCTCATGGATGGAAAAAAATGTGGTTGCAAAATGACAATCAAATAAAAGTGACCAACTAGATTCTTCATATAAGATTGGTTATTGGCGACACTGTCGCATGAATGACACGTTAACAAATTTATCAAGTCTTTCACAACAGATATATATGTATTGTACTTTTCGCAAGATTCTAAATTACTAAAGACAATTATGCAGGAAATCAATGAAGGAATTTGCTTTGAGACTGGAGAAACTAGCAGAGGAGCTACTAGACTTGCTATGCGAGAATCTTGGATTAGAAAAAGGGTACCTCAAAAAGGCCTTCTATGGATCAAAAGGACCAACTTTTGGCACCAAGATTGCAAACTACCCTCCATGTCCAAAACCAGACCTCGTGAAGGGTCTCCGTGCACACACCGATGCCGGTGGAATCATCCTCCTTTTCCAAGACGACAGAGTCAGCGGCCTTCAACTTCTCAAAGATGGCATCTGGGTAGATGTTCCTCCCATGCATCATTCCATTGTCATCAACCTCGGTGACCAACTCGAGGTAAGCATAACCAAATATTTTCTTCTAAACTCATATTGACCTTTTAACAAACATGTAAAATGCAACACATTATTCATCTCAAAAAAACCATTCTAATGATTCTGCAGGTGATAACCAATGGTAAGTATAAAAGTATAGAACACCGTGTGATAGCACAAAGTGATGGAACAAGAATGTCCATAGCCTCATTCTACAACCCTGGTAGTGATGCTGTTATCTACCCAGCACCAACATTGATTGAAGAAAACAATGAAATTTACCCAAAATTTGTGTTTGAGGATTACATGAAACTCTATGCAGGGTTAAAGTTTCAAGCCAAAGAACCAAGATTTGAAGCATTTAAGGAATCAAACGTTAAACTGGGACCAATTGCAACAGTTTAATGATGTTTTACTATAAATAAATATTAAATATATATGTAAACATGTTTGTTTAAGGGGAAACAAGCAAAGTAAAAAAAGGTTAAAGTGAAGTGTATTAGTTTCTCAAATTAGTATATAGTTTTTGTTTACTCCTATTTATATAGTGAGTGATGTGATGTGATGTTATTTATTCCTTGTAACGTGGAGAAAATATTATGAAATGTTTGGAATAATGATAATAATATTGTTGGATTGGAGTGGAGTGAAGAAAATAAATATTTATCGGTTAATGTCTTAATCCATGTACATTCATTTTTGTCATTGTTTGGGTGTGGATGAATGATGAAAGACAAGTTGGGTTTTGGTGCAATAATGATCATAAGTATAAGTGGACAATCTTTGAAAGAATGTAGGGCTGAACTTATCAACAACATAACCAACAAATGGAAAAAATAATAATGCAGGGACCACTTTTAACTAGTTGCTTTTTTGTTTTTTCTTTTGCACAAACCTACCTTGATAAGGAAAAAAAATCATCTTTAGTGTCCAGCCAATTACAATTATTGTGTTTAATAAAGTTAACGTGAATTATAGTTTAGACAAGAAAGTTTGAACACTTTTTTTTTTTTTTATATATTGAAAAAATAAAAAAGAAGGAAAAACAGAATATAAAAAAGCTTGGCACCAAAAGAACTAGACTAGATAGAACCAACATTTTTTTCTAACAAAGTTACTTCTAAAGTTTCAATTCAAAAAGATTTATTTTCTTTTTTTCATTAATTAATTATCACTAGAAAATCTTTCATTAAAAGTATTTTCTGATTATTGAGGATTTTCCACCGGATTTCTTAATTGCATACTTTTAAGTCAGTATATTCATAGGTTCATTTCCATTCAGTTCCATCTTATGACTCTGAAGGTTGTTTATCAAAATTTTAAGGCTTAGTGTATTCAGGTCTTTAACCTCCTAAATAGATGTAATTTTGGGTCTGAATCTTACATGAATACTCATGATAATCTTCTTGACATGATCTGTATAAGTTTAATTCTTGTTCAAAACTTGAAGGCCTGATACAAGTAGTTGAAACCTAGATAATATAGTTTCAATGTCTTCATCATACTGTATTTTGAAGAGTTTATACCGGCGAATCAGATGGTTAGCCCCTTTCATTTGCTGGTTACCTTTACATGTAACACAAAATAATTCAAAGATAGTCTTGGAAGATGGCTTATCTATGATTTTTATGTACTCAGAGTGAGGTAAAACATCAACAATAATACATCATATTCTGTGGTGTTTTATGTACGCTTTCTTTTGAGCTCGTGTGTGAACTTTTCTACCAGCAACCATTCCCACACCATTCACTTGAATATCAACACCATCCTCAAGTATGTCTCATAACTCATCATCAAGTCCAATAATGTATGTGTACACTTTTCTTTTCCCCCATTCAAAGTGAGTAGAATCACCACTGAATGCAAGTGGTTTGGTAGAATATTGACTCTTTTCATGAGCACTATAATCATACGGTATACCAGTGCCAGCAACATGACTATCATTAGTACCTCCCATCTAATATATTTTCTCTTCATGATCTTTTTTGGTGTCATTGCTAAGTGTTAAGTACAGATTGTGCTCTGATTCCAACTGAAGGTGAAAAAAATACACAATAAGGGGGTTAAATTGTGTATATGATAAACTTTTTCTCTTAATATCATTGGCTTCTAAATCTGATCAAGTTCAAATTTTCAGCAAGAGTAAGAACCAAAGGAATATTATAAAGTGTGTAAACAATAAATAAATCACATACAAAAATTATCATGTTTCCTCTATAACGAGAGTAGTCCAGTCCCCTTGCCATGCAAGATCTTTTCACTATAATCACAACCTGATTACAACTTGCTTAGACACGCCATCTTCTGAATAATCTTTTTATCCATTGTGTTTTTCTCAAGTGAGGCGTCCATAAGCATGTTGGAATAGACTAAAGAAATCATGTCATACAACCTCGAGCCTTGCATTAAAACCCCTAGTTAATTTTCTCCATAATTCTGGCATTTGATTAGATGTGTTTGCCTTTACATAGAGTACGAACAAAAGTAATGTACTATATTTCTAGCTCATCGAAAGTTGAGTTAATAGGCGCTAAGGTTTTATATAACAAACAGATTATGATCCATTAGAATTTAAGTTACTTGCTTCTTCTTAATAAACTCTTTAACTAGGTCAGTACCAAGTTAATTACAAGCTTAATAATCCTGGACACTTAAATAAATGTTAGTATAACCTATTGTTATTTAAGTACTTTGTTATCATAAAAAATCAAGGAGTGTGAACATATTTTGTTCCAACAAATACCTCATCTTCTTCAGATTCAGAGAAAAAATATAAGCCAGAGTTTGCATAAGAGGATGTACGACAATATGAGCCATCAATGCTAGATTGAATTTTTCTGCATTTTGGTCAGAATTTTCTTCATCTCCAAGTTCATCCGATGTTGTCATGGGATTCTTCTTGTCATTGTTTCTGACTTCTAACAACTTCCTTTATTGTCTTTGTCCTTTTATAAAATATGGATGATCAACAATAAATTGACAGAGCTTCTTTTTGTTGAAGCATCCCTTCTTGCCATCCTTCTTATCTATGGAACTAGTTCCTCTGAAGCCACTACTTTTGTCAGAGAATATTTTGTCATTCTTTATAAAATACTAAAATATTTTGATAAAAAGTGTCCTATCCCCATCATATGTTCCATCTTCATGACCTGTTGTAGAAGTTACTTCTTTAGATTCCCAGACTTTTGAGGATTTAGCATATTTATCAGCAGATTTCAAAGCAATTTACTTTGACTTCTTTGTTGGTTCATCTCTAATAAGCTTCATCTTATGACTCCAGAGATTACTGATTAAACTCTCCAAAATTATCTTGTTTAAGTCTATGGCTTCTTGTATGGAAGTTACCTTAGGTCTACATTTGTCCAAAATACTTGTATGAATATTCTAGACATGATCAATTATAGTATTGTTTTTGTTCAAAACTTAAAGTACATACACAAGAACTTGAAACCTTGAGATCATGGTTTCAACGTATTCATCCTCCTTCATTTTGAATAGTTCATACTTTTGGACGAGAAGGTTTAACTTGGCCTTTTTTACTTGTTGATTCCCTTCATAGGAAGCACAAATAGATTCAAATATTATTTGGCAGTCTATTTGTTTAGAATATTGATATACTCGGAATGCGTTAAAGCATCAACCAAGATTCTTCTAACTCTATGATGTTTTTTGTAAAGCTTTTTCTAAGCAGGTGTGAGACTCTTTCTATCATCCACTATACTCCATCAACTTCAACATCAATTCAATCTTCAAGAATATCTCATAGCTCATGATCAATACATATGATGTGAGTGTACATTTTCTTTTCCACCATTCAAATTCAATATAATTTTCGTTGAATGTTGGAGATTTAGAAATATAACTATTCTATTCATAGGCACTATAATTAAAAGACACATCATGATAATAAGGTATGTTTGGTCTTATGTCTAGCAAACTTACAATGTACACAGTTTCCCAAACATAAGATTCGTAGAGGAGAAAAGCTTTAGGGAAAGATCTTGGTCTTATTAGTAAGAAACCTCGAATGTACGATTTAAATTTAACAATCTATTTAAAGAAGGTATGTGCCTTTTATTTGTACTTGTAAGTGTTATATGAACTATATTGTTTTTTTAAATGTCATTATACTTTATAGTATTGTTTAAACACCATGGATGCTTTGTAGAATTATTTGAATAGCAAAACTACAAAAATTGTATAAAATGAACATAAATAAAATATATCATTTATATTTTGAAATAAATGTTAATGCAAAACTAAAGATCACATACACAAGAGCAAGGTCAGTCTTGACTTTATAAATGTCTGAGATAAATAATAAAAATAGATACCTAATAAAAATAGAGTAGTTAAATATTTAATTATGAAAACAAATATGAAGATGAGAACACAAAAATGAGGGTTGAATTTTGTTAATGTTTTCTCCTTTTTCTCTTTCAAATATCTTATCAGATACTGATCACAAGGATATAATCTGAGTCAGAGACTGATGGTGATAGCAGCGGAATAAAGTTGATCAAAAATAGAAATTATACCGGTTCCTCCTACGAATCAAAAGTAGTCTAGTCCCCTTGTGTAAAGTGAAGACACTCCATCTATTTTATTTTGATGAAGACAAAGTGATAATCAAATGAATGACAAAAGAATGGAAAAAGCTTTCAAGGTCAAAATATAGAATCAACTATTCAAGACTCATCATGTATGAAGGTTAGCATCAAATGGTCAAGATTTACCGTTTTGAAAGCTAGCATTGTAGTCTTGATTGATCTTTATAATAGATTTATTTTTCATGTTTGAACCATATTAAATCACTTTCAAATATAATCTATTTACTTGGATAAATCAATAGATGTTGCATAAGGTTGGTTCAAATACCTAGGCATATCCTCAATTTTTCAAATATTATGTTTTTTATTTAAATTATGGCGGTTTGACCCAGTAACATCACTAAAACCGACCTAATTTGCATCGATCTGAAGCGTATTTTATTTTGAAGGTAAAAATATTCGCATTTGTTAAGTTTGGTATCCATTAAAACTGACTTAACAAGTCATGTACGAATTTGAAAAAAAATCTACATTTTAACACTTTTTCATGCACTCATGAATCCTTTTCATTTAACATGACATTTGTTAATGATATTTTACATGACTTGTAACACCCCTTCTAATTACCCGCGTTTATAAATAATAATCGAGTATTTAATCATAATCGAAGGCGTCACAATTTAAAACATAAAAATTTGACCAAACAATCATGCTTCTTGAAGAATACTCATCAATTAAATCATACTCAAAATTATGTTTAACAATGAAATGAAACATAATTAAATCCGAATACTTTACTCAATTATTCGGGATAATAAATCAACAAAATTCAAAATTATTAAAATATCCATAAAAGGATTCCAAACAATCGTTTTCCCAGTGTTACATCTACCGAGCACGACACGCGGACAAAGACTCGAATCTAAGGCTATCCTCACCAACTCAAGCTAATCACTCGGATCCGAAATGTTAAAGTAAGGGTGAGATTTCAATTCAATATAATATGCATTATCGTTCTTAGATCCAACAGTTAATTGAATATATTAGTTCATCAACCAACACGGATCACAACAATACGAACAATTCACACAATGATCATGTATAAATAGCAAACAATGGCAATTGCAACACTTGGAAACCATCCTAACATGTTACAATTCCATATGCAATGCGACTCTATGCATGTGGTACCAATCGTGAACCGCGTTCTGCCTCCGTTTACTCGTGGAAAGCGGTGTAATCCATGATTCGCCCACACCATTGGGTCAAGAATCTAGCCTCACTACCTCTACCAGTCAGTCTCTTGGCTCGCGCTCACTTCCGCACAATGGGAATGAACCAATTAACAAATGTATATGCATGCAATCATAAAAGCATGCCACATTATTCCACTGATCATAATAAATCAACATAATCACACGATGTCATTTCACCAATACATCACAATCAAAGCACAATGGACATCAAAATATAACATGGTATGCATTAGTTCTCATGTAACTCGGACCATTCGCATTGATTACCATCTTAGTATTTCAAATCCACATTTTCAAAATCGGGACTCGGCTCTTTTAAAATAATTTTCAATAAAATAATATTTTTATTTTCCAGGAGGTAGAACTTTAAATTTAAGAAATAACGCCGAAAACGGCACTCGAATCGGAGTTACGGTTTAGAAAATATGCATTTTTGAAAATTTATAAGTTTTGGAAAAATCTGTGGTGTACAGGTTCCTCAACGGGAGAACCGGTTCCCACAATCTTTGAAAACACGCTCCGGAAAATGTATGGGAACCGGTTCCTCCACAGGGAACGGTTCCCGGTTTTCAAAATAGAGTCCCCTGGATTTTTGTATGGGGAACGGTTCCCTCAGGGGAGGCAGGTTCCTGTACAAAAATTCAATTTGAATTCTGTTGAACGGTTCCTCCCACAGGAACGGTTTCCCACGACTGTAACAACAAAATTTATCATTTTGACAGCTTTATGCATCCATAACCATTTCCTACCTTTCCAATACGAATTATAATATCATGAACACCATTCTAACACCATTTCACACCATTTTGACATCAACTAACATAATTTATCCATCCCTAATTATCATCGACACACTAGTGATCAATTTTCCATCCCGACACAATTAGGGTTTCATACTATAATCTACCATTCAATTCCTAACATACCTAATCATCCCATTGGTTCCCAAAACCCATAAGACATATTAACAATAAAATCACCCCTTACCTCGCGATGATCTTCGATTTCTCTCGGCGTCGACTTTTCCTCTCTTCTCCTCTTCCTCCAACTCTACGTGAAATGATTTTCCAAAAACCCTTCTCTTTTTCCTTTATTTTCCTTTTATATTTCCTTTTAATATTCCAATTAAAATAATTAATTAATACTTAGTATTTAGTAGAGTGTTTTACTATCACACCCACCGTTACTCTGCACCCTTCCAAACCTTTCCTCATTAAATAATCCAATTAATCCAGATGAATTAAATATTTAAGACTTTAATCAATTAAATAATTAATTCTCGCTTATTTAATATTGAATTAAATCGGGGTGTCACAACTCTCCCCCACTAAAAGAGTTTTCGTCCTCGAAAACATACCTTAGACGAAAAGTTCGGGGTATGAGTCCTTCATCTGACTCTCCAGCTCCCAAGTCACATTGTTGTGTATTTCTCTTTCTTTGTCAAGGCACATTGTTGTGTATTTCTTCAAGCTTTCAACTTCTTATATAGATAATCATGAAAGATAGTAGTTGGAAAAGACATATTGCATAAGTGAGTCTTTGAGAGAAGCCTCAGATATGTTGCAAAGCTTCTAAAATGGTTAGTGTTGTTCGTGTCATTTGAAACACTTTTACTACAAAAGAAATTATCGATTGCAATTCTTGGTGACGAAGAAGACAACTTGACTTTAGAATATGATAGCGACTTGTCGAGAAATTCCTTGGTTTCTAAGCTTTGATTGGCTTGGGTTTTGTTCATTGAGTTTAAGTCTTAACCGACCCTTTAGACTTTGAGTCTTGAAAGGTTGGCTTGATCTTGATGATGACATGATGAGAGTCTAGAGTCTTGAGGTTGATCATTGGCGACTTGATATGAGCACGATCTTCATAATGCATCTTTTACGACTTATGTTTGAATGTTGATGCAATATCAAAATGACTTTTAATCAAAATATTAATATTTGTGCATACACTTGAACACACGTTAATCTACTTAAATATTATTCAAATACTTTGTTATTATTAAAACTCAAAGGATGTGGTATAAACCAATTTTACTTCAATAAAATATTATATAAATAAAATAATTATTTAAAATTATTAATGTTGGAGTCAAAATTCAAACACGTGACCACAATCTTGTAGATGAATTTTCTTTCCATTACAATACAAATATAATATATAATAATTTTTCTAAAACTAAATTTACTTCTTTTATAATGAAAACTCCAAAAATAAGTATTTTCAACATTCTTTTCAAATATTTCCTTATAATATTCACACCGCAGTCATAACACCAATCACAATTTAAAACCATTGTTAAGAATGTTTATATTGCATTAACTTGCATTATAAGCCACCAACTGACTTCCACTCTAACTGTCTTGTAACTAACGGCTGCTTAGAAAAATAATGTAACTAACAGTTAATAAAATAATTTTAAAACTCAAACTAACTATATCTTATACTACAACTAATTAGAATAAAATGAATTATCCACAACAATAAAAATTAAAAAAAAATGCATAAATGATAGAAGAAGATTGAAATTAAAATTTGTATAGCTCATTTGAATATATTGTTTTCTACATACTAATCATGTATACATATTACTATTCCTTTGCACTGATCGGTTTGAATTGAATCACGACTTTAATGTATATGTGAAATGAATATGTAGAAAAGAAATTAATGACGAAACGATATCAAACTAAAATGATATACAAATGTATATTAAAAAAATAATAATGCACAAATTGAGGTTATAACAAGAAAAATTGTGTTTTTCACTATCATTTTTGTCTAGGTTTTAAATAAAATTTATACACTTTTAACTTATAAAAAATATTGTCTATGTTTTAAATTAAATTTCTACAATTTTAACTTATAAAAAGTATTATTTGTATATTTAAATAAGAATACATATTTATTTATATTCAAATTTGCATGTGTTAATCGATAATATAGATGATTTCAATTACAATAAACCAATTTATGTTATCTTCTCTATTATTAAAATATGAAGTTGTGTTATCTATTTTATTAAAATAATAATTGAAATTAAATAACCAAAATACAAAATAAAATTGTTGTTTTTTTCGTTACTCTTAATGAGTTTTTAAGAATATGGCACTCAATTTTAAAAGTTAATGACAGTGGTGGTGGTATGAGTTGGAGAATACTAAATTTAATCTTAAAAGTTTAAGATAGAAAAATACTCAGTGATTATACTATAGTTTGATGAGTATCATGAGTTTGGTTCTTGTCCATTGTATAATATTTTACACTAATTAAAATCTATTGTTACCCAAATCACTGAGTGTGTAAGTTAACCCACTCTTTAAACATGATTAATTTGTTGTTATTATTTAGGTTGATTGATTTAATCAATAAGTATGAGATAAATGGAGAAAAGAATTTAATAAATATTAATATTAATTGAATAATGTAATTGAACATTGAAAGGGTTGATTATTTATTATCAATATATATCAGCCAGCAGATGACATATAAGATAATAAATCTCTATGATATTGTGTTAATAACATTCATCGCTCGACATAGAGACAAGTAATAAATAAAACAACACTCTAGTTATACTTTAGTGCAGGCCTGGGCATATCCTTGACGATACCGCAAACAAGTTGAGTCTCTGGAAGGTTATACTCATCCCTGTTAGAGAATTCTGGTGACAGAACACTGATGTAGAGTTGTTGTCCCAAGTAACGGTTCTCAGCATGCTCTGACCTCAAATTCCACATACCAGCATTGTCGAATGTCAACATGACTGCAGCCCATGATTTAGGGAACACTTGGATTGTGTGTCTGCTGATTGCATCAAGAAGATTGTAGTTCTTTCTTTTCTCTGGTGTCCATGTTCCTGGCTCAACGGCGACTGCGAAGAAAGAGTAACCGTCTAAGTTGTATGACTGGACGGTCTTTCCAGGGTTCTCGAAGATGACCTCGATGAAGGTACGGAAAGTGGCGTTGAGTACGTTAGGTGCAACAGTGATGGTGTTGAGATTGGCCGGTGGCATATCGGAGATAGTGTCGTACTTGAACACCTTATCAGCAACACCGTAGTACTCGGCGAGCTTCAAAGGAGTTTCGGTGTCAACATGGAGACACCGTTGATTGCGTACCTGAGTTTACCATTTACTGTGCTAAAGGTTAACAAACTTAATAGTGCGGGTGATGTTGATCTGACCGTAATGGTAAGATCCCTGAGGGTTAGGTCTAGCAGCAGAAGCAGTTAAGTTCCAACGGAAGGAACGGAACTGGTTAAGAGACCATGCCCAACCAACAGGTGCAGGTGGAAGAACAGGTGAAGCAGGACCCTTACCGTTGGTGTAACGAACAATACCCTTAGCGGTCAAAGAGTATTTGGTGAAACGAGTGGAGGCAACCATGTAATAATCCTTTGGCTCTTTATCGGCGGTCACGAGGACGGTGTAACACTGTCCAACGTGAACGTCGAGAAGTCATAGTTGTTTTGAACGAGATGAGAGCCTTCAGTTTCAACCAACTTCATTGAATGTCCTTGGAATCTGAAGTTAAGAGCATCCTTAAGACCAGTGTTGCAGATTCTGTATTTGTAGGTTTTTCCCGGCTTCATTGTAAAGAGTGGCTCATCACTTCCGTCACCCTTAGCGTTCTTACCGTTCATGATAACTCCGGTAGGTCTTCCAATAGAACGGCCACTGTCCAACAACATCTTCAAAGATTTGTGAGACTTTCCGAACCAATCGCCAATAAGAACCCAGTATTCATCTTCAGGGTCAAGATAAGGAACAGGGATCAACAAACGACTGAAGATTCTAAGACCACCGAAACCACCGATGGCTCTTTGAAGACCGGTGGTAGGGTAATAAAAGTAACTTCCGATTTGATCCTTCACTTGAAACTTATAGGTGTAGTTAGTTCCAGGAAGAATAGGGCAAAAGTACCAGGGTACCATCTTGCCATGAATTCTTCCTCTGTTGAATACCGTGCCATGTGAAAAGCAGTGGCTCATCAATGTTGTTGAAGACATTAATGACAACGTTGTTGTTGCTGGTGCTGTTGATTTCAGGTCCTGGAAATTGACCGTTGATAAGGAGACCCTGCTGGGGAACCCCGAGAGGTGAAATGGTACCATAGGTAACATTCCATGTGAAGTAGAGATAAGGATCTTCACCGTAGACGGTGACGCCAAGGAGGCATAGCATCAAAGCCACCACAGCTCCGACCCATTTTATTTACTTTTTATTTGAAAGGAAAAAACTAATAAATAGATAGAAGACAACCCTTTCCTATCTCCTTCTTGAATGGGAAGAAGAAGATAGTTGTTGTTGTTGTTTGCAATCATGTGTTGCCCTTTTATACTAGTGCTTCAATGCTTTTACACCGTTCAAACTTTTCTGTTTTCCGAAGTTTTCTCTCCTCCGTTCCTGGTTATTTGCATCTCCCTATCTATCGCTCTTCCTAGACTTTCTATAAATTCAGTTATCTATTTTTAGATTTTTTTTTCTCGCCATTCCTTGTTTCTTGCATCTCAGCGATTTTCAAGGAAAATAGGGAAGGAATCTAAATTTATATTATTATAAAATATTAGATTAATAACTATTTACATGGCTAGATTTGATTTACTCCCTAATAATATTGTTTTTATTATTTTTTATAACTTTTAGGACCCCATTAATAGTGTAAAAATCAGAATAATCAATTAAAATATATTTTAGAGATAGTAATTTTATATTTAGAGATAAAGACTTAGAATTTTAATACTTTAAAGAGTTATCAAAATTTTTTAAATTGGATAAATTAAAAATTGTCTATATTACAGGAGTAAATAGCTATTAACCTTAAAATATTTAATAAGAAATGAGTATATTTTAAATTTATTAAAAATTTAATTTTTTAATCGAACTTATGAGATTATAGAAGAGCAAAAATTTATTTTATTTTCAAATAATAAAAAATTATGATTATTTATTTGTAAATTCACTTGTTATTATTTTTCTATTTTTAAGCAACAAGTCGGTTTGATTTTCTATCTATTTAATTAAAAAAATTTGTTAGAGTTAACTTCAGCGTAAAATATCTGAGAATTAATAAATAATATAATATATTAAAATTAAATAATATATTATGATTAGTTAAGTTATCTTGTTCAATTTTTTTATGATGAATGAAAAATAATTATGCTAATTAGTGTCTTATGAGTACTGTTTAAAGATACTAAATAAAAATATTTTTATAAAGTTAATTATTTTAATTTCTAAATATTTATATATATATATATATATATATATATATATATTTTTATATTTATATATATATACTAGTGTCTCAAGTATTAAGTATTAGTTACTTCCGTAGAAAAATTATTTCCCTCTTATTTATTACATCAATGCCTGTGGTTATATTATGGTTCGTTTGGTAATATGTCAATATACATTCGTACAAAAAGTTGATACACATTTAATTTAATTCAACAGAAAATAAAATATACATGACTTAATAATAATTGTCTTATAGACTTGATTTATAATTTCATTTTCTGCCGAGAACAAACCTTTGACATAATATTAATTGTTGATAAAAGTAAAATTCACTAAAATCGCATTAACTATTTATTGTTCTTCTATAGTTTTAACTCAGTATTTTGTTTGTTTTTATATTAGAAAGAGTTGCACAAGTTTAACCATTTCATGTCATGCATGTATATTGAGTTGGATAATACAAGTTGCAACATAAATGTGTCGAGAATATAACAAACATGAGAAATAGTTATTTTAGAAATGTAATGACTTGAGTATTTATAAGTGAAAGAATTTACTTATCTATTACTTTAAAGTTTTAGATGAATAAGTGATATGTCTTCTATGAAAGTATATTATTCAAACCAAAAGCCTTAAAAATAAGAATGTTCTTCACCTATCCTCATTCGATTGTTGCGCTAACAAAATGAGAAAATTTTACATAACTCTAGAAGAGTGTGTAGTTAAAAGCATGAATATGAATGCATAGAGCCTTTGTATAAATATACATGTACCATGGCTATGTAACAAACCAACTAATAATTCTACCATGGTATCGTTCACCTAGTTTGATCTATTTCACTCTTTAGTTAACTCTAATTCAATTGCAACTAAATTTCAATTACACTTTGATCCAATTCCAATAAGCTGCATCTTTGTCTTCTTCGTTAATCCATCACTGCGTGCAACCATTATTGAACCTTCTCAAGATGTGACGGTCGTAAGCTTGATTTAGAACTTGCAATTGATTGTAGCCAATGCATCGATCGAAATCCATCAAATCATTTTCATCTTAAACTTGTAATCAAGCTACAAGACACCAATTATCTTCTATGGAATTAGCGGGTTGAAGGTTATCCTCACTCAAATAGTGCACAAATTAGAGGTGAATCCTCATATTCTCTGATAATTCAAGAAAAGAAATATCATATTGAAGGAAAACTCTACGAAGAATACGAATGTTGGATCGTGCGGGACCAAGTTGTGTTCGTATGAGACAAGATTCATAGATATTTCAATACTCATATAAGTAGCGAGTTATACAACTTGAGTTGAGTTAAAATCAATGAAGAAAGGTAATAGATCAATGAATGAATATGTTCTTTGAATTAAAGTCATTTCCAACCGTAATTGATGTTGGAGATGTTACTCCACATCTCAAAAGTTGTCTCAAAATAATAATCTCTTTACTTTTCCAATGCAATTATAATTAACTTTTATCAATTTTACCTTGCATACACTCTTTGTATGACAATGTACTGATCAATAATAATAAAGGGTAGTTTTGTAAAGATATTACTTTTATTAACTCAATCATTACTTTTCCTAATCTGTGTAACAACCTTAAACGACTATTATTTTGAGGCGGATATCAAGATCAAATTGATTCCATCCTTGATGGTTTCTTGAAGAATACAATCCATTAGTCATTCGGTGTATGGCAAATCAAAGTCTTTAACACTCTATAATGTTGAAGCTCTCCTCTATTTTCGGAAGCTTAAGCTGGACAATTTTAGGAAAGAGTGGATTGTGTCAAGTATTATTGTGAATGTGATTCACACAAACAAGCAAACATGTGGTCTACATGAAAACTTTGCAGGAATTTGAGATTGAGGTTGCATGACTCATAATAAAGGTCGTGGTGGAGGTCATTCTTAATTTGAAAATACACCTACATGTCAATCGTGTAGGAAACATGGCCATGATATTGTTGAATGTTAGAATAGTTTTGATGAGACCTTCACACCTACATGTGCTTAGTCCAAACCGTTCAGAGTTTTAAGGTGCCTCTACTAACAAAAATGAAGCATTCACTTTAGAATCTCAAGTTATAACTATGATGGCAATTACAAGTGAGTATTCTCTACCTGAGGAACTTAAACAATGATAACACATAAAGTTATCGATTATTTAGATCAATTTATATGATTTTTATCCGTATTTTAATTAATTAAATTACTCTTTATTATTATGCGGTATTTTCTATGTTTTCAAGTTTTTACCAATTATAAGGCATGCGAAGAAAGTCGAGAAAACAGATAAATCATACTCAAAGTTCACAAAATAGAAGTATTTATGCAAGTATGGGGTGTATGACAAGAAGTGGGGGTGTGAAAGAAGCAAAAGCTAAAGAATTAATAAGGAAGCGCCCAGCCACTTCCACGTGCTTCCTCACCAAGAGTGTAACATTTGTTACCGTAAGCCAAGTATGGCGACCATCACGGACGAGGAGGCAAGACTTCCTCACCAAGGAACTTGCAGCGACCGTTATGCAAACCCTAGCCAGCTCCGTAGGGACCGTTACGGAGGAGTATTCAGAGGCGAAAAAGACGCAACAAACCCATCTACTCAGTGTACCAATACCTCTATAAATAGACCTTCAGTCTCCGATCCAAAACACCTTTTTCTTCTGCAATTTTATACCATTATGCTGCCAATTTTATTTTCAGCATTGATTTTATTTCCAGTTTCAATTTATTAGTTATTTGTTTTCTTTTCTCATATCAAATTTCCACATCGGAGATTGCTGCGAACCTTTGTCAATTCTAACCTTACGTTTGAATTGCACCTTTTTAATTTCTTTCATCGCATTTGATTTTCGGACAACGAATGACAGATCTCACCGACTTGTGGGAGACTCCTAGAACTTGCAAAATATTCCGCCTTTTATTTTCAGGTTTATTTTAATTAATTTATTTATTGGCTTATTTAATTTTATTTATTTATTTATTGGTTTATTTAACTGTTTATTTATTTTATGCCTGATTTATCTGAAATGCATGTTTTATCGAACTGTCTATTTATCACTGTTGCGCTATAACTGAATCGTTTAACATGTTAGGCTAAATTTAGTTATCGGTATGTAATGTCATATAGCCGACGGGGTTTAGCAACACCATTCTATTTATTCCGTTTTAAAAAAGATTGACTTTATGGTTTGATTACTAGTTCTTAATGCAACTATTTTATTACGAGAGTAAACTACGGACTAGAAGTTAGGATAAAAAAAATGAGAGTTTGAGATAATAACTGGACATTAGTAATTGAGCATCAACTTAAAATACAGCGAGAGTGATTTTAAGTTGATTAGGTTTCATTTATTTTCAAAAACTATTTTTAAACTTTAATTGAAGCATGAGAGCACTCATAGGTTTGATTATAGGATCGAATCAATAAATATGAGAGTGTTAGAAGAAGGTTTTCAAATAAATATTTCCCTCTTGAAACACGTTTTGATAATCGAGTTTGAGTCAATGAGTTGCTAAAATTCTCAAGTCAACCATTACATACCGATATTTTCCCGAATATAAACTAGATTACAATTAGTTAGGTTTCCTAAAACCCGATTATTTACATCATTAGCCTTAGATTTACGTAGTAACCTTAGATAACGATAGGTCGACATTTAGTCCTTGGGATTCGATAATCTTTAAAGCTACACGCGATAGGACTGTATACTTGCGGTCTAGATGCTATAAGGCGATATAAAGTCGTGATCAAGTTTTGGCCTTAGGACTAACAAGTCGATATCGTAACTCTTAAAGTTACCTTGTAGAGACTAAGGCACCATTCAATTGTATGCCAAGTACTCGCTCTTGAGGCGAAGACTTAGTGCTACCAATTCCGAACGAGCGCTATTATTAGAAGCGCCACGTCAGAGTACCTCGTGCGGATCCATCTCTTTCTCGATCTTCTATTTCGCTAAACCGGTTGAAGGACCGGACATGGGTGACTAGCCACGTCCGCTCAAATCTTATGTTATTCCTTCATAAGAAGAACCGCACAAGAATTGTTGCTCCAGCCATAGAGGCTAACAACGAACTCAAACCTTCTCTGTCATTGTACAACAAAACTAGTTTTCGGTGGTTCAATGAGCGACCTAATCTACATCTATCCATGTTTCGCATCGCGAGATACATTCAAAGCCAATGGTCGGTCGAGAGGTGATAAGACTTTGTCTTTTCCCTTTTCATTAAGAGATAGAGGAGCTTGGCTCCAATCTCTATCTCTAACTCGATTACCTTTGGAGCGAGTTGAAGAAAGTCTTTCTTGCGTGATATTCGACATCGACGATCTCTTCTTCTCATTCTCCTCGTCATTTCGACGGTAAGAATTCTTAGTTTAAGCGTTTTACATAATTGATTCTTAAATAAGCACTTTTCTAGAATTTATAATTAATCAAGATCTTAATTGAGGAATTGAATTAATATTATGGATTAGGTTGAGAAATTTTGATTTGATGTGATCGTAATGTTGAAATCCGAAATTAGATGGTAAAAGCACTTATTGATTAATTGATTTTTGAGAAAAGTTCTTATTCGGTGGTTACTTCTCGATGTTTATCGAATTAAGGATGTGAAACCTTGATTTTCATGTGTTTAGCTTTAGGATTAAGCCTTAATTCGTGAACAAAATCATGTGTCAATGTATATAGCTTAGGTGTTTGATAAAAGCTTTGAACCATGTTGCCAAGCCTAAAATTGCAAGAATTAGCCCCTGGTTCAGTGAAGTAAACTGTTACCTCACCACGGTAACGATTACCTCACTCATTCCACGTTAAAAATTGAAAATTTGGCTGAAGTAACGGTTACCTCGATGGTACGATTACCTAAGTCGATGAGCTGACTTTGCAATTTTGGATGAAATGTCGGTTACCTCGCTACGGTGATCGTTACCTCATTGAATTAGAGGCCAATATTTGTTATTTTTAGGTGAAGTAATTTACCACCCTAAGGTATCCGATTACCTTTGAAGCGAAACTTGTATTTTTTGTTTATTTGTTCAAATGTCATGTTATCTCCAAGTTTTCTTCTAATCTTTCTCACATACATTTCCTTGTTATTTTTAACATGTTTGTTATTTATGCAAGGTAGTTTGAGGTAGTTTCAATTGCATAATTATCGCTTAGTTATGTGATTGGGAAACTTGGTCGATTATTATTTTTGATCTAATTTTTGCGTTCGACACGATGATTAAATTCCATTGCTTTGAATTCTTTTGCATAATTAATTTGGTGCGGTACTTTGTTATGGATGTGTCAAGACATATTTCGTTTGCCCGATACATTGATTAATGTATTTTGTGCGGTATTTCATTGTATGGATGTGTCGCACACGTTCCATTGTCCATTATACATTGGATAATATATTTTTGTGTAGGTTTTATTGAGCGGATGTGTTGACACACATTCGTTGGCCATTATACATTGGTTAATGTATTTTTTGTATGTTTTATTATATGGATGTGTCGATACACATTCCATTTGTAGTTTACATTGGTTAATGTATGTTATGCATGTGTTTGATTGATTTGGATATGTTACGCTACATATCCGATCTTACGATACATGTTGTGTACACATTTGTCTACATTGCTTGGATGGCTATTCCTTTGTAGGTTTTGTTGGTATTCGAATGTGTTCACATATTTCAATCATGCTTATTGATGCTCAATGCATATTCTTACGGACTTTCTTTATTGCTTGTCGATGGTTTACGAGTTTTCGGGTTTCTTCACTATTTGCTATAGCTATCACGGATTGATATTCGTTCGATATTTTCTCATACCTTTTACCGCATTCTTTTACCGCTTTTCTAGAGAGCATGAGAAGTAGGGTTTTATTGCTTTCCTTGCCATGAGAAGGAGGAATAGAGATGCATGATAGGGGTATCCATTATTGTTCATGTCAAGAACCCCTATGGTTTATGTAAAGACCAGTTTAAGGAAATTCCACATATGGTGTACTATTTGTGTTTGGTGTGTTTAAAACCCTACCAATGTAGTAGGTATTTCGCATATGTGTTTACATTTTGTGCTAAAGACCTCAAAAAGAGGATCCCCTTCCTCATTTTCGCCCATGATAAGTCCCAAAAGAGGCAAGCAGAATGGGTCCACAATTGACCCCCGCACTTTCGTCTGTGTCATCCTTAGCTCAGCGGTGAAAGCTTCCTTGTTATCGAGTTTGTCCGTGTGTGTTAAAAGTAGGCGAGAGAATCGAATCGAATTGATTCTCCGGCTCGAAATGATTTACTCTTTTGATTTGTTTATAAAGATGCCATGAGCATCAAGCTTTATTATTTTCAACACAAGAAAAATGATTATGAAAAGGGGAAAGTGCAAGACCCTCAATTTATATGATATGCATTACGACTAGCGTGAACTAGGCGTAGCATTGGGAAGATTCTAGGTAAGGGGTTTGTTATATAAAGGGAATAGATGTGGCACCCTAAATATATATAGTTATCTATAGCTTTATATATGAATAGTTTGATATGTTTGTGTGTTTTAAATTGCTATTTCTATTGTTTGGAAAAGTTTCTCCTTTGGATTTTAAGAAGGGAAGATTATGTGGGATCCTAGGTTTTGTTATTATTGTGCTCATAAAGATCATTGGGATCTTCGCATACATATCCTTAATGGGAATCGAGCATTTGTAGCTCGGATCTAAAGGGAGTTATGGCTTGTTTGGTTTGAGGGAGAAAGAAGTATGCTCGCCAAGGATGAGACCTTGTGCCTACGTATTCTCAAAGGGATGTTGAGAAAGTCAGAGCAATCGTAGTTCCCACTTATGCTAGTGGAAGCAACGGGATGTTATTAAGAGACAAAGACAAATGTCATCTTAATGAAAATGTATCTAATCTATTTCATCACATACATTTTGATGGGTTGATTGATTGAATCTTTCATCGTAAGTAATAGGTGTTTTGCTTGAGTGTACAAGCGTTACCACTTACGAGTTAAGAAAGATGTTTGAAAAAAGATGATTGAATCTTTAATTATAGGCATTGGGTGTTTTGCTTGAGTGTACAAGCGTTACCACTTCTGATTAAGAGATGTTTTGTTTAAAAGAGTTCGAAAAAGTTTTTGATTGTATGTGATGTGATAGATGAGATACTTTTTCTATAGAGATGATAAATGTCTAAATCTCTTAGGAGAAATTTATTGGATTAGGGGATGCTTTTAAGAAGCCGTGGGTCCTTATTGTAAGCCCAGAGGAGGCATTACGAGGGTCATCGAGGTCCTTGCATTGTGAGCCCAAGAGAAGGTATTAGGTCATCGAGGGTCCTTGTATGAAGCTCAAGAGGAAGTTATAGGGTATGGCTGACTTTGGCTTTAAGAGTGGTTTCATAGGAAACCATCCTCTTAGGATTTAAGAGTGATTTTACGGGAAATCATACTCTCGAGTTCTATCCTAAGCGGTGATTCTTTGTATTGGAAGCCCAATAGGAGGTTGTTAAGAGATTTCTAGGTCTCTTTCTTGTTTGATGCCAAGAGAAGGCTAAACTCAATGAGGAGTTCTTTTGAGCGAAGCCTAAGAGGAGACTCAGCGAGGAGTGTTGTCTTATATGAAGCCTAAGTGGAGGCTAAACTCGATAAATGAGTTTTCTTATATGAAGCCTAAGAGGAGGCTAAATTCAGATGAATGAGTTATCTTATACGAAGCCTAAGAGGAGGCTAAAGGGGAGCCTAGTTTTTAGGCTAATTGTTATGTTATAACTGAACAGTTATATAAACAAGTGTGTGTGATGTGTATTCACAGGAGTTTATGAAGGAAATATAAACAAGTGTATAAAACAAGCGTTTAAAGCTAGTGTAACTTGAATATTTATAAAGTTTGAATGTGTACAAGGGAATGAATATGTACACGAAGGGGTGATTATGTACAAGGAAATGAATATGTACATAGGAGGGTTGGGACTTACACCGTGATGGAGGCCCATTGGTTTAAGAGGAGATTCACCGGGAATGATTCTTCTCTTAATACCAATGGAATAGGTGTATAAACAACCGAATGAAAACAATCGAACAAAGTTTTTTTATGCTTTAAATTTTTATAAAGATGATTGAATATGTACAAGGAAATTAAATATGTACATAAAAAGTTGGGACTTACAAGTAAGGAGGCCCATGATCAATTAAGAAATTCGAGAAAAAACTGGTTCGGTTTATCTTCAAATCGAATCGATCATGGAAAAAGGTGTGTAAGTTTATTGAAATGTTTTGAAAAGGTTTTGAAAATGATTTTGAAAAGTGAAGTATATTCACAAGTTTTTGAAAAGATTTGAGTTTTGAAAGTTTGAAAGAAAACATCTTTGAAAAGTATTTAGAAATACTTAAAATGTTTCATTTTTTTTACTTAATAAAAATATAATCAAAAGAAAATATTTTTGGATTTTTTTGACATAATCATAAAATAGGTATATTAAATGATAAGTGTGCAAAAAATCATCTCAAAATGAGAAGTTTTGATTGGTTTTTGAAAATGTTGAAGTTTGATAGAAAATGTGAAGAAAACAAGTAGTAAAAATTTGATTTTGGTTCTAAGGAGGTTTGAACTCAAGACCTTTGGCTCAGAAGTGAAAAGCTTTACCACTGAGCCATGTGCCTATCTTGTTATTTACACGCTTCCATTTAATTATATTTAAAAACAAGTCTTTAAAAATGTTTAAAAATGAAGGAAAGTGAAAACAATGACAAAATGGTCTCAGGGAGATTCGAACCCTGGACCATAGGTAAGGCAAATGACATGAAAAGCGCACTGACTACCTCTGGGGTGGCTATACATCCGTTGTTTTATTTTTTACCATGTTATTATATTATAAACCAATTATTTGAATTTGAAAAAACATGCGCACTTCATCTTCTTCTTCCTCAAGCTCTTGATTTTGTAACTTCCTCATTTCTCAATGAAATTGAAAGTTGTAAACATGAAACTTGCTTGATTTTTAATCAGGAACACGATGGTGATGATTAATTTCATTTATTTTGAGTTTAAAATGATTAATTTCAAACGTGACCAGTTGAACCCTAACTTTGAAAATCAACATGAAATCGTGGATCATGATTTGTGAAATTGATTGAGGTTAATGATCACCATGAGTGCAGAAACAAGATGGCCAAGCAATTTTTGAACTGGAATGCATGAATCATAAAGTTCAAAGTCTGAGTATCTTACCTCTTCGAACTGAAATCGACTTCTTATTTAGAGTGTTTCCAATTGTTGTTTGATGATTGCTACAGCACCACTGGACCTTATGGAAGGTGTTTGAATGCTATGCTTGCTTTGAAATGGTCTGGAACTCTTTACCCAAGTCCAACTGCAGCTCGAGCAAGTTGAGTATGAAGATGATGATTCTGTATTTACAGAGATGTTCTAAAGGTTTGGATCATCTCTATGAAGTGTATAGATGATGTTTGAAGTGTTGAATCAAAGTTAGCACGAGCAAATTGGAAGTTTGGATGTTAAGGCACAATTTGCAAACTTTTGGATTTTTGAGTATGATTCTGAGTTTGGGCAGTTCTTGTGATGGTTTCAAGCTTTGAACAACTTCTAATTGATGTTCAGAACATGTTAGAAACCTAAACTTACTCAGATTTTGCAAGGTTTGAAGATTGCAAAAAATTCCTCTTTGAACTTTGAAACTTGGAACTTAAGAAAGAAAGAAGGAAAGCTTGATTATGATAGCTTTGGTGTGATTTGAACTTGAGGAAATGACCTCTATTTATAGGCCAAGAAATCTGAATGACAAGGCATGGCTATCATTGAGAGAAACTCACAACTTGCATAAGAGGTAAGAAGGAATCTTTTGCATTTAATGCAAAAGTTACTTTCCTAACCATGGTTAATTTTTTCTCTTTGATTCAAGCCTTTCCTCAATCATTCAAAACTGATATTTATCAGTTATAATCTACCTCTAGCTGGTGACAAGGCTTCTAGAAGGGAGATTTGTGAAAAATGACTTATAATTTTGAAGCATGTACTTGAAATTCCATGGTTTTGGAGCTCTATGTTTCAAAATTAAAAGCATAGCTATACAAAGTTTTTTTGCAAGTTCTTGGACATTTTGGAAAGCTTGTACAAGGGCTACAACTTTCATGTTTTGAGTTTTTTCTGAATCCAAATGGATCTAGGTGTAAAATGGTCATGAAAGTGAGGAAAAACCACGTTTCTTAACACTTGAAAAATTTCCAAGTGTTAGAAATTTTTCAAATCTTGACTTTTTGTTGACTTTTTCACATTTCTTGATTTTTTATGATCATGATGGATTATTTGAAATGTTTTTATGATTGAAAAATTTTGGTCTTGAAAAAGTTGACCAAAAGTCAAAGTTTGAATTTTTTGAGCAGATGAATTTTCATCAGATGATTCAGAATTTGTCTGATGAAGAAACATGGATTTTTGCAATATTTTGAATAAAGAAATTAGGTCAAGATGTTGCGTTGAAGATGTTAAGATTAATCTCAAAGCAAATAGGTCATTCATTGAGCAGAAAGTCAATGATTCATTATCCTCGATCAAAACCCTAATTGGTCGATTCATAATAGATCATGAGAAAAAGTTGGGAATCTGAAGATCAAATGTTGATGATTGATTAAGATAGATCAATTGAGGTGAGTGGAAACTCAAACCCTAATTGATCATATCTTGAACAGATGAAATTTTTGAAGAAACCCTAATTTTGACTTTTAGAAGCCACGCATACGATCTATACATTACGAAGCTAGTGATGCATATGGATAATGTAAGGTGGTATCTTAGGTCAAAATTGGGGTATGACATAGTGGCAAGGGTTCCCTATTCGACCTCTACGCTTTGTTTGGAGTTTGTGTTATTATGCGCTGATACTCTCACTCATATACTCTTCACACTTGGTAATTCAATACCAAGGCGTGAATATTACTCCCACGGGTGAGATAGCTCCTGGTTGACTCGGATGATTCACCCTCCTTGGATATGGTCTTTCTCACAAAAGTAAAGCTCCTAATTGACTCGGGTGACGCGTCGCCCTTGGCTATGGTGTTTATTTCATTACCCCTCCCCACGTTTCCCACATTTGTTTGTGCATTGCATTATTTATGTGTTTTGCCAAAGCACTTGTTTGCCTCCTTCCTTTGTATCACTTGGTTATTCAACCAAGGTGGATATTAGGATTGTCTCCCCTAGGACCGCTAGGTTAGGGTAGCTTTCTAGCTTAGACATTAGGATAGTCATCCATGCATGTTAACATAGGTAGAGATTCCATCTTCATCCTTGATATCAGACCACCTTTGTATGATAACATTAGGGATAGAGCTATATAGTTCCCCTTAGATGTTTTTCTCTCCCTTTTGCATAATAAAACTAAAACATTTTCTTTATCAAATCTCAAACCATGTTAATAAACTCAAATCCTTTCACCAAGGTAAAAATAATCCACCAACTTCAAATTATTTTGTCTTGAGACCTTTTTCTATGAAAACCTTTTTGATAATGGTGTTCTTTTCAAATCCAAACGAGTTGTTAAGTGTGCAAACGAGCATGAGACTTTTGATAAGTTGCAGCATAAAGCACAATTGAAATCCTAATCGCAAGGATGAAAAATGAAATTTCTCATAAAAAATATTGCAACCCACCAAATTTTTTGAGGAGAACTACGTAGTGCTTTGATCCCTAATTGCACGAACGGTGTACATAGGCACTAAAGGTTCACAACCGCGGCAAGCACGACTAAAAAACTCTTTCTTTTTGTACATAATACTTTGCATTCATTCATTTTACCTTAAACATAGGTTGTAAATATATACCCACACCCATTAGATAAAAGATAGAAGTGGATACCGTAGAGTACTACGGACGTGTGGGTTGCTAATACCTTTCCTCGCATAACTTAATCCCTTACGATATCTTGGTCGTAAGACCATGATTTCTCCTCAAATTTACTCGATGTTTTCCTTTCCTCGTAGGATAAAAAGCGTTCGATGGCGACTTCATTGATATTTTATCCGATGATTTCACGGTGGTTTCGAACGACTGATTCTTGGCAGCAGAAATTAAGCTCAGCCAGTTAGTAGAAACAAGGTTAGAAATACCTCTAGATAAAACCTCTTCAGCTAGACAGAATAACAACGGAGATAATGGGTCTCCTTGACGAACCCCTTGTTTGCAATTGAAATAGCCCGAGATTACCATTGATGCATATGAAACAAACACCAATGAAGAATGGCAATCCACTTAAAGAAGGTAGGAAACTTATCGAAACTCTTAACAAGAATTCAATAAATCATATCAAAATCCTTATTGGTTTCCACTTTCATGACGACGTTACCACTAAAAGATTTCTTATTTAGGATATTAGTAACCGGAAGGAAAAAAAAAATAAAATACTAGGACACAATCCTTATCCAATGAAAACTGCAGGTTTAATCTCCTCCAAACTAGGAAGCACAATAAGAAGTTAATTGGTTTGTTTATTAATCACTTGCTGAATAACTTCATCAATAAGCGAGAGATCCTGCAAAATGAAAACATGGTTAAATAAATCATGGAAATGCTATAAAAAGAGGAAGAAATAATGTTACCTTGTAAGTCTTGGAGCTTCGTGCTGATAACGTGTAATGAAATTAATAAAATTCAATATAATAGAAGAGTAGAGACGAAGTAAAGAAAAGAAAGAGAAAATAAGATTGTATTATTTTCTTTATCGATGTAATTTCAAATACAATATGAGTCATATTTATATGACATATGTACTAAATATAAAATCAATTGAAATCTCCTAATTGATGGACATTCATAATCATGTCATCTATAACAACCTCAAAATTATATAAGAGAAAAAGTATGGTTCACTGACAGTAAAATATTTTACACTGTCCAGCAATGACGACCATGTAAAGCGCTAAGTCATACTATAAATTTTAAAATACTTTCATGATTTAGCACTTTAAAATATTCTGATTGAATGTTTGTGTAATAATTTTTCAACGATGGTGCACTACCATTAAACTCATTATATAATTGCATACATTGATAAAAAAAGAGAATTTCTTTCCACACCTAGTACCCTTCTTCGGACCAACGCGAAAAACTCAAAATACTCCTAAAATTTGGAAGTGCATATTCAACCACCACCAACATGATTTATTAAATTTAATTCGGATATGCATATCTCAATTCACATGTTATCTTATTTCGGATATGCATATCGAATTTATCTCTAGGAAGAACAATCAACACTATTCAACATAATTCATAATATTCATTCAACATAAGTCAAAGAAATTACATAAATATTTCTTGGAAAATTAAAGTTGCATATTGTTATAAATGGGAAGTTGAGGATGTTGCAACATCTTGATAACATCTCCGCGATCTTTGAAGCTTAGTGTCCATCACAATCGGACCCTTAGAAGAGTATCGTTGAAATGTACCCCACATAACCTATAAATCGTCGTTCTTTAGCTGAAACAGATGAAATTTACGTTTCCTTCATGGTCAGTGAAGGTAAATGATACTCAAGATTGACCACCTTCGATTCTCGGATGTTGCAAGAGAGAATGTAGTATCGTAATAAGCTCGATGAGCGATGTGTCCTATGAGATCCGAAATAAAGTGACATTTGCTGCTGAAGTAGACAAAAGCAAGATGTGAATATGTTTGTGTCATTTCTATTTTGGTTTGTAATGGAGAATGAAATGATTTGCAAACTTAATTTATAGCTTGTTTGGAGCAATATTGCCCAAAGAAATCTTATCCGGACAAACTTCAACACATCTGAAAATACCACGCTTTTAAAGAAATAGGAGGTGAATTCGGATGTGCATATGCGATATAAGCCATGTGCTATTTCTTTAAATTGAAGGTTAATTCGAAGTGCATACGAATTATGCATAACGTAATCGGTATTATTATTTGTACCAAAGAGACATGGATAACATAAACAAATGTAAAACTAAATATAGATAATATGTTATTCATGTATTGAAATGTATAGATTTTACAATAATTTCGTCAATACATTCAAAAAATGATTTGATTACATTCTAAAATGCACTGAACGAATTATCATCGCTTAAATATAAAATCAAATATTTCTGTGACTTCTCCCTATTTGATTCTATCACAAGCTTCATCAAATTGGAGAATTCTACCATCCTTTCCAAAAACTGATCCGGTCAAGTTTCTGCCTTTTTTGCATGATGTGTCATTCATTCCATATATGTAGCCGAAATAGGACACCCCGGTCTCAAATAAATGTGAACAAAATTTTGTGACTTCAAGTACCTAATACACATGATACAGGTGGATGGATCTTCAGGTAGGAGAGTGCAAAGAGGAAAAAAGGTTTTAGAAAATCCATATCTCGTCAAGTAGATGCACATCATCTCATACACACGTGTTATAAGATGACCCATTTCAAGGAAGCTCATTCACTTTTCAACCAGTGCGTGAACGAAATCACTCGGAACAAGAGAATTATGAACTTTATTGAATGCTTTAGTTGTGACATAGAGTCGTAAAATGATCATTATCGCTCTCAATTATGAAATTAGTATTTGGCGCACAAGAGTGTGATTCTCCTTTCCTTCACCAAGTAACTCGGACACGGTGTGATACCCGCAATTACCATCACTCCCCACATCCACAATTTTTTCAATGTGTTTGTGCATAAAAAGTGGCATCTCATCAATGTAGATAATCAGTGGTTGTTTTATAATAGGAGGTGTATGAGGTGGTTTGGAAATCTGAGCTTCCTTGTTAACACTTGTTTTGGATTTTGTGGTTGAAGAATCTGGGAATATTGCATCAACAACTTCATGGTAAGAAGGAGTCCGCTTTGTTGTGCAGTCAACTTGTGAAGTTTTCACCTTTTTAGATGCACCTTTTGTTTTTATTGGTTGCAAAAGGGGTTTCAAATCGGTTGTTTTTGGATAGGTGAATACTTATGTTTCCAAAATATGTCATGAATACTTACGTCGTCTTCACAAACTATGTACATGGAAACATAGTGGTTATCGTCCAAACATTTCCATAAATGTTGCATTTCGGAACTCGGACCTCTTTGTGCAATGTGTTATTTATAACGATAATTGTAAATCAACTTGATATTTCAAACACATTCTGGTTTATTCTGTTTCAAACCAGTAAATATGTTTCTCAGTGCAACTTTGATCAACGACAATTCAGAAATAAATTCCTTCTCTAACGTCTTAAGCTGACATACAATTAGATGTTCGTGTAGCTTGGTGTCCAACACATGATTATGCATACCGGAGATGACATTAAACTTCCATAAATAATCCACCCTACAATAACCACGCAATTTAAAGAGACACCCACATTTCCTCGATCCCGTGTCATCATGTTTTACCTTGTGAAGTTTTGGAACATATTTTCCACTTCTCTCACATGTCATCACAACAAATGGTTTCCGATTACTAGTATCATTGTCAAACCTTTCAATCACAATGTCAAACCCAAGTTTGCTATCTTCCATTTGAACTCATTCAAGCATATGTTAAAATAATGGACGTTTACCTCAAATTGCATATTAACTATTTTCTTCTTCAACAAGATAGATTAAATGCATAAAATGTATAATAAAATAATGGAAGATTACCTCAAATTGCAGTTTTCTATGCTCTATTTGTTATACTCAAACAATTAAAACTTGATTTGGAGACGAAAATTCCATTGAGAATAATTGAGGTTTTGTTGAGGGTTTTGATTATAGGAGAAAAGAAAAATGAATGAAATAGTATGAACGGATAACCATACAACATTTTAATATGGAAAGTGAAGTTTTAGATTTATACATCTGAACTCACCTTTTAAAATGTTTCGGTTGTGCATATCTGAAACCACCTTAAATATTTAAAATACAACATTCAATTATTAAAACATACAAGAAAAAAAGATATCTTCGAATATGCACATCGGAATGTGCATATCAGAATAGTATTTTTCGAATTGTTAACTGTGAAGATTATAATTATTATTATGTAAAGAAAAATTCTCTAAAAAAAAATTATTTAAAAGGGATTTTAAAATATGAACGATTAATAAAAAAAGCACGAATAAAAAAAATACTTTACTCTTTATTTGAACCAAGTATATAATATTTAAATATTTAATATAATATAAAATAACCACAGTAATAACAAAATTAAAAAAATGAAAAGTAAGATAATTTTCATTGCTAAAAGTAAAAGCAATATTAATAGAAAAAGAAAAAGAAAAAAATTGAATACGGTAAGAATCGAAAAAGAAAAGAAAAGGAGAAATGAGTTAAGACCGGTTGGAATTGAACGATGGTTAGAAGCAAATTGTCGAACTTTCCCCAAATTCTATCTTTCATCTTTTTCCATTACCAAACTAACTAATCATTCCTTCACCACCATCCCCACCCATTCATCAACTCCATAACGTTAATTACTTCTTCAAAGGTAGGACTTTTCATCGCCCTCAATTTTTCTCTATGTACAATTGACAATTTCCACTTTTTCTTTATATTTGCGTCTATCATTTCCTTTCCTTGCTTCTACTATTCATTTTCTACCCACGCGCTTCAATTCAACGCTTCCAGATCCTTCTTTTCATTTTTTTTAAACCGATCCGCGTTGTTTTTCGTAAACCCTTCGCTGAGCAAATTGTTGTTGCAATTCGTTGTTCTTCGTTTGTTAAGGTGATGGTTATTCTTTTATCTCTCTCTTCATTTAATGTTCTTCGTAATGATTTGATTAGTTGTGGTTTTAGTTTTTTGGGGTTTGGGTTTTTGGGTGTTTTATTTAATTCTTTGGTGTTTGGAATTATTTAATTAATGATTTTTAAATTAATAATTTATTATAGTTTTAATCCTGCCATGAAAATTTCGGTGTTTTGGATTTTGATTTGAAGTTTGATGTTTCAGGAATCAAAGAGTAAATAAAGCATTTGTGATATTTGGAGGATATATATACATTCGATAGATAATATCATGGAGGAAACAATGGCGGCAAGATATTGGTGTCATGCGTGTTCTCAAATAGTCAGCCCTATCATGGGAATGGAGATGAAATGTTCGGTTTGCCAGAGTGGATTTATTGAAGAAATGAGCAGTGCCACTGGTATTAATGATTTGCAAAATATACCGGATAATGACTTTGGATCGGATCGTTCGCCCTCGCTTTGGGCACCGATTTTGCTAGGTATGATGGGCAATCCGCGGCTTCGTCGAAGATTGAGACGAATGGAACTTGAAGAGGATTATGATAGTGGGAATCACGATGATGATATGGTTAATGGTGGTGTAGGACATTATGATCGAGAGCTTGAGTCTATCCTTCGAAGGAGGAGAAGAAGCTCTGCTACTATTCAGCAATTGCTCCAAGGCATAAGAGCTGGACTGCCGTCTGAGTCGCTTGAGAATACTGATAGGGAGGATCGTGGTAGGGAAAGAGAAAGAGAGCATGTAATCTTGATTAACCCTTTTAATCAGACTATTATCGTTCAAGGTTCTTATGATTCAAACCGGGATCAAAATGATAATCATAACTCCATAGGATCTTTGGGTGACTATTTCGTAGGGCCTGGTTTGGATCTATTGTTGCAACATTTGTCTGAGAATGACCCTAATAGGTACGGAACTCCACCTGCACCGAAGGAAGCTGTTGAAGCTTTACCAACTGTGAAAATCAATGAGAATATGCAGTGTTCTGTCTGTTTGGATGATTTTGAAGTTGGCTCCGACGCCAAAGAGATGCCATGTAAACATAGGTTTCATATTGCTTGTATCCTGCCCTGGCTGGAGCTTCATAGTTCTTGTCCAGTTTGTAGATCTCAATTGCAAGTGGATGAACCTAAGCAAAACTCTAATGTGTCAAGGAATAACAGAAATCAAAGGGAGAATGAAAATATTGGACATGCCAATGCTGAAGGAGATAGTGAAGGAGAAGTCCAAGCGGGGTAGAAGATTCTCATTTCCATGGCCTTTCAACGGATTATTTTCATCATCATCGCCGCTTCTAGTTCAAATGCAAATGGAAACAATACTCAGCCAGAAAGAAACTGAATATTCATGCAGATACGTTGTATATTTCATTGCTGTGTTGCTTTTGTACATAGAAAACTACCGATTAAAAGATACAACGTTGACATTGTCGGTTATGATTTTTTACATCACTTTGTTTTTGCTAAATTTCATGCACCTGTTGCTATATTTCCTTCAACTTTTACCAACCAACGTGGTTTGTGTATATTTGTCGTTGGTGGTTTATTTCATGAATTTGTACTACATTGGTAAATATGCTTATTTCTTAAGTCTTGCTTTCAAATTCTCTACTTCTAAACTTTAATTTTCTTGGCATTTTTTTAAGTTTGAACTCTTCTCTTACTAAATTCTTGATCAAGGAAAGAAAAAAAACAAGAACCTTGTGACTCTTGGAAAGTTAGACGCCGAAGCTTAGATAAAAAGAGTGCATGGTGCATGAAACTTGTACTAGTATGTAGAAACTGGAAACAGAAGAAATATTAACACGCACAGCCAAAGACTCATAACATGATAAATTCCATCTAACAAAACAATCTCTCCCAAATTAAATCTCACATGAGATTCATTTTTGGGCTTAAGGGTCACATAATATGAGTGATCTTTGTTTCAACCATGAAATATTAACACCTTGAGGCATACCATTATTTCCACTCCACATGGTTAAAAATGCTAACAAAATTTCACATTTTGTTTAGCTAATGGTATTGGTGACAATTAAATCCAATGGTGTAAGTCCTAAATTAAAATACAGGTACAAAAGATTTGTGTCTACGAGTGTGGGAGGATTGATATCATAGTACTATGTCTTATCCCTACTTGTGATCCCTAACTAATTGTATTTTTATGGTCAAAACATAATCGATATTTGAGTGTGATTGATAGGTAAGTTAGAACGTGTGGTTGGGTCATGGGTGTTTTAGTTACTAAGTGATTGAAAGCCTGGTTAGCATAGGAAAATGATCAATTGGTTTTATGACATAGATTGGTCCTGGATCAAGTGCTCTCAAAGGGTTAATGTGGCCAGCACATATGTCAAAGGATCAGCTACGTTGTTGATGGATCAACCAGCAATTATATTGTCCATTGTTGTGTCCACAGTACTTTCTGTTAGCAAAAGAACACAGCAAAATCATAAAACTATACTAGTATTATATTTGTGTGTGGGTCTCACCCAACATTTTCCCTATTTGCATGTGGTTTTGTTTTGGGTCACTTGGATCATGAGAGCAGACCTAATGGCAGCAGTGGTCCAATTTGGATGAGGTGATTTGATAAGGCTGCAACACCTGCCACATGAGGGCATACCATTGATGTTCGTAACTGAAAATTCCATCTCACAGAACATTGACCAATGGATGATGATGAAGGAGGAGTTAGGACTTAGGAGGCCATGTTGCTAAAATGTGTACTCCTGGATCAGTTGTATCTGGCAGTTAAGTATCCGAATTAAGTTTACATTTTGTAAAATCTAAACGAGTGTAATTGTCATACCAATAATAAGATGATAAGGTGGATTATTATACATAAACCTATAGTTTTTACGATGACAATCCTAATAATCGTGTAATCTTGATAGCAATCCTAGATAAAACTAAGCAAGAAGTTGATGTGACCTCATAAATATTTTAAAATTAAAATATTATTAAAATGATATAATTATAGTGATTATGTAAACAACATATGATAAAATAAGCACACAAAAAAAATCTTTATAGTGATTATGTTAACGGGACATCGTTGGACCATAGTGGTCGTGAGTAGATGGAAAGTGGAGCAATTGGGTTTTACATGACGTAATAGAGACAACAACGACAAACTTCGTAAATTGGTTTTTGGTGATGTTTCTTGAACGTGACAACTATAGATAGTTTCGTGGCGGTTTTCACCCGATAAAGCCACGTGTTGTATTTTAGTGGAATTTTCATGCAAACACATGTCTGATGTCCACGTGGCCGGGCGTATGGTTTTGGTGGTGATCGACGCTTCAAAAGGTGGTTGTAACATGTTTGTCGCAATGCAATGTTGGGAGATATCAACGCATCATAGATAATTTTGTAGCTTTGGGTGAAAATGATGTGTATGGATCCTCGGTTCGGAAGTTTCATTCTATACTACAAAAATTTAACTTTGATTCAACATGTACGCCTAACGAAGGAACTTGAGGTTTGTGGTATCCTTACGGATGTATATATACAGTTATCGTAATGCTAAAGATGGAGCGTTTGGGTTTGCTCGATTAGGATGTGGAAACTCAAGCAAGCTCTAAACGGTGTATTTATTGGAGAGTGAGATTGTTTGCTCATGAGGCAAAGTACGATAGGTTTCGTGCATTTGATGGAGGACGTGGCTTTGGAGATGAAGGAAAATAAAAATAAAAAGCGTGGAAGGAAAATGTGAGGAGTTAGGGAGGTAAAGGTTGAAGGATGAGGTAAAAATGAGTGTTGACAAGGTTAAAGAGCAAGTGCAGGTTGAGAAGGAGGGTTGGTCTTCGATATGGAGAAGGAAGGTCAAGGTTGATGCAAAGAAGTTGTTGTCTTTTGATGTTGTGGGAGATTCATGGTGAGGTAGGGGTATCGGATGTGGAGGGTCATGGGGAATCGGTGAAGAAGATGTATTTGTCCTCACCGTTAATGTGGAATGAGTGACAAGTGGTATTATCATTATACGTAATGGTATGTGTGTTCTGTGTTACAATATCATTACAGATGTTGATTTTCGTGGATCCACATGGTTCCTATGGGGATAGAGTTTTCTATCATTCTCGTAAGGAGGAGAGGAGGTTGTGTATATTGAGCGGTGGATTTCAAGGAATTCTTGTATGATTGTTATACACCCTAATTTCCCACGAATAATTATAATTAAAATCGTAGTAAATTAAAACTTCACACAATTAGGATGCCTCGTTCATCATCACAAATCTTCTCATATTATAATAACATGTAACATATACAACTTATTAAAATTATTAATAATTATTATAAAACTTCAACATGTTTAACTTCATTTATTGCAGCGAAAACATTAACATTCAAATACTTATTATCAATCGTTAGTTGGTCCAGGGTGATTGGCGCCGAACTTGGTAGGAGGACCACGGCTCGATCCCAACTATGATCGGATGGGGTTGACCCATGATACTAGAGTTGATCCCCGGACTATAACGGTGATGATAAACAAAAAAAGTATTCAAATACTTATTTAAAATAAAACATGTTATAAAGTTGTCATAAAACGGTAACATAAGAGATAGTATAAAATCTCTAACAAATGCAACTATAACATAAGAGATATTATAAAATCTCTAATAAATGCAATCGAATATCAAATGCTCGATTCTGTTATATAGCAAACAAGAGATATTATAAATCTCTGAGATGCAACATAAAATTCAAATGCTCGATTCCGTTACATATTAAACAAGATATTATAAAATCTCTAACAAATGAAACATAATATTCAAATGCTCGATTCGAGATACATATTAGAGCAAACAATAACACCAACAAAAGCAAATAAAGAAGAACATTCTCTCTATTCACATCCACACTTTCATTATGGATCACACGTTATCCATATTGAGGTAACATTCAAACCGGCAAGTGAGATATCACAATAACATAAAGGGATGCATAATAATAACTAGATAATAAATTATTACATGCATAGTCACTCATTCCACCAACCATACTTCCACACAATCAACAACACCCAATTACACATCAATTATGTAATAACAACATTCATACAACCTCAACGGTTATGCAATAACAATTATGCAATGCATCGAGACTCAACAATAATGACTTAATGCATGTGGTACCAATATATAAGATCTCAAGTTCACCTCCCGATCCATCACCATAGGAATAGAGAACATCAAAATCATTACCATCTCCATAGGTAACTAACTACCTATTCCACATGGAACCACTACTACGCACTTAATCCACACAATGGGATTGAGGCTCACCTAAACATACCACCGTCCAAAAACCAAGATGCATGCCTCAACAATTAACATGCAACAATATAATTGCATACAATGATTGTTCACATAAATCAATGTAATATGCCCATGTCTGCCATCGTGCACCAAATTCATCTTATAGCATTTTGTAACAACAATTAATAGTATAGCAAGCAACAACAACACATTACACATATTCCAAGCACCGACATCATACCATAACATACTTTATACACCCAAAATTACCCTCTGTTCGATTTTATCTGTTTAGGGCATTTATCATGACAACATGCATTCATATGGTTCTGTGGTTACGATTGAGTTCGATTCCCAAAGATTCTCCGTTGAATGTAAAAGTTGTAGTGGTTTCAACCAATCTAGATATTAGGAAAACGATGAGGTTTAATAAAAATCTTATCCGTTCATATCATCGGGTTTGGCTTGGTGTTCGATTGTTGAATTGAATGTCTTTTGAAGCTACAAAATCAATTATTTTGAATATCAATACCTCCAATTCAAGATCAATTCACCACGAGTTTGGTTTGTTGTTGTTTCGAGTTCATTGTTCAAGATGTAAAAGGATGGACTATGATTATCCGTTCATTGATCAACAATTCGATTCTAAGTGCATTTGTTTGATCGTCAACTTTATTCGTTTCTTGTGATAGTTGATATAATGAAAATTTTCATCCGTAGGGTCAATTTACAAGATTTCTAACGCTCAAAGGGATGTTGAGATCATTATCGGTCATCTTAAAATTCAAGACATTCATTGAAATATTAGAAGTTCCTTTTTGAAATTCGTTGGTTTCAAATCCTGCTACCAAATATGTTTCGATTATGGATGACAATACCATTAATTTCAAGTGAAACTATCACTTTTTAAAGGAAATTATGGAATCGCTAAATTGACCAAGGTTTGGGATCAAGATGTTATTTGAAATTTAGAGTTAGTTTTAATTCTCTGTTTGATGGCAAAGGCTGAATTTCTACATGAACGGATCAAGAAGGCTTTGTGGCCGGAAATTCAAAGAATTGAGTATTTGTTTAATTGTCATCAAACCATTTTCGATTTAGAATTTAATTCTCAGTTTCATATTGAGGATTCAAGTTCTAAGATTACAACAACCATGTTAATTTCGTTTGATTCAAACTGATTGGAATTGTAGATTGAAGTGAATTGGATAATTGATAATCAATATTTCAACATGTTTTATTTTAACCAATTTAACTTTTGGTTCATGACAAATTTATGGATATTTGATGCATATTAAATTTCCAACTTTTATACACAATCAAGGATTCAATTAGTTGCATATTTCTCAAAGCTTGTTCATAAAATCCAAGATTTCAAGATTGCTCTAAAAGTTTTCTGAGGACAGAATCAAGTTACATGTTACAACTTGTCAAATCTTGGCATGCAAGTTTCAATCAAAAGCCAACAAATTCATTCAATATTCAACTTTTCCTTGTCATTCAAGTTCCAAAAGTCTTACGAATTAAATGACATTCAAAATACCTTTACAAAGAAGGGTCAAACTTCCAAGTTCAATACTCATTTAACTTTGGTTTGTTCAAATGCTACAAGAGCCCTAAAATCAATGCTAATTTGAATATGTGATTTGAAATTTCAAACCTTTTACAACATTTTCAAGATTACATACACAAGTACAATCTATGGTCATAAGTTCAAACATACAAGTAAAGACTACATATGCTATGTCTTAATCCTATTTTCTAGTGGATCTTTGCTTGCTTCCCATGCTTTGCTCTATCTTAAACCATACTTTTGCTTTCTTGATAACCTTCCTTCACCACTTCTCCAAGTTTGTGCTGGTACTCATTATTCATAAACAAAAACAAAGAGCTTAGTTAGTAATTAAGAAATTAACAAGATACAAGTTTCAAAAACATTTTTTGTCTCATCATTGGGGAAGTAATCGATGATTTATGTTAATTTTGTTTCACATTCATGTTCAATAACCACCTTTGCAAATCACAACACATAGTTGGTTCACAATGTGGGTTCGTAAAACATCATCACCACTAAAACTGCTGCAATACAAATTCTTTATCGTAATCGAAAATATATCAATACTTATTATGATCAATTAACTTACACCATCAAATAGTTGCTAAAGTCCAATCAGAGAAAGGCATTGGGATATTGTTTTCTTACGGATAAAAATATAACAAAAAGTATTTGTCTTTTCTCAAGCCCCTGTTTTCAAAAATCGACATCAAAGATTGAAAACCCTAATAAAATTATTATAAAAGGATTGAAAGCACTGGAACCAAGGCATCTTATTCAAAATCAAGCAAAAACAGCAACAAACAACATGAAACAAAGAAACTTATTTCAAAGTAAACACAATATCATACAAGCAAACCTAGAACTCAAACAAATTTTGAATCATCATTTATCATTTCTCGAAAAAGCCAAAATAGCCAAGAGAAGAGAGCGGAAAGGTATTAAGAGAAGAGAGTTATGGACCAGTATGCCGTCCTCTCCTTTCTCACCAATTTATGTTTTCAAGATTGCATCGACATCATCATCATTTAGAGACCTAGGGTTCTTTTTTTCCATGTCAAACCAAACACAATAGTCAAAAACTTTTCGAAATCAATAACATAACATAGTTTCTAAGATCGTGAGTTCGATGAGAGATCAGAGGACAAAGAAGCAATAATCTAGAAAGAAGAGAATATCTTGACAACGAAAGAGATCGAGCCATCGATAAATTCGGTGAGTGATTACAAGAAGCATAGAACTATCATAAAGCAGAGATTCGTGAGTTCAAGATCCAGATGAAATTGTTGCAAAGGTTTGATGCTTGAGAGATGGAGGATGAGTTTTTTGTTTCTAGGTTAACTCGTTACATCTAATCAAACACAACTTAACCTTTTCTTTGATTTAGCTTAGTTTATAAAAAATATAACATATAATATAATAGCAGAAAGTAATTTCCATTTATTAGTATTATTATGGAATTAGTATTATGTTTTTTTATTTAATTTTAGTTTATAAATATAATATACAATATAATAGCGAAAATAATTCGCTTTGTTATTATTATTCTATTAGTATTATCATTTATTTATTATAGAATTAGTACTATTTTGTTTTATTTAGTTTTTATAAACATAATATAATATATAATAACAATAAAATAATTTATGTTTTTTTTCATTAGTTTTATTATTTGTTTAATTAGAAATAGTATTTTGTCTTACATAATTTATAATATAAAAAATATGAATTTAAGAGGATTTTAGCATGATTGTTAGTATATTGACACTTGTCACCACAATTTGGTCCATTCGAAATCTAATTGTATATATATTGCATCCATCTTGCATGCAAACCATCAGATCGATGAGGTCCGATCCATTTAATGGTGGACCACACTCATTCATGGAGCATCATACAAGATCCAGCAGGTTTGGGCTCGATTGCTATCACACCTCAATTAAAGCTCAATCGGTCCATTTCAACTTTCTCTTAAAATTAATATTTTTTTATTATTATATAATGATGTATTAAATAATATTTTGGCATGGTAGTTTTTTATTTGTTGAATTACCAATTAAATTGTTAATTGATTTTTCATCAAGTAAAAGAATATCTATACTAATAATTATTTAAATTCGATTTGTATTTGTGTTAATTTATTTTTATTTTTATTACATTTCCGCTTGTATGTTTATTTCATTTGCACTCCTGTCACATTAATATAAAACAACGCCCGCTCTCTCTTATTGGTTACCACACCAAATTTCTATGGTCCATGGTTGGGATGGGCATGGCCATCCTCACGAGGTTATAACCCTCGTTGCCTTGATTAATCATAACTAAAAATAATTGGTCCATATACAATCACCATGCACTGTGGTCTCATGATTAATCAAGTCCATATACTTGGTTAACCATAACCAAATATCATTTACGTCTAACGCAATTTTCAAAATGTATTATGGTACTTAATTAAATTGTTAGAGTTACCCAATGATTGTAACATAAAACCCAAATAAATTATTATAATTGATATCAATTTTTTAATTGATTGTTTTTAATTACAAGCATTTAATTTAAATGTAAAATGCCATTAGAGGTAAAGCATGACTTAAATACTGATTATAACATAATAAAAAAAGTGAACTTTAATTTCCTACTTCTTTCATAATAAAGATTTTGGATGAGAAGATCGTTGACCTCAATCACCATCTAATTAATCGTTAGAGATATCCCACGCTTTGGTACTTGTCATCTACCATTAAAATCAATTCAACCCATTCAAATCCTTTTTCGCCATCATTATCAAAATCAAAACATTTTCTCAAAATCAATACAAACAATCCAAGACATTTCAACAAGAACTACGAGTTTGACTTTCCCATTGCAAATAAATGAGCCATGTTCAAAACTTCAAACTCAAAATAATAACAAACAAATGGTTTCTTTTCTTAAATTCATGATTTAGAAATTAGCGATACACACACAAACACATTTGAACTAAATGTCCATCGTTATGGACGTAAGAAAATGTAATACCTTCCTCATGCACAACTAATCCATGCTTTTTGGTCTTGTAACACGCCTTATCCAATTTTTGTGGGTTTTATCATATTTTCCGTTCTTTCTAGAACTTAATCAATTGTTTTCAAATGATTTTGAAAATCGATATCAAATACGATTATACACCTTACAATAACATTACACATCATTTAAATTATTTTCAGAAACATGAAACTATTTTTGAATGAAATTACATTGTCTCAACTTTGTACACCTTTCAAACGGCACGTCAATCGAACACCCGAAACTAAAGTTACGAATTTTAAAAATTCTGCCAGAACAGTGGAAATCAATTTCACCATATCCCGAAATCGATTTTGGCCTCAAAACAGCCCAGAAACCCATTTTAAGTGGAAATTGATTACGTCAAACTTCGTAATCGATTACGCATTCACATAAGCACGTTTCTGGTATTTTTTGTACAAAAAATCACTTTTAAGCCATTCTAAAACCCCATTTTCTTACAAATCATTTAGTTTATGTTTTAACATGAAAAATTACTTTTTAAAAGTTTCAAACTCCAAATATCTTTCACCCAAAACCTCCATAACTCTGTTTTGACTCCGACTTACAAGCACACACAATAACACAATATTTACCATCAACAATTCCATCTTAAATAAATTATTCCCTTCCCCGAGTTCCCTAAATTCAAGTGAATTAACATTCATAATTTCACAACAACATTACACAATTTACCATTCAATCATCAACCACAATATCACGACATTCACGAAATATCAATTCATTCAATACAAGCAATCACATCATCATATACCAATTCATCTAATGCAAACAATCACATCATCATACATCAATCTATACAAATCAAAAATACATGACTCATCATACATCAATTTGATTCAAACCCAAGTGATAATCAAAAACATAAACAGAGACAATTCAACCATGATAATTCAGAATTCCAACTTACAAATTATTATACAATCCCTTCTAAAATTGAAACCACGTCCATACCTTGGAATTCCTAGCAAAATATCTTTTCACCTTTAACAATGGAGATGGGTGTTGGGGGAAAAGATGTAGGGGTTTTGAATGAAGTGAAAGCTTTGATTCATACGAGGGTGAATCAGAAGGATTGTAAAGTAAAAAGAAAGAAATTGCTTGCCTCTTTGCTTGACTTGAAAAAGATGGCAAGGTTATATGCGCTTGATAGGAAAGAATTACTAAAGGTTTTAAAGAGAACCAAAAATATGAGGGGGTCTAATAATTCAAAGGGTCATAAGGTGAGTTTACAATGTGATTCTTTATCGTCTAATTCCATTACATTGGTTAATAAAGAGGAGTGGAGTCATTGGAAGACTTTTCATGGTGGTGAAAAGGACGTGGTGGTTGATGTAGAGAATATTGGGAAGGCGACCAAAGTTAATTTTGTGGGTAATTGATATAATGTGTTCAATTTCTTATCGAAAGAAGGTGGAGGGGGAGAAGGGAGTATGGAGTGGTGAGACAGGGTACTGAAGTGGAGGGTGTTTAGGTTGAGAGAATCAGAGGGGTGGTGGTGTCAAGAGGGGGGTTATAATAAAGATAATTTCTTTTAATGTTCGTGGTTTGGAGGGTGAGAGAAGCGTAGAGACGTGAGGAAGGTGATATTGGAGAAATATAAGTGGATTTTATGTATTTAGGAATCTAAAATAGAGGTGGTGGATGACTATATTTGACGGTTTCTATGGGGGCAGATTTGGTTGGTTTTTCTTTTCGACCTTCGGTGGGGGCATTCTGACTATGTGGGACTTGAGGGAGGTAGAGGTGTGGGCTCCTAGAAGTGTATATAATGTCTTGATTATTCAAGGTATGTTTATTAAAAGGGGTTGAGTTCTCTTTAGCAAATGAGTATATGCCATGTGATGGTTTGGGCGCCACTTATTATGGGACCATTTATGGACTATTTTGGTTAATCGTGGAGGCTTTTAATGTGTGGTAGGGACTTCAATGCTATTAGGCATCCTTACGAAAGCGATGTTTGGCCTTTGAGCATTAAATAGGAGCCCTTAAAATTTACTTAGTGATCCAAATAGAAGTACCTTCTTATACTTCAAACTTATGATTATATCTTCTCCCATAAAGTTTTGTCAGATCTCATTAGCAATATGATTATAAACATTATATTCTACATATTTTGAATAAAGTCACATACTTGTAGATGTTCAAACTCTCATTCTTCATCAGATATAGAATTCGTCTTTATGGAACTAAATACCGGTAAAGGAAATTTTTCGCAAATAGTAAGTCTTTTATCTTGCCCTTCCATAAATGGTAGTCCCTCCATCCCAAAATAATTGTCATAGTTGGTCTTCTAATCGGACAAAATCAATTGTGTATTGTTTTTTTGAAAAATATTATCAAAACAAATTTCGGACTGTTAACATATTTTCTTATGTGGCCATTAAATGACTCTGAATCATGCTAGTTATTTTCTTATTGACATAACATCTTACCGTAATTTTGGCTACCTCTTCTTTCTTTCAATCACATGATCCTCTACAATATTTTTGAACATGTTACTCCATATATAAGAGGTGGTTAAATTGTGGAGGTTTGAAAAATTGAGAATTTGTTTTAAAACATAATTGTTCTAAAATTAGAGTTTAAGAGCATTTTAAAAATAAATGAGTAAATAAGTAGCGAAAAATTAAAGGAAATAAAATAATTGGAAAGTAAAAGAGATAAGGAAGAAAGAAAATCATTAGAGCTATACACGTTCGGCCTAAATCTACCTACTCGTGTATCCAAGAATTATTCTTGGGAGTATCCAATAAACAAGAAAAATTTTAGAAGAATATGCTTGTAGTCCCCCTTATACAAAGAAATGAAGTTTTAAGATAAAGTTTCAATCAAATAACGAACAAGGTTTGGAGTGGTTATCCTTTAAACTAAATAGGGATTTTCCACAGGCTAGTCTTGAACCAACATAGAGTTTTAATTTGGCTATCCTCCAAGCTCAACTGAGGTTTTACACAGATTTACCACAAATCTAGTTTAGATTTTATCCAGGTTAATCTTGAACCAACTGGGAATTTATACCAAGTTGAACTCAGGAACCAAGTGAAATTTTAACTAGGATAATCTTGAACTAATAGAGATTTCAATTGGCATGAACTCAAGAACCATTGTGGATATTCTAATGCATGGGCTTCACGAACCAAAAATATATATTTTCTTCTCGGTGAATACGACCAAGCGATTTTTCACACTTTTTCTCTTTCAAAACTCTGAAGCTTCAACTTTTTCAATTATTATCTTTAACTTTAGCATCACACAAGAAACTTGAATCTTCAGAAAAATGTTTGAGATATCTTCAAGTTGATTATCATCATCTGAGAGTTTAGAGATTAAACCATTGACGATTCTGGAAACATAGATCTTCACTTGATTCAAGAGAATAGTTTGATGAACCATCTTGAGCATGTTTGGTCGCTTCAACTATCTTCAACAGATAAAGACTTCAATGGATATTGTTTGACATCAGGTGTTGTCATCATCAAAATTAAATATCCACTTAGTTGACTTGCACTTTTGATATAAAAAAATATCACCTCCTTGGATCATCTTGACAATACATGCAAGCTCCTATATCCATAACTTTGGGTAATTTTGCATGCTTGTCTCTATGAATGGTTGCAACCTTTCCTTGACTCAAATTATCCTTAATTTGCATAACAATATATTATTTGACTAGGCTTTGAGTGAGTTGTCTAATCTTAGGTAGATTTTTGGTTTAATACCTACCAGTTGTCTTATCTTAGGTGGTTGGTTGGTTTAATACCTACCAAGCATTGGGACCAATGCAAATGACAACATATCAAACATTGATCCCTTATTAATTCTCTAAGTTCCTTGATTTTAAGGATTAACTTAATTTTAATAAAACAAATAATAGCGAATAATGTATTATTCAATAGGATATTTAATAACTTGTAAATCCTATTGGAATGCCTAAACATGTTGTGTTGAGTAAAATCAACATCCATAACAACATGTCAAAGAGGATGTCATGACATCAAACATCAGACATGACGCTACTGAACTGTTAAGTTTGTTACAGTTCTGGTTTTAAGTTGTGCAGAATATTCTGGGAATATTATGCATCATGTGTGGCGTGAAATTAAAGGCATATGTGGAGGTCTAGAAGATTCAATCAGAAGCTGAAGAGAGGAATCAGATTGAGGACCTTGATTGTAGTAGAATTTTTCTAGTTATTTATTTTTCTGCAGAGTTTGTTAATGTGGTTTGTTACAGCTATAAGTTGTTGTTTGAAGGCCCAAATCCAGTTGGGTAATAGGTTATAAATAAGGACGTTGTAACCAAATAGAAAGATGTAATCATTAGGGTTATCCATGTAAGTGAACCACCCGGATTGTGGGATGGTCACTAATTTGTACCTCGAAGGCCGTAGGCAAGAGGATTATTGTACTCACTCAGAAGCTGTGAAGCAATGAGTTGAGTTGTGTTCTTGGAGAAAACTGTGAAGTAACTCCGAGTATTTTTGTCAAAGAGTTTTTGATTGTTTGTGTGTTTGGAGTGGTGTACTTCAAACTGGTTGTCTTTGTTGCAGGGGTTTGCAACTGTTAAGTATCACTAGGGAGTGAGCAGAGGTTCTCTTATTTTAGATGGGCTTCTAAGATAAAGGTTTCATTGGGTAGTGATAAGGTAAACCGGAGGTTGTTTATCTGTAAACCGGAGGTTGTTTACATAAAATAATATTACTGATAGTGGAGTCTTCTTCCTGGCTTGGTAGCCCCCATATGTGGGTTGGTTGAACCGAACTGGGTTAACAATTCTGTTGTGTTCTTTTTTATTCCCCACACCTTGTCTGTTTTAGTTTTAATGTCAGATCAGATATCTCGACATCCTTATGGGACATTTGAGTCTGTTGTTGCACCAAAATTTCAAATCTGCATACCTCCTTGTAAGGATTTAAGTGTCATGATGTTAGGTTTCACTCCTAGTTATCCCTCTTGTTCGTCTTAAATCTTAAGGATTTTGAGAAATATCATAGCTACATTCACGGTGGGAAAGGAATCACTATCTAAGTTCATGTCTATTATCCTCTTATCTATCAAATTAAACTTGTATTCCTTGATGGCCTTCTAAATAGTCGTTAGAAAATAACTAAGTTATTCTTTACATATATGTAGGAATTGTACCTCTTCAATATACTTGTTTCCTTTGATATTTTTTTATGGAAGAACCATGAGATCATCTAACAGTTAAACATGTGTATATTAAAGAAAATGATCAAATATTTGGCTCTCTTTTATACATATTGTCACATCTATTATCTTTTAGTAAATGGTGTAATTTTCTTTAGTACGCTTTAAGGCAAGAAACAAAAAAACTCCTTTATTGCTAGTAAGTTTATTGTAGCATCTAAAGAGAAAGGTTAAAATGGATCATTTGAATAAATGAGCAATTTCATTTATTTTATGTTAGATAACTAATAAAATATATAGATAAATATAATTTAAAAAATTATTAATTCATTAGAACAAAAAGATTTAGAATGTAGAATCCTAAACATCGGGATTTCAACCTACACAGGCATAACCCGTCATATTCCAAAACTTGAGATTTTAAGTATTGTCCCCTCTAAGACCCAATAAAATTATACTAGTACACATAATCATCTTTTTAATCTCTTATGTTTAATTTTATAATGGTCTCCTATGAATGACACAAACTCTAAGAAATGCACAATAAGGACTAAAATGAATCCTTTAATAATGTTAAGAATTAATAGCATTTTTTAATGTTATTAAACTATTAAATTAATATGATATATCTGACATAGAAAATAATTACTTCATTCAAATAATAATTTTATCATTACAAAATTATCGACAATAAAGTTTGAACCTGCACAAACATAGCTTTACAGATCTTGAGTCTGTCTTCTTACCCACTCGAATATATTGATGTCTTTTCTTTTATATTTTCACGCACGTGAAAATCATATTTTTAGTCTCTTATGTTCAAGTTTATTTGGTCCCTAATTTTAAAAAAAAGGATAATGTCAAATTAAAGAAATTGGCGAGAAGGACTAAAATGAGAATTTTTTTTTTTGAATAACCAATTATTATAAAAAAAACGCAAATAATCAACTTTTGAAAAATTTACTAAATAATTAACTTTCAGACTAATAACACATAGGAGCCATCCGAGATGACTCTACATTAAAAGAATACACATAGGCGCCACCCATGTGGCTCCTCCTCATGAAAAAGCCATCGGGATGGCGCCCCTTGTTGTTGTTTACATGTAGGAGCCATTTCAGATGGCTCCTACGTATTTGTGTTTTTATAAATAAACACCCATGTCTCCTTCATTTTCACATTTTTCAACTTCTCATCTCATATTCTCTCATATTCTCTACTCTCTCTTATTTTTCTATCATGACATCTCCATACATCCATACGAGATGGATACGTTGTTTTCGGTCTCAAAACCTCAATGAAAATGAAATTTTGGCACATATTTACCATGGTCAAACTGAAAAAGAGTTGATGTTGGTTAGAGGAGAAATAGAAGTTGGTGAAGAAATTAGAAGGATCCGGAGGAAGAGAACAACCATGAACTTCACAATTGGTCAACCTCGAATTTGGTTGGAGGAAGTCAAAAAGACGCGACGTTATTGCGATGATGTATGGTTCCGATGAAATTGTTTTGACGGTTGTAATGTCTTAAATAATTTTTTGTGTTGTTGATGCGTCATTTTCATGTTGTTGTTTTAATCGTGTAGCTTTTTATTTTGTTTTCTGCGTATTGGTGTTTGTAAGAAATGTTTTCGATTGTGTCCGGGGTTGCGACATAGACCAAACTTTCTTTCTAGTTTATCAACGTCGTCCATTTCAGTTGTTATACGTTTGCTCTTGGGACGACCCTTTTTATTTCTCCGCATTTGATTGTTATGCCAAACTACTTCCCCTTTGTACGCAAGCCAATAATCTGGTTTTGCTACTGGTTCGAAGACATTGTTGTATACGTTGAGCAAGGTCTCAGACTTGTAAATTGGAGAAAGAATTACTAGTGCATCTTGATGAATATGTGCACACGCCACAATGACATGAGAGCAGTGCATTCGAAAGGCCTGAAACTTTCCACAGTCGAACCAACAAGATGGTAGTTTAACCTTGTACTCTTGTCTAGGCAAACCCTCATTGTGGTTGATTGTCTCTTTGACAATGAAGTTATGGTTATGTCGGTCGAATATTGTAACAAGATGAGTGATAGCTTTGGCACTTTCGGCCTTAATAAATTTCAGAAAGCTTTCACTCCACATTTGTCCGGATTGTACCACCGCGTTCCACTTTTCACCTCTCTCTGCAAACAAGGAGGCCATTCTAAAATATATTGTACTCACCAAAGTAGTTATTGGGAGTGCTCTTATGCCTTTGAAGACGTCGTTCATTGATTCGACTAGATTTGTTGTCATGTGGCCCCAACGCACTCCATTGTCGTATGACCGTGTACACTTTTCCACTTGAAGATTATCAACCCACACACCTGCATCTGGGTTTTCCATTCTAATCTAGCTGCGATAATATGTAAAACCTGGTTGTGTTAGTGTGTACGCTGCATTCATATCTGTTTTCCGAATACGCTTATCTTTGATCTCGCGCATGAAATTTTGAACGATATGTCTTGCGCAATAAACATGTGTAGATCTAGGTCGTGCCAATCGTTGGCGGGATTGTTGTACGCATTATCAATTGAGGCATGTCTGTCAGAAATTATACAAAGATCATGTTGTGGTGCTACGTGTGTTCGAAGATTCTTTAGGAAGAAACTCCAAACTGCTCCAGTCTTTGCTTCTACAAGAGCATAGGCGATTGGGAACATGTTATTGTTGCCATCCTGTGCGACGGCCATCAGTAGGGTGCCCTTGTATTTCCCGTACAACCATGTTCCGTCTATATATATGATAGGTTTGTAGTGTGCAAACCCAGTGATGCAAGGTCGAAAAGCCCAGAAAAGTCTACTGAATATACCATGTCCGCTGACACAGGTACTGTCTTGGGCAAACGTCGGCGTCGTCTCCAGAACATAAATTGTTCCAGGAGCATACGTTCATGCATTCATGTAGAGGTAACTCTTTGTACGAACCCTCCGGTTTATATTTGCTCAATAGCCTTGTTTTTGCTAACGGACCTTTCTATACGAGGGGTATAGTTGTATGTTGTAGTGATGTGGGATATTATTGTTTTCACCTCAATGAAGGATCATGACTAACAAGAGATAAGATTTCTTGACAAATGAGATCATAACTCAATTTGCGGTGATCCTGTGATTGTGTGGAATTAACACAAGTGTGTTCCGTCATAGAACCTATCACCCAAGAATCACTCCGCAATATATACGATGCAGTTAGATGGAAGTTACACTCAAGGTGGGTACAGATGATTTTGTATCTATCTGCATTTGTTCGATCCACATGAAAGTCATAGTTGTTTATCATGTGGAACTTTTTTATTGCTCGCACGCAATCTTCTTTTGAACGAAATCTGTCTTTGACTTTTAAATTTGCATCTGACTGCACTTTAGGGTTGTAGAATATATTAGATGAAGGGTCATCTGTGCACATGTTGAGGGTGGTCATGTACAGTGGTGGTGTGTAGATCTCATGTGGAGGCAGTTGGCGTTCTTCATCGGCCTCTAATTCTTCGTTTACCATGATGTTGAACTGCATCTCGTCAACTTCCTCTTCTTCGTCAGCAATATCCACCTCAGCTTGTTCCTCCTGTATCCTGGAACACAACGTACAACTCAATCGAGTCGTACTCAGAATATTCATGATTACAAAACATGTTTTGCAGATCTTCGTCGTCTTCAACAACTACCTGGTAAAGTGTTACTTAGTTCTCACCAGTAAAAACAGGATGTTGGTAGAAAATGTGTGACGTCGGACTTCGCCGAAGTTTGATCTCGAGTCTTTTTTTGAAATACGAAAAATTCACATTGTTATTTAGACAAATTGGATATTTTCAGTGTTTCTGAATAAAAAACCGGCTACCTCACTGTTGTACGTCTCACCATTGAAATGTACAGTGATAATATATTGTGGTACAGATGACATTTTTCTGGGTTTGAGTGTTTGAAATTTGTGAAATTTGTGTGTCTGAAAATGTTTGATTGAATGGGATATTTATAGATGGTGCAGATGATTATATAAGAATATATAGGACAAAATTCAAATTTCGAAATGACATATAGAAGTCAAGTTGAACGGCGTCTAGGTGTATATTTAAACGGGATGTGCCATCTCATTTGGCTTTTTACAGGCCTAGTTATAATTAGGTCTGCCACCTAGCTGTCACCCTAGTCTGCATGCATGCAACCTGCCACTTAACTGACCCTAGCTGCCACCTAGTCTGTCACAAGCCATCTTGAATGGCGCCTTAGTGTATATATAGGGAGGAGGCGTCATCCCACTTGGCTCCTCCATGACAAATGGCTTGCATGCATGCATGCAAGGCCTCAACCAACTCATTTATTCCTCTGTTCCCTGAATCGCCTATAAATATGGCTCCTCATTTGTGTTTTTTTCATCACCACTCTTCACTCTACCTCTACCTCTAATACAATTCTCTTATTCTCATATCATCAGTAGAAATTTCAATCATGAGTCTTTTGACGTTAGGAGAATCTCACCGAGGAACAAGGGCAAACATTGCAACCTATGTAAGTTTTGTTCGTTATATTCTTATTTTTTCTTACATTCTTTTTTATTATGTTTTTAGTATTGTTTACACTTTCTTACACAATTTATTTTCACATTATATTTAGGACACGAAAATATTTAGATGTCGCTCACATCATTATGTTGTTCCCGATCCATTCATCGCTCCATACCTTGTGCGTGCCGGTTTTGGAGATGTTATTAAAATCTCCAACTACACAATCGATTCAAGTTTATTCTTGCGTTGTGCGAAAGGTGGAGACCCGAGACACATACCTTTCATCTGTCTGTAGGTGAATGTACCGTCACACTATAGGACGTTTGCATGTTGATGGGTCTTACGATCAATGGTAAGGCAGTTAATGGTCCGGTCTAACAAGCAAACACTCTACGCGAGGAGATGTTGGGTAGAGATATAGTGGAAGGTCCTAGTGCAAGAAGCCAAGGTATATTTTTATCCACACTTAGAGAGCATTATTATTCCCTTGGTTTGGACGAAAATTCCACCGAGGAAGAAAAAATAATAAAAACAAGAAACTATATTATGTTAATGTTTGGGAGTTTATTATTCCCCGAGAGTACAGGAAATAGTGCAAATTTTATGTACTTGAGTTTACTTTGGGACATGGATAAGATAGGAAAATATAGTTGGGGTTCCGCTGTTCTAGTCCAGCTATATAGTTCCTTGTAAGAACGTAAGAAAGACACATCAACTTTTAATGGATGTGCTTTCTTACTTCAAACATGGGGTTGGTGGAGAATGCAATCACTTAATCCCGTCAACGACCTACCGTTCAGTTTTCCATACGCAACAAAGTAAGTACATTGCTTAATTAATAAAATATTTATATCTTTCATATATATAAAATCCTAATATATTAAATGTTAACTCATATAGGTTTAGCGAACGGGCATGGATTACGTAAGAATCGAGACAATGTTGTCCAATATCGTAATCTAATAGACCACCTTGGCGCAACTAATGTACGCAATTTCGATTAACTCCAACTAATTTTAACTTTAACGTTTATTATTTTAAAATTTATCATTAATCTACATTTTTATCAACAGTTTACATGGAGACCGTGCTTGGGTTTGAACCATGTACCCAATGATGATGCAGAGGTTTGAACTGCGAAGACTGCAATCATACGGTTTAACATTGTGGAAATGCACCACAGCGACCGTGTGAAGATGCAGTTCGGTATGTTCCAAGACATACCACGCGATCTGATATGTTTGGATCCTTGGCATCTTAGAAGGGTCGATGTACAATGGGGATATGATAATTGGAGAAATTTTGCCAGGGAGTATTGTAGGATGTGGAAAAACTGAGCAGACCATATCTTACAATTTCCCGTTTACGAAGATGATGAGATTATGCAACACTCTCGTCAATACATTGCTTGGTACCGATCAGTGACAAATCCAGAAATGCATGTTTCTCACCCCCACTATTTGGTCGACCCTCGCACCCAGTAGGGGCAACCTTCAGAGCCATAACAACAACCGCGACAACACTACCGCCAACAGCAACCTCAACAATAATACCAACAACAACTTCGACACCACCGCCACCACCAACAACCACACCAACAATACCAACAACCACCCCAACAACACTACCAACAACAGACCCAACATCCATCAACCTCCCGCCAACCAACTCGACAATACATAACCACCAACACTCAATCCCAACCCCAATCCTAACCTCAACCTGATTACCAACCCAACCAAATGCCCAGCCCACAATTCCAATACTCACATATGCCACACACCCAAGTACAATACACCGAACAAAGAGCATATGTCCAACCCCCCTATATGTGTCCATCAACATCTCACCTCAGCCCAGACCCTGGCTTCCCCGAGGAATATTCCCCAACTAACCCAACATACCACCAACCATCACCGTACCAACCCCACCATTCATACGGAGACTCAAACACCCAATTTCCTTTTTACCCCACTCATTCACAATCCACATATACGGATGACGACTATTATAGTCCCCAAATGGAACCTAACCCCCCACCACAACGACCAAGCTATGAGAACATGGGAACACGTTTATACGAAAGCGGTACAACAAGCAATGCAGATCTTGAGGCATTCATGGATCCTGATCGCATTCACTACGAGTAGTCATCAACCCATGATCAGGTGTCATCGACCCAACAACAGCCGGATCTAGAACCTCGCATCAGACAAGTTAGGAGAGGACGCGCATGTGGAACCCGTGGTCATCTACATGTCCCGGGTCGCCGGGAATAAACTTATATAATTGCTATTCGTTGTAATGATAATTTATAATACAAGTTTTATTTCACAACATTGTCATGCACTTTATTTAAATTGAAAAAAAATTAACCTAATATATATAGGCGCCATCTCAGATGGCTTTTCCCATGTGATTTACACATAGGCGCCATCTGAGATGGTTTTTAGGAAGAAAAAAAATACAAGGAGGCGTCATCTTAGTTGGTTCCTGCTTGTATGTTAAACCTGAGACATGGTTATTTAGGTAATTAATTTTAATACATGGTTATTTGCGCATGCTAGCCCAATGGATTTCAAGTCTATCTCCTTAACCACTCAGACATATTGACAGAATTGTTTTGAAAATTCAATTATTATAAACTTTATTTTGAACAAATTAATAAGTAAATAATTTTCAAGTCTCTTGACAAATTAATATAAACAAATTTTATTTGAATAATTATTAATTCATTCAAAAAATAAATATATAGAATTCAAAATCCTGTAAAATAGGTTTGAAACCTTGGCAAGCATTGTACAACAAAATTTCAAGTATGTCTTCTTAACTACTCTGACATATTAATTCATCTGTTTTTAAGTCACAATTTATCAGAAATACAACTAAAATTAGTTTAAGCAAGATTAAAAACCCAATAGAATTGATAGCAACTTAGATTGGCCCAAGAAAATATCTAAAAATTCTCTTTGCGAAAGGATTTTGTCTCCAAATAATAACTCAAACTTCGTATTGACTCATTCCAATTATTAGTTAAATTTATTAATGTCGACCATGGTCTAATATAATAGAATTCAGACGAGGATTTAACTTTCCACCCTACAAAACTTCATATTTATTTGTGTAGCACTCACATCCGTCACGAGTCAACATTTTGCTTCCAAGGCACATCATCATCACAAAAACAAAGTTTTTGCAAGCATATATTCCTCGCCTTTAAACCCCCTAGGTTTGAAAATATCGTCATTATTATATTTCTTTCGCACTTTCATATACATTTATCCATTTCTCTTACGCACACAAGGGCATAGTTAACCCATTGCTAACTTAGCTACCCCGCCAGCACTACTACACAGTTTTCTCCACCCACAACATTACACTATATTGACTCAACCTTCCAACTTTTCCAGCCACCCTTTTACCAACACACTCGTCAATAAACCAATCAATTTTCATATTTTCTAAAAAGTTATAACACCCGACGTCCCTCCTCTAGAAGTACAAAATAGTTTATTGCTTTAGAGGCAAGGCATATGCAGTCTATTATGTTTCTTCCTTGAATGAAATCTCTTTATTCTTAAAATGAGATTATGCATAAGAATAGCTAATCAATCAGTCAGAATTTTTTAGAAGATCATAAACTTGAAGTTGGTTAAATTTATTGACGTGAGATCATTTCACATCCTTCATTTAGAATCCCTAAAATTGTCAACTCTTTTATCATATCAACAGTTGCATTTTCTATCTCTTAAACCAAAGTTATAGTTCTAGAATCAACTATTTTAATGATAAGTTGCTCAAATACTTGAGATTGACTTTTTTTAGCATTGTTGAAGTTCCACTTTAAGATTCTATGATTTCTCTTCCCCTTCAGAGCCCTGTACACAAATACAATATTAAACTCAATAAAAACATCAAATATTTAAATACACATTGTGTTCCAAGTAACAACTATAATATTAATAATAGAAAATATCCACAATTACTACCAATTACTGATACTCTAATCAATTCCTAAAACGTAATATAAAACAACAATAATTAGGATTTCGGTTAAAATACAACAATAATCATGTATTATCCCTAATATGTGTTGGTATTTGACATGATAGATGTGATGTGATTTAGATTTATCACTTCCACTTTCTCTAATTATACAAGTTCTTAAGTTAGTGTCAAATTATTGTGTGTACGTGCTATGCAATAAAGATTGAAAAAATATTTCTAAAATCATTATTCTTTAGTTAATAAAAATCATAGATCCGACGACATTTCAACAAACTAATTAGGAAATACGATAAGGGTCTCATTATATTCAAAGTGACTAGAAATGTATTGTGAATTTGTGATCAAATTAAAATAAAAAAAAATAAAAAACTAGAAAAGCACATAAAAGGGATAAAGTAAATAATAGGTCTAGAAAAAGCATCAACACCATAAGTAAGATCTTTTTAAATAATAAACAATTTGGATAAGTTAGTAGAGTAAACATTTGTGCCGGATCTGCATCATAATTGATTATAGAGTAACTGTATTTGATTATATTGTATCAAATTTTGAAAGTATATACGAGATCAGAAGCATAATCAATTAGAGAGCTTTTTGATAAACTATTGTGTATTTTCCCCTCACCATCGATTACGTATGGTCTATAATCAATTATAGATCAAATTTTCAATGTATAATTGATTAATTAGCGTACATAATTGATAATACGTTGGCCATAACTATTTTTAAGAAGGCTTTGGAAATAGACGAAGTTTAGAAAATAGTTTGTGTGTTTGTGAATTATCTTGTTACTTTAAGAGTTACTCAAATTTAATATTACATAAGATTCTATAAGACAAATAAACAGATAGAGCAAGGATGACAAGCGATCTTTTCCCATTTGGCTTCATTTCTTGGTAGAGTGTTTAGCTTTTTATTATATTTGCATATATCACCATAAATCTTTTTGCTTTTTTATTTGTTTCACATTTATTTATTTGCTTGATGATGTTTATTATTTTTTTAATTTATTCTTACATTATAAAAATCAAGAGTACTTATACAACACGAATAGTCATATTCTCCATATCTTTTATGTAACAATGCATCTCTAGGTGAGGTGGAAAACTTAAAAATTAAGATGAAAAATATTTGAGTGGTTAACTTTCTCTCTCATATAAATAGAATACAACAACTACTCTCCTGAAAATATACTTCTCTCCCTTTAGCATAATTAAAAGTGAAGAAATAAATAAAGCACAAAATAACATATACTTTGTTGAAAGTGTAAGTCCTTGTGTCGAAAGTAGCATATTGTTTGATGATGGTGTCGAAATAGGCTAAGTGTGTGTGTGGAATTGTTTGTCAAGTTGTGAATGTCGAAGTGTAAACAGGTTGTTTCAAACATAATTTTACTTAGGTCTAAAATATGTATTTTGAGTTTTTATAGTTTTGGACTTTTTGGCTTAGGGAGAAAGCAAGTTCATTATAAATAGAGGGAATATTCCCTATTTTAAAATAACTCATAAACTTGTATTCACATAATTTGTTGTTACAAGTGAATAGAGATTTTCCATAATTTGTGGACAGAGAAAAACTCTACAAAAACCCTAATATCTTTTCTTCTTTAATTTTTCTTTTCATAGTTATTGTATAATGATAACAATCTTGTTCGTTAAGATTAAAAGAAATTATTTATAGGTTTTGGTGGATTTCCAACATTTGATATCAAGAGCTATGGTTGAGAGATCAAGGGAAGAAGAAGAAAATCAAAATGAAGGTGAATTAATCGAATGGAAATTTACCAGCAAGTCTTCCAATTCTGATAAAGTTGGTAAATATGAGAATTGGTGCAAATAGGTGAAGGTTATATTATATTATCTTGGTCTTTGGGATGTTGTAAACGATGGGTTATAACCGCTTGATGAAGAGACTGAATGCAAAGAATTAGTGAAGAAGAATTATAAAGCTCTCTTTATAATTCACCAATGTGTTAGTCCATAAAATTTTGAAAAATGTTAGTGATGTAGAATCTGCAAAAGAAGTCTGAGAGATTCTTGAGAAATCTTTTGGATGTGCGGAAAAAGTGGAAGAGGTGAGGTTACAAACTCATAAAAGAACGTATGAATTGCTTCACTAGGGTTATGAAACTAGTGAATCAAATCAAGGTATGTGGATAAACATTAATAACCAGATCATTTATTGCAAAGATCTTGAGATTTTTGGCCCCTAAGGTTGACCACGTGGTGGTAGCTATAGAAGTGTGGAAAAATTTGTCAAAATTATCAAAGGAAGAACTTCAAGGGACACTTGAATCTCATGAACAAAGAATTGCTGATGGATCTGCATGAAATTCTAAGAGTGGTATGGCTTTGCAGGCACATTCAACAAAAGAAAGTAAAGGCAGGAGAAAATGGTTTGGCAAAGGTAGAGGAGGCTACAACAATTCAACTGGTAGAGGAAACCAACATGAAGGAATTATATCGAATAAAAAATACCCACATACCAAGACAACCAAAGAGGTGGGGTTGGAGGTAGAGGAAAAGGTGGTGGTCGAAAACCTGACAAGAGTCACATTCAGTGTTACAATTGTCAAAAGTATGGTCACTATTCTAGTGATTGTCCAAAAAAGAGAAATAATCAAGAAAGGGATGCAACGTTCGCAAAGTATGAAGAAAGGATGATGTTGTTGGTCACGACAAGAGATGAAGATAAATTTAAGGACTCGTGGTACTTGGATTCAGGATGCTCATCATACATGTCTGTAAAGTCTTACCACTTATTCCAATCTAACCATCTTGTTCAGCTTCTTTTGTCCTCTTCTTAATTGAACTTGAAAGAGTTTTCCCACTTGTTGAGGTTAAACACCAAAAGATATACCTACTCTGTATTTAGATACAACTTTAAAAGTTTTAATATTAATTTCTCTCTTCACGTTTTATATGAAAGCAAAAGTTAAGACTTACTTGAATACATATGATAGGGTGTTGCATACATGGCTTCGATTTTAGTTACATGAGCACACACCAGAGTTAATCAATATGGTTACATCATTCAAGGAAAAGCTCTAACTAAAGTAACTTTATCCTCATTCAAGGAAAAACTCTAACCCCATATTTTGTGTTATTGTCTCTTCCAGGATTGAAAGGTGTTAATTCATTAACTCAGTTCCTCAATCTCCCAAGAAGTGTTATCAGAGTTTAGCCACTTTGTAATGATTTTTGTTCATCATTTAGAAATCCAATTAGTAAATAATTACTCCATGATTATGGGTGGCTACTACTGTTGATCTCGATTTTTCATAAGCATGTGTCCTTAATTTATCTGTATGGGTTTGGATGGGTATGAACTGTTATAGTCTCTTCTATTTTTACATGGAATTTATCTTATATATATATATATATATATATATATATATATATATATATATATATATATATATATATATATATATATATATATATATATATATATATCTTGTTAGACATTCTCATTTCATTTTCAGTAAATACTACCTGCAACGAAGCATTTATATTCAAGCTTTAATTAAAAATTAACAATGCGTTAAAACACCAAATATACTTTGTTCATCAAATTGGAATGATGATAGAACTGTAAAAATAACTTATAATAACCTATTAATTTACTTTAGAAGAAGCTTAACATGAACAGGTTTAGGAATTTTTACAAACCCACAATTTTCAAATCAATGGTACTCATGTACAATATTTTGCATACAACCTAACCAACAATTATTCTTCTCAAATCCATGATAACTCTTCGTCTTAAATCCTTCTCTTCAAAAAAAAATATACGCTCATTTCTCAAAACTTAGATTTTATTCTATATTTTAATGATAATCTTCATGAATATTTAAGAAAACCACGATACCCATAAAATTGAATGTTGAAATGTTTTTGTTTTTTAAATTATTTAACGGGGGTTTAAAACCCCCACAATTTGTCTCTTTTTCTTCGATTGACATGGCGTCACACATGACGTGCCACATAAACTACGGTTAGTAGAATTCATAGTGACTAAAATTGAAGGATGTTATATTTATGAGAACTAAAAACATATTTAACTCTATTTTTATTTAAAGAAAGAATTTACTTGTTTAACGCATAGTCGTTATTTTTAAAATACAAGTTTGGCAGACTAATTGCTAATTCCTTGCGAACTAATTTTTTTTAAAATGATTCACGTAGATATCAAATACTCTCTTATAGTCTCAATGTGTCGTCTTTATTTAACATGCAAACATAATTTTAAGGAATTTATTGAAAACTTAATATGACATTTTCTTTAAAGGAGATATAATAGAGTAACTACTGGTGCTTGTAAAATATATGTAAAGTATAGAGTTTGTAAACAAATCCTAAAGGCTCTCTTTCTATGAAAACTATGTGTTCAGTATTTTAAAACGGATATTGTTTCTGTCGATCAAATTGGTTAGATCGTTAAACAAAGGATAAAGCGGTTCGGTAAAGTCATAAAATTATATATGCAGTTGATCAAGTAAAATCCAGTGAAATCCAACCAATTTATTAAACAGACCAATGAATCGGAAAAAAAATTGAACTGACGGATTAATCTTTTTATAATTATTTTTAAACTTAATTGTAATTTTGATCTCATATTTTTATTTTTCTTAAATTTGGTGTGCTTGTTTAAAATCTAATACTATTAATATTTATAATTATGTTGATTATTTATAATAACTAAATAATATTAAAATTACAAAAATAAAATTTTATCAAATTTTAAGAATGAGGCATATAATATTTCAAAATTATTAGAATTGTAATTTTACCAAGTGCACCATGAATATTTTTTATAACATTTTTATCAAATGCAACTCTCATTACAATTGATAACATTTGTATCTAATGCAATTATCGTTAAACTTATTTATTATTAATCATACAATAAAATAATATAGTAAATTTAACAAAATTGAAAGTTAATTAATTATATGATATAATAATATTATAAATTAACAAAAAAAAAATGTTATTAAAGAAAAATAAAATTATATTTTCACATTATTAGAAGCCATGTGATCACTGATCCATTGGTAATAACAATAACTCAATAACTTGACGAGATCAATGTCTGGTCTAAGTTTTAAAATATTTTATGTGTCTGATTGAATAAAAAAAGAAATAGAGTGAAGAAAATAAATATTTATTTATATAAATTAAAATTAAATAAATGGGATACGGATAATAATTGACTAAAGTGTTAAAATAAATGTCTGATGAATGGAGAAGAAACACTTTAGTTTTAATCTTTAAGAATAATGAAGTATACAAAATTGTGAAAATGATAGGAAATTAAAATTATGAGTCATGTCATGAAGTTATGGCAAAGAATGATTGGACGGAGACTAAGAAAAGAGACTTAAATTACTAAGAATTAATTTGATTTTATGTCCGAGAGGTCAACCATAGAAGCGATTTATCTACAATGATATGTTATGAAGCAGTATTTGACCAACAACACTTACAGTTAATTTTCATTGACTTGGAGAAGGCCTTCATAGAGTGTGTAGAGAGATTTTATGGAAAACTTTAGAGAAGAAAGGGGTTAAGAATATCTACATTCGAGTTATCCAAGATATATATGAAGAGATATCGGCTAGTGTGCAGATACAAGGTGAAAATACGGCTAATTCTCCATTACAAAAGGAATACGCCAAGATTCAACCATAAACCCCTACTTTTGAGATTTTTTATTTCCACCCCATTTTTAAACCTGGCAACCCCCTATTTTGATATTCGGAAAATATCCCTTACCCTATTTACTCAAAAAAATTATTTTTTAGAAGAAAAAAAATTACCGTTGAAAAAATTAACAAAAAACTAAATTTTCGATAGAGCAGAGCAAATTTTCGGTACCGATGTGCCGCATACCGGAAATTCTTTGTAATTTATAAATTTTTGGTACCAATATACCGGATATTTACAAATTATTAGTGCGATTTACCGGATATTTCTAAATTTCCTGATTGAAAATTGTAAAAATCAGTATATTTTTAAAATACTTCGCATCGAAAATTCCATATTTCCGTATACCAAAAACTTTGTGAAGCTTGAAATTTCGGTATGGTAGATGAAATGTTATATATTTGTGGTCCCGAATCGCTTCTTCAACTTCTTCTACGGATTCATGTACTGATCTTACGCAGTACTTCATCACCTATACAGTACATTATTCTTGACTTTAGACGCATTTTTATATTCTTTTCTAAATTGATCTAATTTAGCTAATTAAACGTTAATTCGATTGTCATATTTTTAAATCACGAGATAAAGTTCTTGAATGGGAACGGTCAATTGGAAAAACTCATGGTATTGTTGTTGTTACTATCTGATCCGACTCTGCTAATGGTATTCCTGGGAGGAAGAGTAAATTGATTATGGGTTGTGACAGAGGAGGTAATTACAAAAGAAAAAATGAAGTTGTGGCCCCTTCTAATGGCAATTATTCTATGAAGGTTAAATGTCCAGTTAGGCTGAGATCTGTTCCGAGTGGTGGTGGTTGAAAGGTGATGGTAAGATGCGGGATGCACAATCATAAACTAGACAAAGAATTGGTAGGGCATGACATTTTGGGCCGTCTAAAAGAGAAAGAAATAAATTTTGTGAATGACATGACGAAGTACAACATGGCTCCAAGGTACATAATTTCTGCTTTGAAAGATAAAGATCCAGAAAACCTCACGAGTATTACCTAAATATATAAAGCTAGAGCAACATACAAAATGAACAAGAGAGGTGCAATGACATAAATGCAAATGTTATTGGGTCTTGTTCACCAAGAGAAATACTTGTATTGGTCTAGAAATAAGGATAATTCATATATGGTGGTTGATATCTTCTGGACACACGTTGATTCTGTGAAGTTGTTGAATATGTTTCCGATGGTGTTGATTTTTTATTGCACTTACAAAACAAATAGGTAAGAATTTTAATTTTAATTTCGTCACATCTTAAAAATATGCTGAGTAAGGTGGTTGCTGAATCGTCTGCGTTTTGTAATTGTGCAGGTATCGGATACCACTACTTGAGGTTGTTGGTGTTACATCAACAAAATTGACATTTTCAGTTGCTTTTACTTATTTGGAACATGAAAGGGAAGAGAACTTCACATGGGCGCTAGAGAGGCTGAAAGAGTTATTTTATTCTAAGAAGTTGCTACCAAATGTCATGGTGACGGATCGAGCTTGCATTAATGAATGTCATTTAGTCGGTGTATCAAAATGCTTCTTATATGATGTGTACGTTTCATATTTCAAAAAATATTAGCATGAAGTGTAAGGAATATGTGAAATCAGAGAGACAGGAACATGTCATGGATCAATGGAACAACATGATGTATTCAAATACAGAAGACGAATTTGATGTACATCTGAACCATTTTGAGAGTGTCTGTGGTGATATTCCTAAATTTGTGAAGTGTGTGAAAGAAACATGGTTAACACTATATAAAGAAAGGTTTGTTGCTTCATGGACTAACAAAATCACTCATTTAGGGAACACAACAACAAACAGGTACATTCTTCTAACATGAAATATGTTTATGTTTATGCATTAAATTGAGAGTTGCTTATGTAATGTGTTTATGATGTATAGGGTGGAGTCTGCATATTGGAGACTAAAAAACATGTTGACTACAAGTCGTGGTGATTTATGCGCAACCTAGTATGTTGTGAAAACAATGTTGAAGTTGCAGTTAGGTTCTATAAGGGTTTCATTTCAAAAAAGTATTGCCAATATTGATCACAGGTATAACACCCCCATTCTATTCTAAGTTACATAGTTTTGTTTCAAGACAATGTATACAACTCATAGGAAAGGAACTTGAAATAGTCAAATATATTGGTACAAGCAAAGAGAGGTGTGGTTGTTACATTAGAACAACACGGATTACCGTGTGCGTGTCAGCTCGCAGGTTTTCAGATTCTAGGCACACCTATACCTGTGGAAACAATTCATGTGTTTTGGACGAAATTGCAAATAGTAGAACATGACGTGAGCCCTGAAGAGAGCAAGTGGAATTTAGAAGAGGAGTGTGAAGAGTTGAAGAAATAGTTCAGTACTCTGGATATTGTGGGTCAAAGGGTGTTGGGAAAAACGTTTGTGAACTAGTCTATCCATCAAAAACTTCAATGTGTCCACCGCCAGTGAAATACAAGTCATCAAAGAGAGGAGTTACGAATAGTAGAAAGGGTACAGAAAGTGATGTGCATCGTGATCCAAGTCAATGAGAATATGTTGAAGCTTCGCAATGGAGTCAGACTACGAAGAGGTCATGCACACAACCAAGTGGGAGTCAATCGTCAACCATATCGATTTGTAGGAAACCTTGTACTAATTCTGCAAAAGCCAGTACTTGCCACGCTTCCGCTCTTTCATTCATACATCGAAGACATTATTGATGTCGAACCAAATGGAAACTATGGTTACCGTTGTATTACAATAGCGTTGGGATAGGACACGGATGCATGTTTTGATGTTAGGAGGCAGTTGGATACTCATATCCATCGACACGAAACATTGTTTTCCAAGGTGTTCTACGACACTGTGTCTTATGTGAGGAATTCATTAATCGTGAAACACTTGGGTCGTTAGGGTAGGGATAAATGGATGTCGATTCAAAATATGGGTTACCCTATTGCTTGTAGATATGGTGTTGTTTTTGTTTCTTTATCCATGAGTAATAGTAAGACATTTTTTCCGCTTCTCATACCTCCACCCATGTACACAAGTCGTCATACAATTATTGTTGTTGGTTTTGTCAACACAAATTATTGGGTTCTGATAAAATTGAAACCCAATTGTCCGTTGTCTCCCGTCATAGAGCGTTGGAGGAATAATTATTTTGATGTTGCAAAAGGATGGGAATCAGCATATGCGGTCGGATCAGACATTGGACAGTATTGTTTGGAGAGTCATTGTATTTTATTTGTAATGCATCTATATATGATATTAATTATATTTGTAATACATCTATGTATGATATTAGTTATATTTGTAATGCTTTTATGTATGACATTAATTATATTTATGTATTTTATTTAAGTATAAGTTTATAAGTGTAAAAGATTTTAAAAAATTTAAGTCCCAGTATTATCGGAAATTTGAAATTTCTGGTACTGAAAATTTTAAAATTTCCGATCTATTATGAACTGAAATACATACCGGAAATTTGAAATTCCGGTACGGTTTCAGTACCGGAAATTTGAAATTCCGGTACGGTTTCAGTACCGGAAATTTCAAATTTCTGGTCTATTTTGAACTGAAATACATACCTGAAATTCTAAAATTCCGATTTTATTTTGGTACCGAAAATTTATTATTTCCGATATTCATTTAAACTAATTTTGCATTCCAGAAATTTCAAATATACGGTACTGGAATTTGAATTTTACGAAAATCTTCAACAAAGCCGGTAAAATGGTAATTTTCTCACAATTTCCGATATTCATCACGAAATCTCCGATATGTACCAGAAATTCCAAGATATCTGATATTTTACAGAGATAATTTGGTAAAAACATCCTGCATGGGGGGTGCAAAGTATAAGATAGATAGCAGGAAAAATTCTCCCTCCTTTTATACTTTTATTTTGGATGTACTCACAAAATATATCTAAGAGCTAGCATTGAAAAGTATGATTTTTAGAGATATATGTCATACTTGGAGAGTCAAGAGAGACTTTAAATAAAAAATTGAAAATTTGGAGACAAATCTTAGAAATACATGGCTTTCATCTAAGCATATATATATATATATATATATATATATATATATATATATATATATATATATATATATATATATATATATATATATATATATATATATATATATAAATTCAATAAAATAAAATAAAAAGAGGAGAAGTGTTTCTAAAATAGAAGTGAAAATTATAAATCATACCATCCAATAAATCACGTAGTTTAAATATCTTTGGTCTATAATACAAAATGGAGATAAAAGAAAATGTTAACCATATATTTCAAACTAGTTGGTTGAAATTGAGGAGTGACTCGGGAGATTTATGTGACATAATAGTACTATCAAGCTGAAGTGAAAATTTTATCAAATAATAAGATGAGCAATGTTAGACAATAAAAAATCAAAATATAGATGAGACTAAAATGTTGAATGTATGGAAAAACTGAACGAAATAATCAAAAATGACAATATTATAGTGTTTTCCAAAACAAACAAAAAAGTAGCACATATAAATCAAAGATGGTGAAAATTTAGCTTGGGTGATTGGGACATTGTATGTTTTGTTACAAAGAAAGTAAATCAGATAGAGATGAGTCAAACAAATAAAAAGAAAGAAAAATTGAAAAATTATAAAAGAAACTATTAAGAAAGATCTCCTTATTAACAAATTGAATAAAACATATATTGAATAAAATATTATAGCAAAATTTGATCCATATAATTTACTCACTTTTGGTTGTTGCCACCAAAAGGACTCAAAGAAAATGGATCAAAACGCCTAACTTAAATATTATTGTGAAAATCCAATTGGACGAGACTACATAGCATGAGGAATATTTCAAAGAAACGTGCCACCAAAAATGAAGTGATCTTTCATATTCATATAACGTTCAGCACAAGAATAAACCATGGCCAGAAAACCAAAATTAAGCAAAAAATAAAGTTATAGGCACATTATTGCCTTACAAAATATAATTACAAGGAAAATGAAATTTCTGATGCCCCAAATCCAATGCTATAGAGAATATGGTATATTCTATTGTACAATCAACAGCTTCTATAAATTATGCTAATCTGGGTCAAAGTCGGCTGTTCTAGAAAGCTCATGTACACTCTCAACTGAACTATTATAACTAATTCTATTTCTTCCATAAACACATCAGCAGGCTTTACATTTAATTTACAAAAGTCACAGCGGATCTAGTATGATACAGTCTACTCAGTTTAGCTGTTTTTCCTCACAAACCAACGAGTGAAGAATAATCACCTTCATTGTATATAAATTAAAGTCAAGATTTTTCTGTCTTCTTATGGAGCTCTTTATCAGCAAAGTGAAGAAGTCGCCTCAGTCTTAGAACCATGTCACAATGGAATGGAAGTGCTGTTCTTCGTTCTAGGTATGCAGGGCTGACTGTCATCCATGACAAGGCATGAAGCTCTGCTGCAAGGGATTCCAGAATCAAGTGTGTCTCAGTTTCAAAATCTTTAGCTTCCCAGCTCAAACCTCTACCACCTTGCTTGTTAATCGAACAAACTTCTCTTGGGTGATGTTAGAACATCCATAATAATCAATGAGGCTCACTGAACATTCTTTCTTGTTTCGATAGTGGAAGGAATGAAACCACAAATCCTGTGGAGAACGGAAGCAGAATGCCAGCTAATAGACTCAAGTTGAAGAGCTCATGCTGAGAAGTAACATATGAAGAGGAACCATTACATTTTCAAGGATTTGATAAAATGTTGAGGTATACTACGATCCAAATAATTTGAATTTCCATGAGACATGGAGAGTATCAGAATCTTTTGGAAGGATTCTGAGTTATCCCACTCAAGAAATCTTGGGCTGTGTTGAGCAGGAGAGAGACATGGACAATCACCTTTGAAATTGATTTTAGATGTTCAAAATTATTAAAATTTTCAATTTGGGAATGCATTGAATGAAATGAGAAGCTAGTAAAGATCACTTACCATCGGCACTTTGTAGCGATGATCCATTGTGCTTTGTGGAAGTTGAAGAATGCTTGTTGAAGAAGACTAAATTGAGGATGATTAGGGAGAAGGAAATCGATCGAAGAATAGAGATCTTCAAATAAATGGGGTTTGTTCTTACTATTATATCCAAATTTACAACAAAAGACATCAAGATTTATGATGGTCTGATAAAAGTGGAAATGTTGAGGTGATAGACTAAACTCATGTACAAATTAAATTCTGAATTCAAAACCCATCTATTTTCTATTCTATGTCCGAGTTAATACATTAGTTCAAGTGAGTAATCGAGTTTTGAATGTACCCCAATTATTCTGGTATCAATTCATAATTGCAAACCCTCTAAAGATTCTTCTCTATAAACTTTTACTAGACTATTTATGTCTGAAATTGTTAGTCCCAGTTATTTGAAATACTCATGATGACAATCCCCTCCATTCATATGACAAAGAGTCCCGTAGTATCATGGTTTACAAATCCTCACCTGGGAAATTGTTTTAGGTTGAAGGAGAGAATTAAAATTTTCAAATTGAAATAATGGAAATAAAGAGAGTGAATGGTATTGTCAAGGATTCACGGCGAATGGATGCGTAAGAACAATGGGAATACGTAATCAATTCACATAACTTCAAAATAGCCATAAATGTTACCCACTTGATCTATCCAGGTGAAGAAGATTGCCCATTGCCTTTTAATAAAACCAGTTGGTTTGGGATGGCTTATTAAAAACTAGGGTTTGAGGAAGAGGGATCTGGGATCAAACTCATAATCTTTTTGCAGAGATTATATTATTATATTTGAAGACAGTCCCATCAGACAGATCTATTAGATACCATTTGTTGACCATCCCTCAGATCCACCACGAATAATTTCGCTTTCATGCCAAATTTACTCTGTTTCAGATCTCAGATTTGCATTGGCGTCTCTTGACTTTTAATATCATTATAATTTAAGATTACAAATACAAATTACAAGAATAAGAAATATATGAATAAAAGACTAAATGAAGATTGGAATATATACGAATGATGGTCTAAAAGCTATCAAGAGGTCGAAAATCAAAATATAGATGAGACTATGTTGACTGGTCCAAAACAAACAAAAAATAAATCAAAATCATGGCCAATTAAAAGAATAGACAAAACATTTACTTTGGTTACAAAACATGAAAAATTACCAAAATTATGCAAAAGGATAAAATATTAAATTCACACCACAAGAAAAAATTAAAAAAGTTTGAATTATAATTATAAAATCCATCGGAGAACTATTGGTGTATTTTCTATTTATTATTCTAATTGTTACCCCAGTTTTTTCCGAGATTCAATATCAAAGTCAAGAATCTTACTCTCAGAACACACACAATAGTGAAACATGACATTAGATAATCGATCTCAGTTTCAAAATCTTTAGCTTCCCAGCTCAAACCTCTACCACCTTGCTTGTTAATTCCTCAAAACTTCTCTTGGGTGATGTTAGAACATCCATAATAATCAATGAGGCTCACTGAGAGTACTGAAGGCCATTCTTTCAGGTTGTTTCGATAGTCCTTCCTCATGGAAGGAACTGCTTTTGAAACCACAAATCCTGTGGAGAACGGAAGAGCAGAACCCTTGCTATGAAGCAAATGAGCTAGCTGCATGTGGGGAGTTGAAGAGCTGTTGGAGGAAGGAACCGCATGCTGGGAGAAGGAATTATAACATATGCAGAAGATGCGGAACCAAGAGACTTCACTGGAGTGAAACCTTCTACATTACCTACAAAAGACATCAAGATTTTGATTTGATAAAAAATGTTGAGGTATACTACGATCATGACAAATAATTCTGAATTCAAACTCCATGAGACTATAGACAGGTTATAATAGTTCAAGAGTATCAGTTTTAAACCCTCAGTTCTTCTTTTCAAACCCTCAGTTCTCTCTCTATCTTTTATGTGCTAAATCTCTCTAATTCTGAGTTAGGTCCCAGTTATTTGTAAATACTCAAGATGTTCAATCTTGGGCATGAGGTGTGTTGAGCTCTACATCAGATATGACAAAAGAGTCCCTATAAGACATGGACAATCCTCACCTCTTGAAATTGATTTTAGGTTGAGTTAGACGTAGTTCAAAATTATTAAAATTTTCAATTTGGGAATGCATTGAATGAAATGGAGAGAGAAGAAAACTATTGTGGTAAAGATCACTTACCAGGAGATGATGAATCGGCTGGGAGAACTGGTTGTAGCGTATGATCCATAGAAATTGCAACAAAACTAATGCTTTGTGCCCAATGAAGCAAACCCCTTGAATTTTCAACCATAGAATGTCCACCCATTACTTGCTTCCTTGAAGAAGATTGCCCTAAATTGCCTTTTATAAAACCAGTTGGTTTGGGATGAGGGCTGTACAAAGGACTAGGGGAGGAAGGAAGAGTTCTTTCTGGGATCAAACTCATATCTGGTTGTTGCAGAGAAGAACCATTACTATTTGAAGACATCCCATCAGACAGAGACTTACGGAGTTGCAGGGGCCATCTTTTCATCTCAGATCCACCAGCTGAATAAATGGCTTTCTGCCACTCTGTTTGGATAAAATATCAGTTACATTAGCGCTCTTGACTATTATATCAAGAAAAGAAAAATACAAATTTACAACTGAATGGAAGATGGGATATATAAAGTGGATAACTGTCATCATTACCAATAGAAAGCAATAGGGCTCAATTTGATAGACTAAACAGTTAATGGTCCAAACTTATGTACAAAAAATTAAATTACATAAAATGCAAAATTCTGTTATAAACCACAGATTAAAAAAAAAACAATGATTAATATAAAACATCGGAGATGGTGTATTTTCTATTTTATTCTATGTTACCCCATTCCGAGATTCAATCACTTATTTACACATAACACACTATAATGAAACAGACATTAGATAATCGAAAGTGAGTCCCCCTAATCGAGAATCAATATTTTGAATGTACTAAAGTAAAATAAATGAAGTGAGCTAAATTTCATTATTGCAATTGAGTTGCTCATTCGATTGGACATATTGTGGTACACAATTCATAATTGCAAACCACTAGTAAATCTAAAGATTCTACACATAGAAGGACAGAGCACCAAAACCGATGTAAGATTGTTATTTTAAACATAAAGGGAGCCCAAGCTCTTGCAAGGGAAAACTAGAGTCTTGGCTTCTCAAAGAAAGAATTTATGTCTAAAACAACCCAATGACTAACTGTTGGGGTAGCTAGAAGTTAGGTAGTAAGTTATGAAATTGTTAAGTGGTTGTTCAGAGTAGTTATTTTGGTTATTCTAATAAAGTCATTATATAGCCCTCAATTGGTATAAGGGAGAAATGACTTTAAATAATTAAAGTGTGACTAGAGAAAGCTCTAGTGAAAGGAGAATGTTCCTTTGGGCTATGTTTGGGAGTTTGGAGGAGGGAAAAGGAAGGCTTCCAAAATATTTTTAAAAAATATAAAGAAATTTTAACATTTTTGAAAAACGATTTTGATTAGAATGATAAAATAATGTTTATCATTAATGTATTTTAGTTTTAAAATACTATAACAACAAAAATTATATCTAAACAAATTGATTAAGCCCCCCAAAACCCTCCAAAGCCTTCCTCCAATATAAATTTTGAGTTCTCCCAAATTAGGGGTTTTAGTGTTATGAAGAAAATCAAACCCTCCAAAACCCTCCTAAACAAAATCTTTCTACTCTTTTCACCCAATCCTTCTTATTTTGAAATCCCTCCCTCCCTTCTCATCCCCTCCACTCCAAACTCCCAAACATAGCCTTGGGGTAGCCCGGAGTGCAAAGTTATCATCTTCATTGCATACTATTGTATCTTCTCTTTCAATCCTAGTATCACATTCAATTGGTAGTGTCAAAAGATATTTAAGGAATTCTTCTTTTTTCAATTCTTCTTTTCTCAATTGTGTTGATCAATCTTTATTCTAGTTAGAATCATTCTCTTGTTTATTCAATTCTGCCCAGTTTTGGGAATTTTTTCCATATACCAAAAGAAAGGTTCCTAACACTAACATGCTCTCCTACTACTAATCACCCTCCTCTAACCTAGGGAGCTTGATCTAACTGGCATGCCAAGCTTGGTCCAGTAAGGCAAGGTTTGGTTGGTCAATTCGCAGCATAGGTGTGGCACAATATGCACTCAAGCCTACCACATTGTGTGACTACAACCCATTCACTTGAGATTGATAGAAGTGATTTTTAATTAACTTCCACAGAAAGTCAATGACTTTAAGTCATCTAAAAAAATGTCTACCATGCTTCAAACCCATGTATGTATAATGTACCTCAAAAACACAGCAGATATGCAGAGACAGAAATTTTACCAAGGTACTCAAGCTCATAGAAACCTCCAATGCGTGCTATCACAAAATCCCGAGGCTTTGCAAGACAGGGCTCACAAGATTGAAGTATCAGACAACCTTGTTGAAGAACTTGACCAAAAAGGCACTGTAGACCTTTTGTATCCTGCCTACTGCTTATTCCACCAAAGGGAAATATATTAGTGTCGAGCAATTCTCCCCTTGAATCTGTCCAGATGCATACAAGCCAACGCCAGTCCTCCGTCCATCCATAGCAACAATGTAAGCTTGGATGAGTCTTCTGATCAGACCCCGATCCATCAATGCTTGAAGCAGAATCCACACTCCCAGATGTACTTGTACTCTGCACATGGTTACCACTACTGTCATCAGCCAGTGCCTTGGAAGTTTCTGAACCGGGGCTACCAATAACTGAAATACCATGTTCTGGAGAACCAGGTTCAGCAAGAATAAAAAGGGGTTCAAACATGTAGCGAATTTCATCATGAGGAAAGATATCCCCAGTTCTACTGGGATCGCAGTTCAGAACCCCAGACCTTGTCGGTTGCCAAGAATTATCCCAATTACCAGGTCTCAAGCTAGTATCAATGTCACCCTCTCTTGGAATAGAATGTCCTGCCATACGAGGACCAACACAGTCTTTCCACATCCCAGAGATGGGAGAAGGCATTTGGGGCAAAACAGACTGAGATCTACTAGAAAAAGCCAATTGAGATAAATCACTAGAGATGCCACGCGAAACACGACGAGCTTTGCTGTACACAGTAAAGGCGGTCTCTTTTAAAATAACAAGCTCACTCACTGATGGACTTGTGACTCTGAAAATGGCATCGACTGTAATTATCTGCAAGACCAATTTAGGAATACTAAAGCCAGAAAGCACAGGGATATTAGACGCTGAAGCTTCATCAACAGTTGCCAAACCACTCAATGCCTTTACAACCTGACTGTGCAAGCTAGATCTCCTCTCTCTATCTGACTGTTGGATAACTGATCCAATTGCAACAGATGATTCAATAACAGTTTGTAAAATTGCAGATGGATCAGGAAACGGGCACACCACATAGATTACCTAAATGTAAGAAAATTAAAGAAAAAGGATGAGATCAAGAACATCTAAGCATGTAGATTTGCCAAAAAAATACGATGATAAATATACAATTTTCGTCTTTTCTTATATGAACAGAACCATGAGTTATCATGGTGTTATCTCATTAGTAGTTAAAACTACATTATAGCCAATAATCTACAGTATCAAACAAATAGACAAGTCACTTACCAAACAGGAATTGTTACTTCCTTCAGTGGGATTTGCAGAAAGACAAGAGTTGAGGTTTAAAGCTCTCAGTGCCTTTGAAAGAGACTTGAGATAACTAGTCAGGTCCCAACCATTAGATAAAGATAAAAAATAATCACTTACTGAACCAACAAGAGATGCATTGCTGCTCTCAATCTTCATTGATTGAGGACAATCAAGTAAAACAAAACCACAAGATGACGACTTCGCAGGCTCAATCTCCATCTGATTCCCCAAGACCAAAGGTGAATGAGTACCTAACTTGCACATCTCATAGACTGAAAAAAGAGAAAAAAATAAGACTGATAGAACAACTCAATGCCAAAAAGTAGATTGAAGGAACAAAAATATATGGAACTTTAATCAACAATAGTAGAGAGTAAAATTCTGGAAGCATACTTCTGGCATAGCATACAACTATTGTTATTGTTAATTGGTGTGACACACAGGTGAGTCCAGCAACATAAACAGCTCTAAGAACTTCAAATAGAAACTATCCCCACTGAAGAAATATCTTTTTCTTTTCCAAAATAAAAGATCCTACTATAGTTTCTCCATATTTTCCTTCATCTTAAATAGTTGGATATTTAGACAAAATTTACTATAGCCAGATTGTAAGGATAAAAGATTTCAAATATGCAACCTCAAAAATGTCATCAAACAGACCTTATAGATCAATTGAAAGCATAATTACCACTACTCACCTGTTCCTAGTTGTTGAAAAAAATCAGCAGCAGCAGAAGGGGATCAATGTCGGGACATACAACATGATATGTAATCTGTAACCAACAATACATACAATTACATAAATGAAAGAAAGTTGTTAAACTCATTTTCCAGCAACATCATCAACTGGTAACTATAAACGTACAGGTTTCTGCAGAGCATAAGGTTCAAGAGGAGCCTTTTCCCAGTGCTGCAGACAGTTTGCCGATGCCTTGAGCCAATCATCCTGATACCTATTAAAGGGGCAACACTAATCTAAATCATCAAATGCACTAAAATACTACCAAAAGCCTTGTGTCCTGGATAATTATATAGTCAAACATGCTTGACTTTAAACATAAAAAAGGACTGCAAGTGCACATACCCTACAAGTATAGAAGGAAATGGAACAGCAATGAGGGTAGGTTTTAGCCGGGAGCACAGGTGCTGCTCTGACTCTGAATTGCACATGTCTTGACCAGATCTCCTTTGGGAAGTCTCATCCACCTTGGCACTATCCATCATGCTGGAAACTGCAGTAACATTCAAATTTTATTAGTAGACCGAAAACAAGGCTTCCATCACTAATGTAAAAGCAAACTTATACCTTTAAAACTAGACGATCCACAAACAGATGATTGGGATGGGCTCAATGGTTCCGAAGAATCCCTACATTCACTAATGCTAGATTCAGCAGAAACCCCGTCAACTATGCTTCCAGTATCAACTAATTGGTTGCGCCCTTTGCACCAATCAGTCACAGATAGTGGCCCTTCCAAATTGGGAAATGCCGACTTTAAAGCTGTTTTTATGTCGGATTGCAACAAACTGATCACAGTAGATGCATGAACCTGAAAATTCAGAATACTGACAAGCTAAGTATAAAATGGAACATACAGCCTATTTAATCATTAGCTATTCAGTACTATAACCAGAGACCAAATCCTAAAACCCTGTCCTTGAGGAGAGAGACATCAGTGGTTTGGGAACTTACAAGTTGTTGTAAATAAGTTATTTTTACTACTAATAGAGGTAATTTATATTCGGGCCTTTAGTCCATTAGTTAGGACCATTAAATTAGAACAGTCTTATATAAAGAGATCAATGCTTGTAATTTTAATATATTTGAAATATATTATTCAGTTCCAAACATGGTATCAAAGCCTATCTTAGATCCACTGTTGGGCTTCCAGATCGTCCACGCTTAGGGCTCATTGAGGCCCAAGCGTGAGGGGTTGGAATTTCCGCTTTAGTTGCGGTCCACCCCTAGTCGCCTTAATTGTGGCACTTTGGCTTGCCTTCATTGCAGCCCCTAACACCGTCATTATGTTGGCTTCGAAGGGGTGCATATAATCACACATTGCTTAGAGATATGGTATGTGTTGTGTTTATAAGTGTGGGCAACCTTCACCCTGCAAGCCGGTTTTGTAGGGGTGAGTTAGGCCCAACCCAAATTCTGAGACAGATCAACATGGATTAGTAGATGGAACATTTTAGAAAAATACATGCAATAAAGGCTTACATCAGAAGAAAGCGGATCCACTAATTCCAAACCAGCAATATCCAGCGAATGAGAAGAGGCAAGAGTTCCCCCACAACCAGCATGGACCATTGAAGGCCCACAACAAAACCCGCCTCCACTGTTCTTGCAACGCAAGCAGGCCATAAGGACCATCACCACAATCCGCATCCAGTGCCAGATCAACAAAGGAAGTAGCCTGTTGGACAAGTAATGTGATACCATCAAGAAGCTCCTGAAGTGGTTTTCTTTGACCATAAGAAAGGATACCTTCTTCACTGAATGAATTATGGGAAAAGGAAGGACCAACTTCCATGTTTGGTGAACTGGAAGGTTTTACGACCTTTGAAGCTCCTACAGAGCGCCAAACACCAACAGGTGCATTGAGGTGCCCATCTAGCATTCCTCCATCAATATCACCTGCAATCCTAACTGGTATATTTTCTTTCTTTTTCACCTCATACTTGCCAGATATGTTATCTGTAGTGGTAGTCGGGTCATTAGGAAGTTGATTAGAAAATGTAACCCCAGTGGACCTGCTCAAACCGACAGGAATGAGGTTGTTACCAGAAGACAACAGTGTGTGTCGTAACCTGCACATGGAAGCTTGCGACATAGCACAGGTAACATCAGTTGCCAATAATGTTTTTGCAGATAGAGTGAAATGATCTGTGTCCTTTGTGCCTTCAGTGTCCTTTGTGCTTTCAGTAATCTTCCTTAAAACAGACTTAACAGAGGCATTAGAACCAATGTTCGAGAACGGAGGTTGTATCATCCCCTCAGATTTAACAATGTTGTTAACAACACCTGCAACTGCTTTTTTGTCATTTATGTCTTTCCTATTCTCCACAAAAGTATAGTAATTTTTTGAGTGCAGAGTCATGCTTGTATCATTTTTTCCGGAACATGTTTTTGTATTGATAACCAGTCCATTCTTCCCCTCTGGTCCTTCAATATAGGAAGAAGAGGGTGGCTCTGCACCATACAAGTAATTGTTTGAACAAGAATTTGAACTCTCTGCTTTTCGAGACTTTGGAAAGTAAGGGCTCCTGAATAATGTTGTGGATAACCCACTAGTAGGGGCCTCAACAGCTCCAAATTCAGGAGCGAATGTCATCATTGCTTCAGCTTTTATTATATGATCAAACTCCCCTGTGTACAACATTTGAGTTTGATTAGTTGCACCCATTGACATTGAGTTATTCAAGTTATCTTGATCTTTGTTAGGGCACTCCTCCATGACTGGTGGAGGAGTTGGATTAAAGCTCTCAAAGGAAAAAAATCCAACAGGCAAATGCACTTGATCTGAAACATCCATCACATCGTTACCAACTGGACTACTGTTGACATCTCCACAATCCGGGGCAGACAAAATAAGGGCCTGAGATTCAGCAGTTCCTGGGGGCTTTGCCAGAAAATTGATGTACAATTAGAAACCAGTATAATAGAGACCAAGAAGCAGACAGAAAGAGTTATAATATTAAAATAGAGAAAAGAAGCTTATAATCTTGCAGCATTCATGATTTAAGGAACAAGATTCAGAGTAAACTTTGAAAATGTACAATCCATTCAATCAACCAAAGGATACCTAAAATCTAAATTTTAAATTAATAATAGAATATCATGGAGAAATAGAGTTAAATATTGTTCATGGTTACTGTACATGTTTACTTAAATCAAAAAGAAAGACACAGGATAAGAAATTAAGAGCAAGTCTTCCATTCTCCCCTCCCAAAAAAAACCATATAAGAGAGAACACACTAAACAACCTATTTGGTGCAATAAAGAGCTTCAAGCTCTCTTTGTAATGTATAACAAACAACCGAAAAAGGGAAAAGAAAAATATGTATGTATAATGTTTTTTGTCCGTAGGAAAAGCAAAACCTTAATTGATCAAATTCATAAACATCCTAAAATAGAAAAATGTCTACCTATACTTAACTATTTCATTATGAAAAGAAACTAAACAAGGTTAAAAGTTAACTTTAAAACCTTTCTTCAGCTCAAGGAAAAATCCAAGCTAATAGATGTTAAAGTGTAACTATAAGCTTATAAATATTTGCTGAGTCCCACATAGATTAAAGATAAGGCTTGACTAGAGTTTATATAGAATGACACCCCTAACCTCACCTTACAAGCCAAATTTTGTAAGGTTGAGTTAGGTCAAACCCGAATTCTAAGATGATATCAGAGCCTAACCAAGATCCGTTGGTCACTTGCTATAAGATTTCCGCTATCGGGCCACTCCCCATCTATATCCACAAACAAGTTTAATAGTGTTGGGCGTGATAGGGTGTGTTAAGAGTCCCATATAGATCAAAGAAAAGGCTTGACTATAGTTTATAAAGAGTGACACGCCTTACAAGCTGGTTTTATAAGATCGAGTTAGGCCCAAATTTTCAGAATATTTAAACCATGGACAATTTAAGAGTTTAAATGTGTTTCACAACAGTTTAAAAATCCTTAAGCATAACTTAATAGCTCTTACTTTATCATGGAGAGAAAACTGTAGAAATCAAAGAACGAATCCAGTCAATATAGTACTAAAAATATTCAGATACCTCTCCAAAAGGTAAATCATCATTTTCAAAGAAGTCGCCAAAATCACCAAACTCGGATAAAAGAGCTTGAATATCCATTTCCATGCCTCTATTCTCCTCGTCATTGTCACCCCAGTCCCAGTAAGACCCAAGTGGCTCATTCTCTGCTCTTGTAATGGCTGAATTGTTAACTTCCATGGAACCAAAATCAGACATGTACGCATCTTGCCCGGGAATATTTGTAGTCGCACTTAATGACTGTGTTCCTGGTCGAGACCGCTTAGAGCCCTGCAAAGCAATAACAATCACTACTAATCTCCAATTGTACAAAATTTAAGATTAGCAAAATAGTAAAGCTTTAAAAGATTTGCTATTCTAAAAAAACCATGATACTGATACTCCCTCCGTCTCAAAATAAAATTCTTTTAAGGTTGTTACACATAGATTAAGAAAAATAATGATTGTATAATTAAATGTAACAATTTTAAATGTTAAAACTGCCCTTAATTACTTTAGGTTGTCATAAATGTATATAGTATGATTTAATAACTAGGAAGTGGTGCAGCCAATATTTATTAGGGGTAAAATTGGTAAAAACTAATTAATGTGTATTGAAAAAGTAAAGAGATTCTTATTTTGGGATAAATTTCATTGGCTAGAAAGACACTTACTTTGGGACAAGGGAGTATGTCATATAATCATCTTTTTCAAGAAGAAAAACTACAATAATCAATTTTCTTAATTTATTTTATAAACACAGTGAAATAGCCATCTTCATGTGCATACAACAAAATAAGAGGCCAACTTATGAAGTAGCAACTATGTTACAGGAATACCGCAAAACTATTAAGTACACGTATACCCGTTCCAGAACTTACGGAGACTGTGTACTCATACATTGAACCTGAGGTTAGTATTCCTACTCTCACCCATATCAGCGTAACAGATGCATTCAAACATCATACATAAGAAAAATGTTACACCGTTATTATGCTTTCTTTCAATCCAAGAAAAAACCATCGCTGAAAACAGCCTCAAGAATAGGGAAAATTTTGGTGACTAACTTTAGTAGATTTGGAATTATTAATTTAGTAGATGGGACAAATTTATATGGCAATGTGCAGCGGGAGCTGTTATTGTGTCCATTCGGTCGAAGGGTAACATTAGTATGTTTGCTCCCTAAAGGCTTAAGTTTAGAAAATTGGCTTCTATTCTATTTGGTGTAAAAAGCAGATGGTTTTCTTAAGGGGTCCCTAGCAGATATGCAGAGTGATTTGGCGGGCATTGTTCAATGGTGTTTATTTTCACTTTCTCTTCTGTTCTTGCTTTTTTGTTCCTTTTCTTCTTTTTAGATAATCGATTATTCTCCAAGTTCTTTGTAATTTTCTTTTACTCGTCTTGATAAATTTTCTTGTTAAAAAAACATTTAAAAAAAAATACTTTTTCAGAAATAGATAACAACATACCAATTTGGGGCCATCACTTCCCAATCGATCAACAGAAGATATCATAGACTGTCTACACGCTAAAGAATCAGCATCTGCCTCTAGTTCACTTGGTCCTGTAGTCTTGTAATCACTATCACTAGAGCTGGCACTTAAGCTACTGATACTGCTACTGTTGCTATTGCTACTACTATCATAACCATTTTGAGTTCGGGATCCATTGTATTCAGTCCAAGGATCTTCAGTAGATTCCACATTACCCGCACTGCAGAAGGTAGAAGAAAATTTAAGATATCAAGATATGAAAATTAAGGCTTTAACCAAAACCGGATAAAATTGAGCATATTTATGTGCTCTAAAAATTACCTGAAAAAATTAATAGGGAATATAATTGCTTAAGGAATATATGGGAGAGAAAGGTTTATCAATAAACACATTACTACATACATACATGTCAAGTAAATGATATTTTTGATAAAATGGAAAGAAGAAGAAAACTGAGAGAATAAGCATGCACAAACACAGAAAATTTTAGATAAAGAAGCGAGAGGGAAAATGCAACAAGGCTTCCTGCTTTCTCTGTAGGCCAGATATAGCATCTCCCAAGAAACAGCCATGAGCAGAAACATAAAGGGCTCACAATTAACCTCAATAATCAAAGATATAAGAATGCAAGGAAAAAGTATAGAGATAGAGAGCAACAAACCAGTGAATAAAGGACGTGGAACCAGTCAGGGATGGACCCATCCAATTCTGCAGCCAAAATCTGTATTTTCACAATAAATAGAGTAGGAGTCAGAGGTTTTCGAGAATTGAGGGAAGTAATGGTGGTTGTGTGCCCACTTTTTAAATGGAAACCATTCGCTATTGCAAAACTCTGCCACAGGGAGAAATGCTTCAACACATGCATTTGGGAGCAAGGAGGCTGTGCTCTACTCATCGCCATTAACTACTCTTGTGTGATCCATGCTTCTATTTCGTTCACTTTGAATGAAGCTTACGCTATAATTTTTAAGGAGATTACTTAGTTAAGGAGCTGATTCAAATAAGACTAGGTCACTGGAGTCTATTTGGAGTAACATGGACTTTTCAAGGAGGTTTCCCAAGTAGATATGCAAAAGGATTGAGCAACTTCCCTCTAGTGATATTTTCTCTTTTCTTTTTTGCTTTGTTTTTCCATTTTCTTTATGTACAACCCCTTAATCTAATTCCCGTGTTATTGTTTGTCTTAGTGACTATTTAAAAACATTATATTGCATCAAAAAGAATAAAACAAGAAAACAAGCTTGACCAGATTGTCTTAAAAGCTGCACAAAGCTCTTAATTAAAGAAAGCGGGAATAAAGTATGACGTGGAAAAATATACCTTCTCAAAGAAGACCTAGCTAACGACGTTTGAAAAACAGGAACAAGCACTGCCTCAGCTGGATAGAGAAATGTTTTCTCATTATCTGACAAATGATCTGGTGATCCTTTGTGATCACTTTGTCCAGTAGCAGGAGATTTGGGTAAATTCCTAACAATATTTTTGTTTGACTGCAATGCCTTGTCAGTTTCAGATCTAGGGAAACCAAGGCTCACTTCAACAAAACAATTCTGCCCCCTTAGCTGGCAACCAACACCCTGGGAAGCATGATATGGAAGACCTATAATTCCATTTGACACCCTTAATTTGGAAGAACTGCTGTAGAAATTTATAAAAAATGGAATTCAGTCAGTGGTGATGTCTTCATACGCCAATTGTACACCAAGGGTTAAAAAAAAGGACCTGAAATAACTTTGTTTGACAAGATCACTTGATGAACAACCAGTCAAGCTGCCACGTATTCCATGAGGAGAAACAATCACTGCCACATAATAAAGTAAAATAGTCTTAAATACAGTGCCAAGAAAAGCCACTGGAGAACTAAATGAACTTAGTAATCCTTTGGATGTTGGCAGTGTTGTCGATGACAAATGGCGGTCCATGGTGGAGAGCCAAAATCCCGCCACCATTATAGCGGTTTATGGCGGAAAAACCCACAATACCGACCAATATTTACCAATATGGAGAGCCCAAAAACCACCATGTATATCCGCCATAGCGTCGCAGTGGTGAATATTTGATAACAATGGGTACTGGCAAGTATGAATATAAATGCATTAACATAATAACATCTGAATTGTGCTATGATGCCTAAAGAAGAGAAGGTCATTGACAGATATATTGACAATAACTCTACATCAATGTGGTAGAGACAGAAAAGATTAACTCCTCTTTGCAATAGAAGAAATTTATTAATTTGGAATAAAATAAAAAGATAATCAAGTGGGGGATGCAGGTCCCGTTGAACTATTTAAACATCAATAATAAATCTCTAACAAACAAAACTCAGTACAACAAAGCTCTTCAAATCTCCCTCCGAATTTTTGAAATAAACCAACAATACCTTGAGCACAAAAGAAAAAAAAATATTGAAAAGCAAAATGTTATTCAAAGAAAAGGAGTCCCCATAAGCCATTCCTTGAAAATCCAACCATCAGTTTATCATTGCACACCAAACAAAATCCAGTATAACCCAGATATTTTATGCCACCAACAACAGGTGAATAGCATATCAAAGAATAGTAGTGCTAAGAGAGCAAATAAAACTTCATGCACAAAAGATCACGCCAACCTGGAAGTCTATATGTTGTCTCTGTAGAATGTTTCAATAGTTTTTCTAGATCACCAGTGGAAAGCATTCGGATATTCCTGTTAAAAGGAGGGAAAACAACATGTAAATATTTCAATGCAAACTAAAACTATAGGTCATCTAAAAAATCTAGCACCATCATACTTTGAGGACACTATGACATGTATAAAGATTGCCTCCTCTGTCGCAGCAAAGACAAACTCAAATGCAGGGTGTCCTCTCCTGTAAATATCAAAAACATGCAAAAGCAGAGCCACTGTCAAAAAGAAGTAGAAGCAAAACAACACAGAATGCAGACAATGGTTCAGTCAATCAGCTTTGGTGGGATTCAGACTTCGCAATTTTGTTTGAGGTCAATGCAAACAGCCTAAATATATAAGAAATCTACTGTCTGCTGGGAAAGAAGCCTGTTATGGTACAGTTTACAGTTGTGAAAGTTTTTCCAACATAAAATATGTTCCGCTACTTAGTCAGGTGTAGATAGTTACGGTAACTCGCACAGTACAGTTGAATCACACTACTATCAAACAGAAGGCAGCAAGTAGCTTAATCTAACAGTAAAAACAGAATGATAAGACAGAAAGATAACAAACATGTCCAAACCTAAAAAACACTACTCCAAAATTAAAGGTGTATATAGATATCAGGTTCGTACAAGTTGTATACTCTTGAGTACATCTTGGAATATATAAAAGAAGGGGGGAAAATAGGCAGGCACTCAGTTTGGCTGCACATGGATGTTTGTGTAACAAGTAGCAACTCGTACCCACATTAATAAGAGAAATAAGTATTCTCGTTCCTTTTTTTAAAAATGTTGAAACTATTATTACTTTGAAGATCTTTTCACAACTCTTGCTATGTAAATATTCTTTTCCGATTTTCGGCTGCATATATACCATCTTCCTTAATTTTATTGTATACTTTTTTATTAGTTCATTATGATTTGTAATGTAGTACAATAAGAAAAGATTCTAGACTGTAATTAAATAAGCAATCCCCAAAATCAAGGTAATTAAAATTGAGATCCTACCTAAGATTTGGAGGTGGAGTTAAGATCGTAAATCATAGGATCATAAGTGTGATCCTACGAAATTCATAATTAATATATTTGTGCACATTTATTCATATACAAACACTAAATTAAACTTAAACTAAGAATAATGACGGAGAAGTACATTACACAATTTATTATAGGTCAAAATTTGACAACTAAAGCTATAGCAAAAAAAAGACTCGGCCATTGGTAAATTATATTGGGCTTTTTCTAAACAGACCCAACCCAAGCTACGGCAACGGACTCAACTAAAATCAGTTTAAAAGAAAAATCAAAATGAAGGAAAAAATTAAAGAACAGATGTGCATGCCCCTAACCTAACCCCAAAGCAGAAAGAGAGAGGGGGGGAGGGAAAACCAAACGTGCCTCTGGCAGGCAAAATGGAAGCCGACGGTGAACCCGCATCAAAGAACTTGGTTGCACAACAAAAACAGGGATGTTGTGGGTATCTTGGTCGGAAACTTTGGATTGCAAGAGAAGAAAAAAATCCTACTTACCAAGGTTTATAAGAAAAAATAGGGTTCAGCAGTTTTGAGAAATAGGTTGCATGCTTATAAAATCAGAATCACGGGTTTTAAACAAACAGGCAGGCCACAGAACTGACCCGGCAACTAAGCATGCTCAAGATTGCAGATTTTCACTGATTTCACGATCTTGAGCCACGAGTCCCACGACCCTACCAATCTTGGCAAGAAGGGAGTTTGCGCACAAACAAGATTGCGAAGGTCTGAAAAAACGTATGATTTCAAAATAAAATAGCTACCATCCCGCTATTTCACTATATCATTTTTAGGGTCGGATTTTAAATTTATAATAACACTGCCAGAAACAAATTGGAGCAACAATTTGAAAAACTTCATCTACAGAGTCATTCAATTTTTGTTCTACCTATGACTCTATCTATTGATTCAGGGGAACCAAAGCCCACTTTGTGATTATGGGATTTGGGACATACTTGTCGCCAAAGTTCATTTTTAGGAGGTTACACGTGACCTGTTAATGACTACACCCTCCAGACACATTTATAAGCAACAAAAATGATTTTCACGGTTATTAAGAAATGCAATCGAGTGTAGTTAACTTTTTAGATTTTGGTGAAAACATTAGTTAAATTTGCTATAATGTCCTCTTTATTAAATTTAATGGACCGTTGAAAAATAAAATAAAGGGGTATACTAGGAATTACAACGTTAAATGATTTAGTAATAATTGACTTTTGCTTATAATAGTGACCAAGAATGGAAGCATTTTATTACTTATAAATGTGTCCTGAAGGTGTATTTATTATAGTCTTTTACATTTTTAACTGACTTGCGTCATGTGTTGGTCTATCACAAGTTAATATATTATATACTGTTGATTGCAATCAGATTTTGTTATAATTAGCATTCATAGTTATCTTATATAGGAATAATTGATTTGATCCCAAAACTATAGGACCGTGTTTCCTTTTCAGATTATATTTCACTTGTACATGTGTGTGTGTGTGTTTACACAACCCTATCAACATTAGTGAAATGCTAAGCCTGATATATTGGTGAAAACATACCTTAGCAGTTCTTCCCTTTGAAATTGATGGACCTTTGAAAATACATCTCCAAATCTCATGTAATAAAGCCCAAGCAGTGCTCTGCCAAATTTAATAAGATAAAATGGCAAGATATGACCAAAATTAACATCACTTTGAAGAATTGAGGAGAAAACCTTTCTATGCAATTCCTTAAAGCCTGAGAGAGAGCAGCTGCAACCTCTTCTGAATCCCCAGGAGCGACCCAAAGCCCAGAAGCAACAACTTCATCACAAAAAATAAGTTTCCCGTGTAAGAGTAGTATTTTCAGAAAAAACGGAAGTATAAAATCTCCAAAGCCACTATCTTCGAAGAAAGAAATATACATTGTAACATCGTGATTTCTATAAATGGAACTATTATATTATTAAATACTTGTTGTATATTGTTTTCAACTTTACTATTTAACAGCCTGTTGCGTATATGCCCGAGACAACAGTTCCGTTAAGTGTAATACCTCTTAATCCAGATAATGCTGGCTGAGCAGTTTCAGAAACTGATGAATGACGCCCTGGAAGAAAAAGCCACAGCTTAATCTTTTCATCTGCGTGTTTAGTACAGAAAACAGAAATTTAGGCAACTAAAAAATGGAAAACCATTTCTATTTTTTCCTACTAGTTAAAAGACAATAAAAATTGCAAATAATCACAAATGACAAAACCACAAAGTCAGCAATCTCTACCAGGATTATGCAAACCCTGAGATGGATCCCAGGGTCCAACAAAGGAATTGGTCCATGAACTGAGAAACCCTTCCTTCTGTAGTTGCAGATGTGATGAAAGCACCAGTAACATTGCTGCATCCTTCTGGTCCGCTTTTACACTGTTTGAACAGAAGGTTGACCAGTAATATTAAAATAGAGACCCAGAATGAAAGAGAAAAATATAAAATAAATTCCAACCTTTTGTCGGGAAGAGGGTTCAGATCAGGTTCGTGAGGGAGAAACTGAAACCATGATATCTGATGCAGACTACCCTGTACAAATTTCAAAAATTGTACACTTAGTTATATACATACAAAGACAACCAAGCAAATTCTAAGCAAAAATAGAGCAGCTGGAGATATACATTAATTTATGGTAAAAGCTAACTAAAAATGCAGCATTGAGGTTTAACCTTTTTGCACCCATTTCTAATAATGATGTTGCTCTTGAAGAAGGGAGATTCGACCATGAATCTCTTGTTAGACTAACAGGACCTTTTTCTTTTATTTGATATATCCTAACGTTGTCTACTTCGGAATGTGGAAAGTAGTTGTTTGTTCAAACTCCATTAAGCTATAGCCGCTAATTGGCAACGCTTCGTATTAAATCGCGTCGCGGAACATATTAGTTAGTTAAATTTGCGCTACGCTACAGCGCCGCTATTTGGCAGCACTATTATCTCCAACAGTAGCAACAAATTTTAAGTATTTATATTTTCTATTTATAAAAAAAAAAAATAAGTGAGCCAAGACTGAGGTTGATACAACCAATCCACACAATTAATTGACATGATCGAACAAGTAAACAGTTATAACGTAAGCATTCAAAAGAGCCACTATTTTATTCTTCTACTAATCTATTTCTTATTTACTTTTTATATTTAAAAAATAAATAAAATGGCGGGATAAAACACGTGCCGCCTCCTATCAATCAGGTCTCCCGCCCAACATCTTTCTTTTTATACCCGTCTTATTACACGGGTTTTCATTTCTACAAGTACGGATCAAAACGAAAAGGAAATATCTTATACATAAACCGATTTCTAGATCAGGCTATTCAAAGACCAACTAGGGTTAATATTTAACTTTCAAATAAAATGATGTAGTTTCGCTAAACATAATCCAATAGGACCAATACCAAACATAATTATAAACATTGCCATATATCGAAACTATTCTTCCACTTAGGAAGAGAACAATGCACTACTATCATTAGTATTTCATCCCATATACCAAACAAACGTCCAATAACGTCATTACTTATCAAAGAAGTCTCCGTAACCCTAGCAACACGAGTACATGATCAAATAGAAAGAAACAAAAACAGGGAATATAATCAAAAAGAAGCTAGTTAGGTTTTTCTATCCACAAGAAAACTTAAAATACACACAAACCAAATCTAATTAAAAGATAAACGCATTGTATCCAATAAACATTACATAATCTATAACGCTTTTAGCCATTAAATCATGAGATTACTACATGACCAAAAAAAAAAATCAAACTGTGCTATATGATATACTAAATAGGGTAAAACGAAATTGAAGCATGAAGTAACAATATTCCAGCTACAACAAACAAAGCTATTACACAAATAATCACAAGAGTATCGAGATGCAGAAAAAACCTACAATCTTGAAAACGTTCGTCCACATAGCTGAAGAAGCAACCGTTCCGGAGAATTGAATAGGGTTTCGCAACCTCGATCTGGTTATTAGGTTTTGGTGAGACTTATGAAGCGTTTACGTGCTTCTGCTCTTGAAAAGCGAAATCAAATAAGCGAAATTCGGAATCTGATTCAGAATTCGAAACTTACTCTGATCCTAGTTCGCGTTCCGCTAACACCGAAAATCAATCACCTAAAGATGAATGATGGAAATTGTGTTCAGCATTTCCGCAAAGATCACTCGAGTAGGGTTTTTTCTTTTTGTTTGTTCGAAGAGAGTTGAATTTAACACCGCTTAACTCAACTCCAAATTTTGCGGGGGGTGTGCATGACGAGAAGTTTAGCGTTTTCGCACTCGATGTTGTATTTGGATTTGGACTATGCTATAATTTTGAATTACTTTTTATCATAAGTCCAAAATAAATTACTTTTTGTTATACGTCTGTATTTCACAAAATTAATTAGTTCAATAGAAAGTAAAAAAAGAAATCTTAAATTAGTTGATTTTAGTTATAAATAATGAGATAGAAGACAAAAATATGTGTTAAGTAATGTGATGACGAGAAAATATGATTGAATAAGACAAAATATGTGTTAAGTAATGTGATGATGAGAGAATATGATTGAATTTATTGTGTGTTGAAGACGATAAATAAAAATGTATATTTTTTAAAAGATATTAAAATGTTATTACATAATAGATGATTACGTAAAGGATTAATTATTTGTGACGCGAATAGTAGTGTAATACTATCTTATATTTATTTGTTATATCAACTTATAGAGGAACCACAATTTTATCAAAAATATACATATGTTCAGGATACCATCAAATTTATATTAGATCCTCCATCTATCAAAGATAACATTTAGAAAAAGATATGGTAATTAAAAAAATTTATTGATGCCTCTTGGATGGATGAATGCCCCGACATTGTTTATGAATTATATGCACCTCATATTTCAACCTTATATTGACAAGTTTGTTCATATTTTCATTAACGACATCCTAGTGGACGAACATTTGCGATTAGAGTTACAGATACGAGAAAATAAATTATAGCTTATTCATCTCTACAATTTAAATCCTCTGAAGAGAATTATCCTACTCTGTGATTTTGAATTAGTCGCGATTTTGTTTGCATTGAAAATATAGAGACATAATTTATATGGTATTCAATTTGAAATATTCAATGATCATAAGAGTTTAAATTATTTATTTGATCAGAAAGAGGTAGACGAAATTTCTTAAGGGTTATAATTTCAAGCTGAAGTATCATCCAAGTAAGGTGAACATAGTAGCAGATGCCTTGAGTAGGAAATCATTGCTTAAGTTAGAACTCTTAATGTATAAGTGTTGTCCATATGCCTATTTTAAATATCTAGATCTTAACGTAGCATGGTGTGATGGTGGGGTCTTAATAAGTCAGTTGGAAATTTATTCTAATTTGAGAATAAAAATTGGCAAGGCTCAGACAATGGATGAGGAGTTACAAGCGAGGTTGCACCAGTATGGATTTTCAAGACCGTCCTATTTAAAGGTAGAATTTGCGTACCTAATGACCCAAGTTTAAGAAAGGAAATTTTGGAAATAAACGCATAATATTAATTTTCAATTCATCTTTGATCCACCAAGATGTATCATGACTTGAAGAAGGAATTATGGTGGCCCGAAATGAAGAAATATATATATGAACATGTTGTGCAATGTATAATATATGCCAACAAGTCAAAGTAGAACATTGGACCACTATAACTACTTTAACAATTATAAATTCCAGTTTTAAAATAGGGGAAGATTGCGATGAATTTTATAGTGGGATTATTATGAAATCATCAAGGCTATGATTCAATTTGGGTAATCGTCAATAGATTAACCAAGTCGACGCATTTCCTACCAGTTAATAGTACATATAAGGTTGGTGATTTGGTTGTTCTATTTACAACAATAATTGTGAAGCATCACGGGGTACCAGTTATGATTTTCTCAGATCGAGATCCAAAATTCACTTCAAAATTTTAGAGGGAATTTCAACAAGCTTTAGGCGCTTAAGTGAGTCTTAGTACATATGATCATCCTCGAACTAATGGGATAAATGAAAACGATATCAACCTTAGAGGATATATTTCATGATTGTATTTAGAAGATGAAGGAAACTAGAATAAACACTTGTCTTTGATCAAATTTTCTTATAGTAATATTTATCACTCCAGTGTATGAATGGCTCACTGTAAAGCATTATAAGGATGAAAATGTGGAACACCTTTGTGTTGGGAAGAAGTTATAGATAAAAGGTTTATACGACCTAATATTATTAAAGAAACTACATAAAAGATCCAATTATCCATAAAGAAAATAAAGGGAGCTCAAATCCGACTAAAGAAATATGAGGACAATTGAATGAGGATTTTGGCATTTGAAAAAGAAGATCATGTGTTCCCAAAAGTGACTCAAAAAATAGGTCTAAAAGGGATGTTTCCGATAAAGAATATATGTCCTTGTTATGTTGTACCATTTAAATCACTCGGTGTATTCGTTTAGTTGCTTACCACTTAGTTTTGCTCCCAACATTGTCAAGTTTTCACCTCGTATTTCACGTATCTCAATTGAAGATATATATTTCCAGTATATTCTTTCCTTTGAATATTAAGTCAGAGGAGTTGAAGTCATACTTGACCTTTTAACCATACCCAATTCAAATAATAGACAACAACATTACGACACTTATGAACAATGAAATTCCTTTTGTGAAGGTTATTTGTGAAGGATCCCCCGTGAGAATCCACTTGGGAAATGGACCCAAATATAATGTTCAACTATCCTCATTTATTTTTAGGTAAGTTCTAAATTTTGATATCGAAATCTTTCTAATACGAGTAGTTTGTAACTTCTCAACTTTAAAAATATGTATTTAAAAAATAAAATAAAAAAGACTTAAATACATTTTTTGTCCCTTTATTTAGGTGTTTTTCTTGTGGACCCCTATTTCAAAATCCAACTTTTTGGTCTTTCAACTTTACATTTCTTGAGATTTTTTTTCCCCTCTTTTGCAGATGACTAGGACACAAAAATATTTTTAATGAGTTGGTGATGATTAGGATAATTTACTAATTGATATTTTTACAAAATAAATTAAGTTATTAATAATTTTGATTAAGTTTTTTTAGATATTTATTTGAAAATTAATAACTACAAATTTTAAAAGAAAGTTTTGGGCTTAAAGCTCAAGTCATTTCAAAGATCTTTCTAATCCACATGAAGATATCATGCTAAATATGTGTGAGCATTTAAAAATATTAATATTATTTTAAACCAATCGATTTGGGTCTTAAATAAAGAGCATGATCATTTGCATGTGGTTGACTTCCTTGCACGTGTCTATTTACTTGAGATATACCTACATGTTTGTTCTTTTGATTCTAGAAGCCTCGTCATTTTGATGGGGCTTTGGCGTTGCTCTTCATTTGCATCGTAAATATGCTTATTCACATGAAACTCTACTCTTAGTGATACTTCCAACATATAAGGAACATGTTCATATTTATTGACATAATCGTACACAAAAAGATCACCAAAATTTTAACTCATATAAATATACACCAATTACATATTATTGACAATGGCATTTTGAGCTAAGTTGTTATCGACTAAAGGATGACAATTAGGATCCAATGCAGATTTTACATCATTTATCTCCTTTATGATCAATTTACTATAAAGATACCTTGTGATTCTATTTGTTATATCCAAAAAGTACAAATAGAATGATGTCAAACAACTATAAGCAAACACCGTATAATTCCACAAAAATACAACAAGGAAACAATTGATAATCGAAATATGCTTAAGTGAATCAATGGTGTGAGTTATGGAAGATGTGTCATTAAAATTCTATCCATTGCTAGTAAAAATACCAATAGGTGAACTTAATGTCATCAGAACCTCGTTGTTACGGTAAAACAACAAGCAAAAATAAGTATTTGTTTTATCGTCTCCACAAGGATTAATGCGATATCAATGTCGTTCAACAATTTATATGTTTTTAAGCTTAGTTTGCAAGGATTTGAAAGTTTAAAGTTACAATTTTTTATAATGCATGATAAACCTAATCCCTAATGGTGGAAGATAACACCGAATAACCCCATTTTCTGCAAAGACACAGTAAGCCAGGAATAAATAATCGCAAAAAAACACATGTGAGGTGGGACCAAGTAAATTTTACAGATTTCAAGCATTTAGACCACTAAAGTTATGAAAATGTACCTTTTTAGTATAACAAGAGACTTATCTTTGTCGCTCCAACAAGTTGCAACCAATTACCTTCACAACAACGCGGACCAGATGGATGAATCAACTTACCTGATGTTTGAGTAAATGTTTCATACCATAAATGACATTTGAACATGCATTAAAAACCTAGGTTATGAAGATGTAGGGGATTAGGTTTAATAACGGTGGCTTGATGGAAATGTGACTAAGTGAATAATTTTTGGGATTAGGTATTGTTTCTAACCTAAGAGTATAATTATCCAAGTAAAAGTGACTAAACACACGTGGAAATAAAAAATAATGGAAAAATTTGAAAAACATTGACACGTCAGCATCTTTAATAAAAAAAAATTGTAAGACCCCAAACTTGAACAATCATTGAAATGAATGCTAACCTCCAAAATAAAAGAAGAAAATATTAGTAAATCACAGTGTATATTTTCTCTAAAATTCAAATCATATAATAAAAAAAAATAAAAAAAACACATTCAATGAAAAAAAATGAAGTTGTAATGAAAGGACTAAAAACAATAATATACACAACAAATACAAAATTAAAAAATAAATAAAAAACACATCCAATGAAAAAGAAAAAAATACGAAGTTGTAATGAAAAAGACTAAAAACAAAAATATACACAACATATACAAAATAAAAAAAATTGGTTAAGATGCCAAACTTGAAACTATCATTAAAATCATTATTGACCTCTAAAATAAAAGAAGCAAATATACATTAAACCACAAAAACCACAGTGTTCTATTTTCTCTAAAATTCAAATCATATAATTAGAAAAAAAAATCAAATAGAACACGTCCAATGAGAAAGAAAAAGAATACGAAGTTGTAATGAAAGGATTAAAAACAATAAAAAATACAAATTACAAATAAAAAATAAAAAATGGCTTAGATCGATATAATGACCTATATTCTCAAAGTATGAATAATTGCGATGCTACTATTTTTATCTCTTGATCCACTCAAGCTACGAAAACAAAATTATAGTAATTATATAAATGTAGGTAACATGGATTGAGAGATAAATATAAGCTTTATATAAATGTGGATTGTAGAATTAAGAAGTTTTGAGTTAATGGTTTTATTTACACCATCCACACCAAATAACATTATAACTTTATGTCGCGTCTGAGATTTTCATCGAAGCGTGAACGGAGGCGAAAGACAGCAGGGTCGCCATCAATGTTATTTATCCCAAGAGATGGAAATAAAACACTGCATGAACTTGAGGAAAGCAAATGAGCATGGTCTTCGCGACCCAGAGAAAAATGGTAAGGAAGTCGTTTACACGAGGAGAAGGTATTAGCACCTCACGCGTCTATGGTACTCCACAGGATCCACTTAAGTCTGTTCTAATCTAAGAGTGTGTCTAATATATGTCTAAAGCTTAACGTTAAAAGGGAATGTATGGATGCAGAGTTTTATGTAAAAAAAGAAAAGTTTTTATTAGTCGTGTTTGCCGCGGTTACGAACCTTTTTGCCAACGTACTCCCTTCGTGCAATAAGGGATCAAAGCACTTTGTAGTTCTTTTAGAAAAGTTTTTGGTGTGTTAGATCTCTTTTGTAACACCCCAATATTTCCAAATATTAAATAAATGGAATTTTAATTATTTATTTAATTAAAATGGAGTTTTTAATATTTTTGGGAAATATTTAATTAATTAATAAGAATTGGATTATTGGTTTATTATTATTGTAGAATAATAATAATAATAATAAAAGGAGAAAAGGAGAATTGAGATTTATTTTTGGAGAAAAGCTATCGTACGTGAAAGTGAGAAGAACAGAAGGAAGGAGAAGAACCAAGAGTTCCAGAATCTGGCGAATCCTCAAGGTAAAGGGTGATTTCGATGCCTTATAGGTTTTGGGATCAATAGGATTGATTGAGCATGTTAGGAATCCCAATTTAGGATTTTCTAGGTTTGTAGAATTTGTCCCTAATATTGTCGAATTGTATGGAATTGACCAATTGTATGATATAGGATTGTTAGGGATGATTGGAATGTGTTATATTGCATGGTGTTGTTGTTGTTTGGTTGATTCTACTGCTTTTGGATGTATGGATTCGAGTGGGAATGATAGGAATTGAATTATAAACAACATGTTGTCAAAAACTGCATTTTTCTGCTACTGCAGGTCGCAGGAACCGGTTCATGTGTGGGAGGAACCGGGTTCCCAGTGTGTTGGTCAATGAAAATGAGAATTTTTTAACGCAGAAACCGGTTACTCCTGGTGAGGAACCAGGTTCCCAGTGCAATTTTTACACAGTAAAATGAATTTTTAAGCAGGAACCGGTTCCCTGGTGGGAAGAACCGGGTTCCCCATACAATTTTCCAGAGGGCGTGATTTTCATACTTGTGGGAATCGGGTTCTCCCTGGGAGGAACCGGTTACCACTGTTACTTTTGAAAAATAACCAAACTTTAAAAATTCATAACTTTCAAACCGTAAGTCCGTTTTGGACGTTGTTTCTTAAATTTAATGCTTTATTTTATAAAATGAAGAAAATAATTGTAGCTTGATTTTATTTTGAAAATGTGTCGAATTCCGAATTATGCGGTTTGTTACTTTGTGCGTACTTGGTGTATATGCAGTGGTGTATCTGTAATAATTGATTGTACCGAATTTCAGTGGATGAAATGCATGTTTATACTGTTTGATGTATGCATGATCAATGATGATATCATGTTTTGGTTTGGTTTTGGTTTATGACGTTGATGTGATCATAACTTTATTGAATGTTGCATGCTTTATGATGTGCATGCATATACATTCTGGTGGTAGCTAATTCCCATTGTACGGAATTAGTGAGTATTGTCAATAACTGTTTCCGGGTGATTATCGATGGTGAGGCTGGATTCATGTCCGGGTGATTAGGGACGAATCGATGTTTGTGACTTAGTTCACTTTTTGGTACCACATGCATAGAGTCTTGCATTTGCATTTGTGTGAATTATAATATGATAGGATGGTTTTCTGTGTTATAATTTGTTTGCCATGTATGGATGTACGCTTATGAATTGAATGATGAAAATTGACTTATCTAATTATGCTAAAAAGGGTGGATTGATATACTTGAGATATTTTATTGTTTTGAGAAACTTATAATGCATTTTAATTATGATGAAGTCTCACCCTTACTTTGATGATTTCAGATTGAAGTTTAGCGGTTTATGAGCTAGTGAGGATGGCTCATTGAGCTGTGCATTTTCTTATTACGTGTCGGTGTCATGCTCTGATTTGTAACACTAGGGAACGTTTGGTTTAGAGTTATAATTAAACTCTGTTATTTCATTTAGATTGTTTTTGGATAATTGTTGGTTTTGAATTTATCCAAATTGATAATAATTTCCGTTGTGTAGAACATGTTAGTTTCTTGATTAATTGAAATTGTTTTTCAGAAATTATGACATTTGTTTGAATTAATTTTTTTATCAATTGTGTCGTCCTTTATTTACATGTTAGCTCTGAATTAATTATATATTTGCGGGTATTTTAGAAGGGTGTTACATCTTTTATGAACAATACTATTGAATCATGTCCTTTTTGAAAAGGTTTTATAAGAAAAAGTCCGAAGACAAAAAGCTTTGCATTTGTTGATGTTTTGTAGGTAAGATGGTAAATGAATCCCACTACTAGGACACTTATCACCCTTCTACTTTGTAAAAACAAAAACTTGGGATTTGAATCACACTAAAGACTCGTGAATTAAAAAGAACAAGTCAGGGTCTATACCTTATCATTCTTCCTATTACTAAAGTCTTCTCAGAGGTGTGGTTCTCATTAATTATTTATTAGGTGTTTTTAAGAAGTCTGAACAAAGAATAGAGTTCTAGTTTTAATGCATATGCAAAAGAGAAATGAAAACTCTATGGAGAGACTGTTAGGATAGTCCTAGAGTTGTCATGCAAAATTGGTCCTATAGTTAAGGATAAATGGGAAGTCTACCTAGTATTGACATACATGGATATCGATCCTAAAGTCTAATTAGTTCAAATCTTGACCAAGAAATAAACTAAGATCTTATAGGGAGCATGTGAACACACACAGAAGAAAAAAAAACAAATGCAAACAATCAAGCACTTAACCAAGACATGAATGCAAACACACAAGCATATGAGAAGTATTCACTTACTCAAGTAACACACACCTAACCATGATATCAAGTTATCAAGATAGGATAAAAAAGATATAAGAGATGATAAAACAATCAATACCTAACAAGAATATGATTTAAAGATCAAATGCATTCAAATTAAGGTTTCAGAACTACTCACACTTTATGCTCAAAATAAAAACCAAATGATCAACATACAATTTCCAATAAATAAAAACAAGTTGACATATCTTTAGAGCATTCAAATGATCATAACATACTCAAAAAATGAACTTAAATTATATTCATAAGTTTCAAAATGAAGCTTGACTCAATTACACTAGGCCAAAGGGACATGCTCACTTCAATATTCCATAAAAAATAGAAAAATAAGATATAAAATCCCAAAAAAATGATCAAAGGAGCTAAAGTCTCTTACAAGTCAGAAACCAATCATTACTCAACTTAAAAGTTCACGGAAATATCAAAATTAAATCAAAAGATCAATACTAGCTCAAAACTAGGTTTAAATAACCACTAAACAAGATAAATTTGTTTAAGATATAAAAATCAGAAATAAAATTCAACAAAAATGAGAAACAAGATCTCCACGTCCTAAATAAGTTTAAACATATTTTTGTGGAATTTTTAAATTAATGGAAGTGAGCGAATTATATTGAAACTTCAAAAAGAAGCAATAAAACCTCAAAAAACATTAAATCACTTCTCAATTTTTGAAAACCAAACAAAACTTAAAATAAATGATGTCTAAGACCATAAAAAATTCATGAAAACTCAAAAAAATATATAAAATTTTTTTGTGAATTTTTAAGGTTCTTAATTTTGACAGAATTAATTTTATACTAAAACTATGTAAAATAAGATCAAATAAAACACATCAAACCAAATGAAACCAAATGAAATATGAAAAATAGAAAATAAATTATAAAAATAAAATAAAAATTACATTTAGAAAATAGACTCAATTATCTTTCCGTCTATATTTGTTTTGTATTTTTGGATCAAGAATAATATTTAAAATAAATTAAAGAAAATAAAAGAAATTAATTGACCAAAACAAATAAAATAAAATATTCAATCAAAATTCAACGTGGGACCCACGTCAAATGCATGGACAACTAGCTCCAATCATTGGACATAAAAAGACAAAACACGACGAGGACCAATCAGAGGCTAGCATGTGGGAAGCGTGCACAAAAGTTTCAAAACCCTTGCTAATTTTGTGAAAAAACGTGATTTTTCAGCCTTCTTTGAATCCAATTTTCTCCTTTGTTTCTTAATGATTTTGAAAAGTGTAAACATCAAAGTTGTAAATCTCATAAAGATCTAATACTTTTATTCTAAAAGTTTTTGAAATGGTTGAGAGATGAGTGAAAAATTTGAGCGATAAGTTGAGTAAAAAATTAAAATCAAACCTACTTTCAAGGGTATGCTGACTTCAATCCTAGATTTCTCTCTCAATATTTGATGAAATTAAAAAGTGTGAATTGTAGATCTCAGAGAGATCTATAACTTTGCTTCAAGAAGTTTTTGAAAAGGTTGAGATCTGAGAGAGAAATCTGGGCGAGAAAAACCCATAAAATCACTTTTCACATATTTTTCTAGATATGAATAACTCAAAATACAACCAATATTAATGAAAAAAATTCTAAAGGAAAAATCTCACTAGCAACATAAGAACACCATCAAACCATTTTCAGATGCAATATGCAAAAATTTAGGGTTTTATGAAGTTACCTAGTGGAGAAAGAGTCCATTGCCCTCTTGTGCTACCAAATAAAGAAGAAACCCAGAGATTGCTCCTTGATCTTCCTCTTTGAGCGGTGCCGGCCAAACATGTTTGAAGGCCTAAAGAAAATTTTTAAACGAGATCTTTAAAATGTATTTTAAAATAATAATTTTGTGGTTGCTAAGAGTTGATCTCAAGACCAAAAGAAAAAGAGGCTTAAGTTTTACCAACTCAACTATGAACATTTATGTGTTTAATGTGTCATTACATATTATTATAACTAAATAAAATAAATATGAGGCCTTTTTTAAGCCCAACCTTTTGAGGCCTAAAGCCCTAGCCTTGGTGGCTTGGCCCTTGGGCCGACCCTGTCTTTGAGCTCAAATAAAGAGTTGTGTTGAAGAAATCTCAGAAAAAAGCTTGCTTGAAGAGGGAGAGATAGAGAGAGAATGAGGTTTTTTGTTGAGAGAGCTCAAAGCTACATGTGTGAATGAGGGCAAAGGTGCTCTTATATAGAGCCTTAGAATGAGGATATGACAATTATTACAAATTTAGAGTCGTAGGAGGGTGTTTTAGAGAGTTTTGGCCAAAAATCAACTTGGTACAAAAGATAGTACAACTTATTGGAGTGTGAAGAGAGAAACAAAGAAATGACTATTTTTGGTAAATTTTGGATATTTTGTGCAAACTTTGTACAATTGCATGCATGGGTGTGAATAAAAGGTTTGTTTCTCTTATACATGATCCAAATAGCTTATGGGTCTGATTGGAGTAAAAAAAAAACTTGAGGATCAAAATATCTTGATCTCATAACCATAGAACCAATAATATTTCATGTATAATGATGAAATATAAGTTAAATAAAAAGGATAAATTTTGGAGTATAACACTTTCCACTAACTATTATGTGTTCTTATATAACTTTTTTAATATTTTATTTTAATTAATAAAAATTAAAAATTAAATAATTAAATTAATTAAATATAATAAAATATTATTAAATTGATTAAGTATGATAAAATATTATTTTCAATAAATATTAATAAGATAAGATTTACGTATTAATATCAATAACTTAAAATTTAGGATGATAATTGATTCAGGGTATAAAATAGTGCATGTCTTATTTTCTTTTTTTAATAATACAATTTTATAATATTCCTTAAATATCATTGTTTAAAAGAAAATGGTTGAGATGAACGTCATCTTCCTCCTTCCATTCTTCAAATGTTGGTTCAAAATCATATTAATATATTACTCACATTTTAGTTTTGTTACTCGTATTTTAGCCTTAATGTTTTTGTTATTCATATTTTAGCCTTTAATGTTTTTGATCTGTACATAAATTTTTAGCAGTGCAAGATTCCTTTGAATTCCTTTGAATATACTAGAACACTACGTAATTTTGGATATGTACATTCATGTTTACCAGTGCAATTTGAAACACACATTTATGCAAGTTTCTAATATAATACGAAACTACATTTTTAGATATAACTACAAGATCAAAATTTCTATTCAACTATTTTTCTAAATGGCTGACATGAAATTGGGTCTAAAACTGATGCATATTGAATATTCTTTTGAAATTAGTTTAAGATGATTTTGATTTTGCACAAATTGAAAAGATTTTGTACAGTAATTGTGAAATATTCATTTTATTTTATATTCTTTTGGAAAGATTTTGTAATCGTTCTTTTGTAGTATATATAAATATAAATATATATTCTTCCAAGGTTGTCTTTTTTCTATAGAATATTTAAACCTAAGAAATAGGTTGGTGATAGATAAAATAAAAATATCTTTATAAGAAATGTCATAAACTTATTACTAAATTATTTTAAACTCAAAATAATTTATTAGTTCACATATTTAAATATTATAAATAATTTAAATTGTAATATTTAATATTTGGTAATAATATTCAATATAATTTGTCAAACATTCAAATTCCTCAATGCATTATGGTCAAATTATCATTTAGTATACATGTGATAATTTTATAAATTGACAAAAAATCAATGATAAAAGATAAAAACATCATAAAATCAATGATAAAAGATAAAAACATCAATAAAAACATCATAAAAACATCACAAAAGTGAATCACAAGGTTAAAATCATTCTCATTAATTCTATTCCAATTAAAAATTAAAATCATTCTCATTAATTCTATTCCAATTAAAATCAACGATATTTTATAATTATTTAAATTTTTATAAAAGATTAATAAGAATAAGGAACCAACTAAAATAAAAATAATGATTTATTTAAATAAAAGATAAAATATTTTTCAATAAAAAATGATCTGTCTCTGATCTTTTCTTTCTCTCTTTTGATAATTTTTTATTTTTCTACTAATATCAACAATAATAAATGTTAAATTATTATTTAATATTTTAAGCGATTTTTCGATATTCTTAGATCTAACTTTTTATTTCTTTCCTTACGGATATCTACAATAATAAATGTTATACTATTATTTATAATTGTAATTTTTTATTATCAATAATGAATTTATATTAAAGCAAAAACGATTATATTATTAAAATTATTATTCTCTCTTATTTCCATATTTATAATATAATAAAAAATAAATTATCTTTTTATCCATAAAAATTTATAATATGATAAAAATTTATTTTTTTTATAAACAAAAAAAAATTATAATAATTTTTATAAACAAGAATAAGTTACAAATATTTTTATAATAAAAAAATAAATGATGCAATTGTTTTTAGCACGAATAAGTTAAAAATAATTTCATAAAACGTTATACGGCTTAATGACACTTATAAAAAAAGTCTATATTGATATAATTATTTTATTAATAAAAATAAATTATAATATTAAACATAAGGACTAAAGTATTGATAAATACCATTCTTACTATAAATTATAACTTTTTTTTATTTCAAAATTAAATATATATATAGGAATAACAAATGTTATTTTTAATTCAAAAAAGATACTATGGATAAGGTCTTATTTGTATGTCAAAACGGGTGGATGTGAACATATATGATATGTGTGCCAAAACAGGTAGATGTGGTCTAATTTGTATGTCAAAATGGATGGATGTGAACATATATATGACATGTATGAACAGGTGGATGTGAACATATATATGACATGTATGAACAGGTGGATGTGGGTGGATGTGAACATATATATGACATGTATGTCAAAACGGGTGGATCCGATGAGGGAGCACTTTGCTTGGGACACACCTTTGTGAGAGATACACCACATATTCACCTAAAACCTTAAGGTGATAGGTGTGTGGGTTCTCCCACTTATAAGATGTTCATTCTTCATTTTTCTAACCAATGTGAGACTTCTTTCTCACGATTGATTCTCAATAATTATTAGTCTATATTTGTAACTATGTAAATGTCAATCAATTAAAAAATAAATTCATACTTTATAAACAATAATATAATAGACGTGTAATATGAATCCAGACGAATTGAATAAGTTATAATTATTTTTATAAACGAGAATAAATTACAAATAAATTTACAAATAAGTTATAAAATGAAATGTAACGAGAAGTTGTCGTACCATGATTCATTTTAATGTCCATCTTTTAAAAATTTATGTTACTATTGTTTTATATAATTGAAGTTAGAGAATCGAATGTACGATTTAATATAAATACACATCAATGTTTAAAAATTTATGTATATTATTAACTTATATTTATAACTATAAGAATATTAACCGATTGAAAAATGAATTCAAACTTTACAAAAGATAATTTGATAGACACTTAGTTTGAACCACGACAACTGATGCTATAACACGGATTTTTTATTAGTTTAATAAAAAAATGAGCTGAACAATTTCATTGCACCAGAAACAACACTACAAAGAAACTGGCCTTTATTCCGTGTAAGAAGCCGTAAAGTAAAGCTAAAAGCTTCGGAGTGTAGTGTTTGTTATTCCGGCGCCGGCACCACCGAGAAAATGCAAGCTCTAGTTCGGCACAAGCTTAGGCTCTTCAATTCCAACTTCAACTCTCTCTTTCGACTTTCATCATCATCCTATTTACATTCTCATTCCGCTCCGCTAAACTCACTATCCTCTTCTTCCACCGCCACCAACTCGTTCACCGCTCCATGGTCCACCGTTCAACGACGCGGAAACAGAGTCTTCGCTTCTGATGTACGCTTCTCGTATCTCCTACCGTTTTAAATCATGATCGATTTTACAGATTTTTCATTGATTTGTTTTTGTTGCGGTGCAGATTAGAGTCGGAAATACCATTGGAAAACAAGGTTGATTTGATTTTTTATTTATTATTATTATTATTTAATTTTACTCTCTGATGATTCAATTCGATATGCATGTTTAGTTTGTTTACTTTTCACTCACAAATTCACTTTGCGTTTCTGTTGTATGCTTCCAGGGCGCATATATGAGGTAAATACTAATTGCTTGATCATTTGTTGTTAATTGCTATTCATTCAATTCAATATTGTTATCCAATGTTTTTTTTTTTTTGTTGTATTGTAAATTTGTTCAGGTTCTTAAAGTTGATCACTCTCAAGAAGGAAGAGGAAAAGCCACAATCAAGGTTTTTATTTTGCACACTGTATTCTATCTTTTACATGTATTTGCTCATTTACAGCTTTCTCCTTTATTTGTGCTATTGGTATTGGATATAGCTGTGTATTGTAACTTCTTGACTCTTGCTGTTAACTCCATTCATAACTGAAAATTGTAGTTGTTTGTGATAATAGGTGGAACTTCGTGACGTTCTCCAGGGAACCAAGGTAACCCAAAGACTGGGCACTAATGAGGATTTTGAAAGTATGTCCCTGTATATGTAGTATTTCACATGCAAATTTACGAGCAATTTGTAACCATTACATAATTTGTTTATCTGTGTCCATATTTTTTATTTAGTTGTTAATGATGAGGTAGGATTCTTTAATTTGGAAGCCCTTTTGAAAGTATTATCTCCTTTATTCTTTGTTTGTGATCCGGTTATTCCACTCAAAAGTGTTTTTGCTTGCCTGTTTTGTTTGGTGCGTTCAAATCTTTCACAACAGATATTTCGTACTTTGATTTGGGGTTTGTAACAGTGTGTGTCCAAATGAATTCGTAAGAAGGCTATACAGTTATACACATTCTACAGTTACATCTTTTAATTTGAATGATAAGATTTGGGACAATCTGCTGTCTTTCTGATTAATGATGTGCTAGGATATTTCACACTGGCTGATAGTTGACTAGTTCTCAATTTGTTGCAGAGGCCTATGTTCAGGAAAAGAATTTCATGTACATGTGCACGGATCAAGATGGAACTGTAGTATTAATGGAGTGAGTTCCTATGTATTTAATCCTATTTTACTGCCTATATCATTGTATACTGTTGGGTGGGGAGCATTGTTATTTACAGTTTCTCCATTTAATTTTGGTCAGCAATGACACCTTGGATCAAATCGAAGTTTCCAAAGACTTGTTTGGCAAGAATGCTTCATATATAAAAGGTGTATTAACTTTTACCACTGATCACTTTTCTTTTACTATCAGTTATTATACGGTAAACTTAGATGTTTTCAACTGCACTGAATAGTTATACTCAGCATCATTGTCTCAATATACTACTAGTGCACTGCCAATCATTTTCTGGTTTTCTCATCAATTCTTATATTGTTATTGCTGTGTTACTTTGAATTCCCCATATAAGCAATGTCATTACTGGTGCCTGAGTGTTTCCCTTAATTTCCTTTCCGACTTAACCTGTCTCATTTGTGATTTAACCTAGCTGATTATGCTCCGTGATGTATCTCCTTATAGCTTCTTAAGTCTCATGTATCTCCCTTTGTCTAATGCATTATAGCTTCTGAAGTCTTAAGTATCTTCTCCATGGGTTTCTTTATCTGATGCATCCATGACTGATGATGCGTAACATTTCAAAGTTTATTCTAGTCAGTGAAGTGCTGTAATTGAGCAGCAGAATTAATTTTCTTCTTATTTTGCTCTTTGTTGTTCTCTGCAGTAGGCATATGATGTCATTCTGCATCTGTAGATTCTCTCAGTCATTCTGCATTTATTGGTTAAGTTTTCCCCTTCTTTTGTGTCTTCAAGGCTTCTTCTCGTGAAGGGTTCGCAGACTCAACTCATAGACTCTATTTGTTGTAGACTCGTAAAAGTCTCTGAAGTATGAAAAATGACTTCATAAAACCTGTAAATGAGTTTTATACATAATAGTGCACCAATTAGCATAAAAATTATAATTTCAAACTCTAACAAAGTTGCTACCCAAAAAACTCCATAATAAATCAAGAAAAGTAGTAAAGTGCAACAAGCTATAACAAAATTAAGGGAATAAATACATATTTAGCAAAAAGACAGAAACTACAGTAAAAGACATTTTTATTTTCGGAGAATGGAGATAAAAACACTAAAGCAGAACATTCAGAAACAATAATGTGGAGAAGTTTGACTAATCCAAGCTATAAGTACTCACTGCATATTGAACATAGCAACAGAATGAAAGACCTGCGCCAACACAACATAACACAATACAAAGAATAGCACACATAGCGAAATTGAAAAACAAACTAGAGGAACGAACTCGAGACTGTGAGAGTCATTCAAGTGTGAATGCAAGAGAACAAGAAATTGCAGTACGAATCAGAGACAACAAGAAATGTGCAGTCCAAATGCGGGAGGGGGAGAAAAGGTTTGTTGTTCTTATGAAATTTCTAACTTCTAAACAAAAAGGCAGTCATAAGAGACATCTTCTAATTTCCTTTCAGGTTTTTATTAGGCGAAACAGTGAATCCCTGCGTGTTTTGAGCATTGTTTCTCCAAAATTACATCAAACTCATAAACTAGCCTCAAACTCGCGAGTCTATCCGTCTCTATCTACGAGCTTATCCGAGTCTGATAGAGTTTGAGTGAGTCTACCAAGAAAACAAGTCTGGATGCGAGTAAACTCGTTTTTTCCTCCTAGACTCGTAAATTCCTACGAGTCTAAAAGTTGACTTGTGAGTCTGACAACCATGTTGTCCTCCCTCCCCTTCTTCTTTTATTCTTACCGAATGTTATGTTTTGATATTGAAGGACCTTGCATACCTTCTCACTGTACTTTCTTCTATTTTCATAAATTTCTTTGCTAGGAAATTATTTTACTCTTTGTTAGTCATTAAGTAGGAAACTTTAGTTTCACGGATATAAAGTAATAGAAGTATTACTAATTTCATTATTATATTGTTGCCTGGTTGACAGATGAAATGAAAGTTAAGGTACAGTTTTATGACGACAAACCTATATCTGCATCGGTTCCAAAACGCGTAATATGTACTGTCAAGGAGGTGATTGCAGCCACTCCGAGGTACTTATTTTTCTCCATTATTGGATTTAGAAAAAGTATTTGATCTTGTACCTTATCATTTCTTCTTCTTTCTCTTGTTGTAAATGTCTCAATATTTTTTTCATCTATTTTGTGGGCTTATGTATCCTCTCCTTAGGTGGTATATTGTTTTTTATAGAACTGTCTTTAACATTTGTGCAAAAGTGAAGCGGTAATAAAAGTTTCCTATATACTTGGTGCAGGAGACCGAATATGTTTCCCATCCTTAAGGCATTACCCGGAATGTAACATAGTTTGCGAATGCTAGTTTAAAGTATCATTATCACCATCATAGGTGAGACTTTTCGCTGGGAATGAAAAGATATAGGCTGTAAAGTTACTAATTTACCCACAGTTGTTGGCAAACTTAGAAAGAGCGCATTCGTCACTTAAAAGACAATTAGAAGTTAATTATATTACTGGAAATATGTCACTTTAATCAAACGTTAGAATAAAACTTTGTAAGGAAAATAAAAAGAAAATCCCACGAAAGCTGAATGGTAGCCAATATATCAGACTTTCTCTGGATCCCTTCGGAAAGAGGTACCAGGGAGTGAAATATCTCCTGCAGCACCAAACACCACCTTAACGAGGCTCATTTAGTTTCTACCGACAACTTTTGATGGCCAAGGAATAATATGAATTTGTGGCACCTTTTTTTTTTCTTTCACTTTTCACATCCTGTCAAGACTTGGGATAGTAAGGAAAGTTAGTTTGAATTAGGATAAGAACCAAATTATCCAATAGTTTTGAGATTAGGATAACATCCAAATCACTTGATTTAGCTCTGAATCGTAGTCTTTTTATCTCTCTTTTTTCATTTTCTGCCAATCCTATAAATTCAACGATCTTCATTGATTATTTGTGTTTGTGAGTCAGCGTCCTATGTCAAGAAACATTCTTTTCCTTTGGTTTCTTATCTATAATTTTCATTCCATTTAATTTTTTGTACTGATTTTTCTCCTCCTTGATTTAAGGAATAAAAAGGTAATACTGGACAATGGCCCTACAATTGAAGTAAGTCAAATGGTTATTTCTCTCTTCCTTCTGCGTTTATTTAGTAGCATAAATAATTGGTAAAAAAAATTACCCAGATATGCAACTGACTGGATAGTTTGAAGAGATTGGTATGAAAAATTATATAAATCCAATTCCTGAATTTTACCCTCGTTTCGAGGATACCTGATAGAAACTAGTATCAAGGAAGTATTTACTAAATAATTATAGAAATTGAATGAATATTCTTTTGAGAATAGATCTCAAACGGAGATGAAGTAAAGACTTAGACACTTTAAAGGGAAGAGAAAAATGGGAGATATCTATCGAAACCCATGTGTCTGAACTGAGTTATCCAGAGCACTAGCAGGCTATACACAATGAAATAATTATGAAAAACTGGAAATGTCATAATCACTGTACTTAGGAGATACTATTATGACCATGTTTACAATATTCACATGTGTTTCAACAAAATCAATATGACTAATGAATTGATTATTTAAAAAATAATATGGTAGTAAATTCTTTCCATTTGAATTAAATTGAATTGATTCAATATCTGTTGCCGGTAACGCCAAGTGCTTATTTCATGGTTTGTCCATACGATCAACATTTTCCAGGTTCCGCCTCACATTGTAGCCGGTGATGCCATTCTTGTAAATACAGAGGACGACTGTTACATTGAAAGGTTAGTTGGTTTACAAAAGGTTAAACCATTTGATGATAAAATTTACGATACTTCCTATATACTTGGTTTATCAAATATTTTCATGTTAAAAGTATATAGTTACCAAAAAAGCTGTTTTAACTTTTATTTCTTCATTCTCAGGGCTAAGGCATAGGGTGTGTTCTGCCATAATTTGAGCAGAATGTGATACAGCATCCATTTTATAATTCTCATGGTTTTTGAATCAGATATGACCTATAACATCCTCTCCCTGTTTCTCTTGGCAATAAGCTTTTCTGTATGTTTAATTAATGATTTTAATGTATCCGCGGGCAATGAGTTTATATGTATTTGTGATGATCGAATTTTGGTGAGTATCATCTTTGATTCAATTTTAAACCGTGTATTGGAAAATTACTTCAATTCTTGAACTTTATAAAATGTCATCAGTTCCGTTGAGTTTATTCATAGGCGGTACTTCGATTCTTAACTGCAAGAGATGTTTTCGATTCTTCTTTTAATTTAATTTTTACTGGTTTGGAAACTTCATATTTGACAAAATACTCGTTAAAAAACCAATCTGAACCTTTTTTAAATTAAAGGACTCCAATAAATCTTGTCATTAACATATGAGAATAAAACAAAAAAATATTTTATTAACTTCAAAACTTGTTTGGGGTTATTTGAGGAGGAGATTGCACTTTTTTTATATCTTAAAATAATTGTCTTTTTAAAATACCAATGCAATATTTTTTTCAATACTACCCTTATTACAACACATGTATGTCCATCCTCTCTCTCTAACTTATATGTTATATTTTGTTTCTTCTTAAAAAGTTGATTAAGGATATTTTAATACACATACAATTTTATCATTAAAATCAACACACTCAATCATTTTCTTAAGAACCGTAAATTATTCAAATATGACATTGTTTATGAGAAGGAGGGAGTATCTATATAGTTGATAAAATATATATAGGCATGAAAATTAGGATTTGAACTTTCAATAAAAAATGGCATGGTCTGGATTATGCAACAAATAGGATTTGAAAAACATGCTTTATTCGGATTTGAAAAACCCCATTTATTCAAACTTCAAAACCGTGAAAAAACTAAATAACAACATTAGACCCATTTATCCTAATGTTTAGACTCATTTATAGATTTTAAAGAATTCTGTCTAATAAGATTTTGAAGCACTCACTATTTTTCAACAATAACTATGATTGGAAATCACTTTCCATTTAAAATGAAAGCTATAGAAAGTGATTAGGGTGGAGAAATATTTTAGAGGGTTGCATAATAAGAGGTTCTTTCCGAGTTAGATTTTAGAGGAAAATATTTTCGACGGTTGAATCTATATTTTAAAAAGTATGATATTTTTAAAAAATTTAAAAAAATAATATATTATATTAAATATATAAAATTATATTATTTTTTAAATGTTTTTAAAATATAAATGCAATTTCCAAAGTCTTTATCAAAAAACTCTTCAAAAACATACTATCAAACAACCCTTAAATCAACGGAAGCAGATTCACTGACTTCAGGTGACTTTGATCTAAGAAAGTCCATTTGACCAATCTTATGCATCATATTCTGCCACATGTCCAATTTCTTCTCTTTTCTTTTACAATTTTTAAAAATAAAGCTTAACACAGCATAAACATTTCCTCCTCATGTTCTTGCTGTCAACCTGCGCTTCTCGTCATCCTCCTGGTTTTTTAAAGATATTTATTTTGGATATTAAGTTTATGAGTACAAAATCTAAGCTCCTCTGAAGTCAATTTTGAGTGAGGTTAAGAAAATTACATAGTTTAAAAGCTTAAACACACAAAAATGGAGTAAATGCAACCAAAAAAGAAAACCCAATGAAGAAGAAAGTGAAAGGGCTGTCGGATGAATGGTATATGCAAATACAGGAGTGCTAAGGCGGCGAAAATTGAAAGTGGCAATGGAAATACCTTTTTCTTATTTTGTTTTAACTTTAGCATTGTTTATTTTGAGAAGAAAAAAATTAAAGAGTTCAACATGGCACCATCTTGTGCACCTGACTGATCAAACAGATGCAATTAGTTGGAAGTTCTCCTAACTTTCCCTCTTTAATATGTCATCATCATTACTAAAATGGAGTAGTTGTAAGAAAGTGAAAGTGCAAAAAAAGAATTTGAATTTTATTGAGATATTATTATTTTTGGGAATTTCTTAATTTATCATATAGTTTTCTAGTCTATCACGCAAAATTTTGAAAATATTCTTAATTTTTGAAAATACATTTTTGAAATTCTTTCGTTTTTGAGATACGTCCTCATTTAATGACTTAATTAATTCTAAATATATATTTTTAAAATTTTTCAAAAATATATTTTTAATTTCTTTAAATACATCGTGAGAATATTAAAACCATATTCTCTGGTTAATGTTAAAGCAACCCAAAGCAACCCAACCTTATGGTCTCCATTCACCTAAAAATAATTCATAAAATAAATTTAACTAAACTAATTTCAAACTTATAAAATTAGGTTTATATTTGATTTTTCTTTCGATCTACATGAATGTCAATAATACTAAAAAATGAAGATTTAGGAAAGATATAATACTTGAGATTCAACAAGTGAGAGAGAAAAATGAAAATTTAGAAAATATATAATATTTGAGATTCAACAAGTGAGAGACAAAGGTTTAAAATCAAAATGTTTCAATTAAAATAGAGAAATTTCTTCTCGGTATATGTATTCTACTACACTAAATGACTCATTTCTTTTTTGCATTGTAATAAGTAAATTCACGAGAAATTATTTGAAGGAATCATAAATCTATTTTCAAAAATTTTCAAAAATGCATTTCTGAAAGAAATTAAGTCGTAAATGAGGACGTATCTCAAAAATGAAAGAAATATTTGTGTGTGGTGCGAACCAAAAATACATTTCTATTTTTTCAAAAATAGTGAAATTGTATAAAGTCTTTTTCAACCATATGGGATGATTAAAAAATCCTCTTATTTTTTTCTTTTCAGCATGTTTGTAATTCAAGTTAATCATAAAAACCTGAAGGTAAAAAGATAAGGGACAAGAAATGAACATATAATTTATTTTGGTTTACTATCTTAACTTGAGGCTACACAAATTTTAGGGAATTTCTTTTCTCACCCTTACACCTTCTTAGTTATCATTGGCAAAAATCCGTTTTTACCCTCAGAATTCGGAGATATATCTTCGAACGCACCATATTATATTTTCATGGTGTATTTTCAGAGATGTATGACCCCTCATTCTCATGAACACCATTCGAGGATCACCGAGAGATTATCTAGTTCAACTCCATCTCACTGTACTCTAGGTGACTGGCATGTGGGAGTACCACTATGGTCAGGTCAGGTATCTGCCAGAGTGATGCATGCGACAATTTGGTTATGTGCAGACCATACTAAAATCTCCATTTTAAGCTGCTTCTGACACCATTCATCACAAAGATCTGGATGACATATTTCAGGATTGGGAGCATCATTTGGTGCCAAAGGAGTGTTGGATGATGCAGGCATCCAACAATTGCCACAAAGTGCAGTGGGATACAAGAGAAAGATGAGGGTCTAGAATGTGTGTGAGCAATGAAAGATGAGTTGGAATCGATTGAGAAAAACCGTACTTGGGAGCTGGTTGTTCTACCGGAACTAAAGAAGTCAATTAGAGTGAGACAGGCCTATAAAGTGAAGGCAAATTCAAAAGGCGAAATTGTCAAGCTTAAGGCTCGACTAGTCGCGAAAGAATTTTTTCAAATAGGAGTTATAGTCTATGAAGATGAATTTGCACTTGTAGCTAGAATAGAAACCATACAACCGATTGTTGGTATTACGAATAACAATAATTGGCCAATATATCAATTGGATGTGAAATTTGCATTTTTGAATGATCCACTTGAGAAGGAAGTTTATGTAGAACAACCCCTTGATTTTGTTGTGATAAATGAAGAGGGAAAGGTCTACAGACTGAAGAAAACACTTTGTGGTTTGAAACAAGCTCCTAGAGCTTGGAACAAACATGTTGATGGTTTCCTAGTTAACATCGCCTTCAAGAAACGTGTTTCCAAACATGGTGGCTATGTGAAGAAGGACGCAAGCAAAGATGTGACCATACTTTGCTTATATGTGGATGACTTATAGATCAAGAGTGAACTTATGGAGGAGTTTGAAATGAGTGATCTTGGAATCATGACCTACTTTCTTGGCATAAAGTTCCACAATTCAAAATTGGGATTGCTCATGCATCAAAGAAAGTATGCTCTTGAGATTTTGAAAATGTGTGATGTGAAGCATTTTAATGCTGCCAATACACCTGCTAAAGCAAGGTTACAACTGTCCAAATGTGATTACGAACAAAGTGTAGATACAACACAATATAGGGGGTTAATTGGATCATTAAGTTATTTGTGCAATACGCGGTCAAATTTGGAAGCGGTTAAGAGGATCTTAAGATACATCAAAGGAACTCTTGGCTGTGAAATTCTCTTTCCCACGACTAATTTAGGTAAAATATGTGTGTTGTTCATTTACACAGATTCCAATTGGTGTGAAGATAAGGATGATCGAAAGTCTACGGATGGTTATGTCTTTATGTTCAGAGGAGCTTCAATATCTTGGTGTTCTAAAATAGAACCTATGTAGACACTCTCTTCTTGTGAGGCCGAGTATATCTTTATATCGTTGTGTGAATGTCAGGCTGTTCGACTTGTGAATCAGCTGGAAGAGATGGGCAACAAGGTTGTAGAAGTTGTCACACTCTTGATTGATAATGTTTTAGCCCATTAATATTGAAAGGAATCCCATAGCACATGGGATGAGCAAGCATATCGAGAAGAGGTTTAATTACTTGATGGATCTGGTGTGTGCATGCCAGTTAAGATTAGGATATTGTCGAAGCGAAGAACATGTTGCAGATTTATTAACGAAAGGTGTAACAAATATGGTATTCAAGAAGCTTGTGATGAGTTTGAGAATGAAGAACTTGGAGCATTTGAATTAAGGCGGTGTATTGGAAGTTATTAAGAATTTAGCATTATGGAAGCTTTTCCGGGATTATTTCATCGAAAATAAATTATTTGAAAAGCACTTCTAAAATTCTGAAAAAACAAAGTTTCGAAGAGGAAACATTACTACAAAACGCACATACAACAACACCAAAATCTCCACGGTTTGCCCCAAAATCGTAGTGACATTGCTAAACTAATGCTCTAACATTTTATTTTTTAATTGAAAAATGAAGTTTATAATTACGGTTAATTCATTAACCGTAGTGATACAGTCTATCTTTCATGAGTTCGATCCTCAGCTTCCTCAAATAGTTTAGCCTTTTACTTTAATGCACACATTTTCAATTATATTTATATATAATAAAATAATAATAATAATTTATCACTACGACTATTTTTTACAACTATTGTTACACACATGCCATTATTTGTATATATTAAACACTAAGTACCCATATTCTTCCACCGATAAAAGAAACAGACCCTAACACAAACGCCATCGTGAAGAAGAAAACAACCATAATACTAATTTTTGTTGTCCATTCTATTCGCAATGTCTAATTCAAAGTGTGTAAAATCATGATCTAGAAATTTTTGTGCTTGTGACATCCGTATGGTTTCGTTCATATGCAAGAGAGGTCAAAATAAACGAAGGCTTTATTGGAGATGTCTAAATTGGTGGATTGGTGAAACATGTAATTTGTTCATATGGGATGATGAACATAAATTGAAATATGAGAGTGATATGATGCCAGAGTTGGAATCAGTTGGGTATTTGAAGGTTATGTACACAAATTCAAAGAAGAATAACAATAACTTGAAGAACAAATTGAAGTCGAAGAGATCTTCTGGAAATTTGAAGATGTTATGTTTTCTTATCTCCTTTTTGTTTAATATTTACTTTGTTATAAAGTGTAATAGTTTAATTAGAGTTTGAAATTTAAAAATGTTATCTTATGTTTAATATTTTATGTACTTTGTTATGAAATATAATAGTTGAAGATGCAGTGGACAAGAATATGCAACTAACAGAATGTTTCTTACGAGTAAGTTCATTGCAATAATTTTCAGTTATATATTTTGCAGTTTAACTAATATGTTAGGTTGAATGTTTAAGCTGAATGTTTAAGTTAAGTATTTAAGAGAGTTAAGCAGATTAAAACTTCATTACATTAAACTTTCATTACATAAGAGTTAAGCAGGTCAAAAACCATAATCAAATCTAAATCCTCTCGCTGAGATAAAGTTAGACCAATCATATTCATCATCGTCATCATCATAGAATAAATAAACCTTTGTTCTTCTTGATTTTGTTATCTCTAAATCTCCTTCAATGAAGTTAGGACAAAGCTCATCAGCATGTATAGAAGAAGCCTACGAAGCGTGCAAATTTGTTTCCAATACCGTACTCCCAATTACCTCATTTCTTGTTGGAAGTTCAGTGACTAAGCTTCGTGCTTTGGGTTCTCCACCAACAAACCTCTCTTCTAATTCTGATGCAAATACTATACGAGTTTTCATTCCGGGGCACTTCTTTCCTTTTGTCAAAAGTTGAAAGGCGTCGAAGGCCAAGATCCAGGACTCGCACAATACAGGGGAATTTGTGGTTAACCAAAATGTGGTGGACCTACGGGTCAATCTCATTCCATATCTAGCCGCAGGTCTGATTATCTATTCTCAAAGAGTATCCTCCGAATCTCATGCACGACCAATGTGCCTAGAAGACCTTTCCCAACAGTTGTTGCATATTCTAGGTCTTGATAATCAGATGATTAATCAGAATGAGTATCACCCGTATGCTCAGTCAGGCCATCAGGAGTCAAAAGAGTCGTAAAAAGAGTTTGGTGCAGTGCTCACGACTCTAAACTAGTTATTCCCTCCCTTGCTCGAGTTTTCATCGAATGAAACCAAGCGGATGGATCATGCCATCTCTCTTCATTATGAGGAGGGATTAAATTTCAATGTCAGTGTGATTGCTATGCAAGGGCACCTGGCCATTCTGTTGAAAAAAGTGTGTAAGCCTGATACAAAGTCCAAGACTGGATCAATTCAGAGATTGTTGTGTTCACATCAGATTGAAAAAGGGGAATCTATTCCTCAGTGGTGTCTAGACTACAAAATGCATCGTCAAAAGCATCAAGTCCATACGGAGACTAGCCTCCTCAATATGGCAATTTCAAAGTTCATTTGCATTCTCATTTGTAATCGTAATTGTTTGTTTTGTACCTACTTGTATGCAAAACTCTTTCATCTTTTGAATGTTAATCATAATGCATTGAATATGCTTGTCTTGAATTAATCAATTCATATTCACTCTTAATTGTTTTACTGGTTTTTGGTACTCAACTCTTGTTAATAAAGCCAAACCTTTGGAGGGAGGATGACAAACAATTTACCAAAATCTCAAATGGTATGCTTTCGAGTAAAAACCTCACTGATGATGTACATGCATTGTTTCAAATTCCAAAAAACCGGAGATATAAGGGAGATAGACCCTTGTTAACCCCCTTTGAGCCTTGAAGTAGGAGTTTCTTTTCTATTTAGAAAAAACCCTCATTTTTAACTCGGGACAGGGTAGTGTTCAGTTAATCAGATCAAGCGTTTTAAACTCATAAAGAGTGCGCATCAAAGGATACAACAATGGTTATCCTTCGAAAGGTTGAGAAACCGTAGCTGTCAATCTTTTAGTGTCAACGGTGTGCATCAAAGGAAGACAATACCCCAATGGATATTATTCATATGTAAAGGACTCAGACAGTCATAATTGCTTCCAATCCATCAAAGTCTTGAGATCACGCGATTTGTTCAAAAAAGTGTGAATAAAAAAAGAAAGGGCAAATGATGGGAAATCAAGTTGGAAAGCCAGAAGGGCGAGTATGATCAAATAAGATCCTTTGTGAAGAATAAAGTCGTGTGATCAGACACCAAAGCAAAAAGGGTGAGTGACTATTGTGTCCAAGAAGCCTCATTTTCCGCTAAAGTCGAAAGGTTTGTGATCTTTGTGTCCAAGAAATCTTAGTGGTTCCTCAAACATCAGAACTCTTGTGAGAGATGATTGCTCTATCGAGTTAGCTGAACTTAGTTTTGGAGAACATTATGAAGAGGGTGAGCACCAAAAATTTTGAGCCTAAAAATCCTTTTTCTAAAAACGTGAACCAGACCACGTTACAACCCTTAAAAGTCCTAACTGAAGTAGGGTTAATTCAAAAGCTAAACTATAACGAGAGTAAGATATCCTGACTCCTAGGAGGCTTTCTAAATTCTTGAGTTGGTATCACTCCATCCTTTTGTACTTTCTTTGAACAAAAATCGATGTTTTAACATCCTTTCAATAAAAGTTTTTTCAATTCAAGACAAGCATAAGATTTGCATTAAAATTATCATTCTTAGGATAAAACATTTTTTGCATATGAACAAATGCTTAAACATCAAGTAAGCTTGCATAATGAGCATCAGATGAAAAAATTGATTATCCCAAGAGACAAATTGCTATAGGGATGTGTTTGAAGAGTAAAACATTTTGAAGAGTGATCTTAATCTGGGGCATATCTTCTAGTTGACTTTGTTGAGTATAAGAATACCAGTTTGAAGAATGACTTGAAATAGATTGTGTGAAAGTTTTGATTGCCCAAAAATTTCTGTTGAGCAGTGGTGTATTACTTCCAGTTGGTTCGAAGGGACCAGTCATTCCAAGTATCTGCCAATCTGGGGCAGTTACGTCAAGATTCAAGCAATCTCTCAAAGTGATGATCAATCCGAGGAAGTTATGTCGAGATTCAGAAAATCTCTCAAGTGATGATTAATCTGGGGCATTCAAGTCGAGATTATATCATATTCTGCAACTTTTTCATCTTCTCCCATCGACAATAATTCATACTGTCGACGTAAGGTTTGTAACTTGACAACCTTGACTTTCTCACCTCCTTCATAATATTTCACGAGAATATTCCATGCCTCCTCCGCAGTTTCAACATGAGAGATTCTGTCGAAATTAGCAGCATCGACAGCCGTCTGAATGCAATAAGAATCCTTGCAATCTTTCTTCTTGACTTCGTTGTGAGCTTTTTTCTGTGCTTCGGTTGCATCTGCAGCCAACGCAGGAACACCGTCCGTAACCACCTCTAGGGTTTCATGGAAGCCAAACAAGGATTGCATCTGTTTTTTTCAATCGAATCCAATTCTTGTCGTCAAGCATTGGAAGAGAATTCGGAATGCCCTTATCACTAGCCATCTTCGCAGCGGTTGATTCACATGCCCTAGAAACACGATCTCTGACGTGAAATTTTTGAAAACTCGATCAAGAACAATAATCAGAAGCTCTAGATACCAATTTGTTAGTGCGTGAGGCACTTTTAGTGAGGAGAGAAAGAAAGAGTAATAAAGGAAATAAGGGTTTGTATTATTGAATTGTACAAATAATGACACAACCTAGGACTATTTATATACACACCTAATTGAGCTTGAGTCTACACAACTTGAATTATATTTAAATATTAAATTAAATCAAATCTAATCTAATATTTTAACAAATCTAATTTAATATTTCAACATATTTGTTGCATCCCTTAAAGATAAATAATATTTAGAAAAAAACATAAATTAATTGTGTTATATGATAGAATTTAATTGAATCGGTAGACACAAATTATAACATATTATTTTATCATAGATTAAACAAGAATAATAAGAATATTGTACCTTGTAGGATTGAAGATATTCTTGTCGAAGAGAGAGAATATGAGAGGATTACTACCATCATTAACGTTTAGGATTTTCACAATATGTTAATCGTTTAATGGGACAACGCTTAAATAACTAAACGGCTGAGGGCATAGACCTCTCATTGGGCTTAACTAAATGGTCCAACCCATCACGGTCCATTCAGAGGCAATAGCCCAATTAAATAATTCATCAATAAGTGTTTAATATCAATAGTCCATAATTTATATTAATAATAATTAACAATAATTGATTATTGTTAATCCAAAATCGATTAATTAAATAATTAATCCAACATTCTCCCACTTGGATGACAATAATCAATTATTAATATTATATATAATTTTAATACTAGAATTTTAATTATGGTTAAAATCATTTTCATAAACAAAATAACTTTCACATAAAAGAGTATGATGATTATATAAAACAAAACTATCATATGAGTGAGATTAAATCCCTAGTATAATTACAACATGGGATTATATGAACTATTTTAATAGCTCACTCAAAACTCAAATATTAAAATTAAAGTCACACACACTTGAGACTTAATTAGGTTACACGCAGTGTAAATAAAAAAGACTTTAATTTTTATTTTATTAAAGATACAACAAAGCAGTCATATAGAATTTCATATATACATAAGACTATATTATCTTCAATATAAGTCTCTATAATAAATAAATGTTTATTAAATATATAATATTTGTTTCTTATTTTTATAAAGTTGACATATTAGATTCTCCCACTTGATAGATAGTAATAGTTGAATTATTAACTCAAGAGTTTAGAAAATATTTAAACATATATTCAACTATTTTATCTATCACACAATTATCATATCAAATAACGTCATACTGAAAGGGTATGTCCATCACTTACACAATACAAGGATAATTGCAATCCATTTTAAATAAGATTTTAAAATAAATTATTGGATTGCATAGAATAAATATAAATTATTACATGGCTTTAAAAGATTTTCTTATTTATTGTAAGTCCCAAAATAAGGGTCTGAAAAAAATAAGTAAGAAATATAACAATGTACTTTACAAAAAATTATTTCACCAAAAAATTCTAATACCGATAGGGTATTCAAACCATATTTGACATTAATATCAAATCACAAGTACATTTATCAATTAACCACATATTATATTAAAAATAACATACCGATAGGATATGACTATCATCAATATAGTATTAAGTAGAATTTAAATAATATAATTATTTTACTAAGAATTTTTTCATAATTAATGACCAAATTATATTAACAATAATGTATCGATTCAACTATTATCAATACAATATTAAATTTAATTAAAATAATTTTAATTATTTTAAGAAATATATAATATTTAAACAAATATATATATCCTTATATGCAATTATATAATATAAGTCACAAGGAATTAAAAATAATTAAACTATCCTAACCTCATGATATGACATGCATCATTGCTCTTGAATAACTAAATTTTAATGACTTGTAGAGTAACATTATATCATCTTAAATGATTCATAAGTCAAAAGCAAACCGTTATAACAAATAAAATATTCTAAAATAATAAATTGCAATGATGATATACTTTTCAATTGTCTTAAGAATTACTCATAATGACAAGGCAATGTATAATTTAATAATAATTTTAAATTCAAAAATATAAAATATTTGGTGTCTAAATCAATAAAATTGAGTCTAAAATAAATACAAAATATAACACTTTATTAAAATAATTAAAAATAGTGTTACTATCAAAAGAAATTCTACATCAAATATTTTATACTAAATATTAAAAATATATTATATAAAATAATGCATATTATCAATTAATTTACGTAAATTTCACAAAGAAATCTTCAATACAAAAATCAAGAATTTAAAACTAAAACAATCAAATATTCTCATATTCATTATAGAAAAAATATTCTGGTCATAAATAAAAAATTATAATTTTATTTCATAAATAAAATAAAATATCAAATCAATTTATTATAGAATCAAAACAAATTGATATCTATAATGACACATATTATCAATATCAAATTAGTTTATTATAGAATCAAAACAATTTAATTATACAATTTTTACAATGTGATACTAAAGTATAATTTATTCTCTAAATATGTGTCACTAAACACCCTTTAAATATCCATTTCCTAAAATAAAAGGAAAAAAAAAATTGATTTTTAACAAAACAAACGGCTTAATAATTATTTAGTGATAAATATTTGTCTCATATATAATTTTTTATGATAAATTATAATGGATATAATATAATTACTGTCTTTTTTATAAGATATAAAAAATTTACTAATAATATTTACTAATAATTAGTGACTCATTTTCAAAATAAAAAATAGAAAAGAATAAAATCTAAAATTTTAATAATTGTTATAATTCAATTTTTCACTTTTTATGTTGGAAATTTTATAAAAATATTACTTTTTAAAAATTCTTTTATAAATAATATTTTTCCCTGTATGATTTTTGTAATTAATATAGTTTAATTATTCAATTTTTTATTTAAAAAGATAAATTTAAATTTAATCAATTAATCAGTGATAAACAATTATTCTCCTTCAAAAACAATCATTAATTATCTATTCATAAAAAAACAATGTCAATACAATAAAAATTAGTATAATTATTTTATTATTCTATCAAAAATCTTTTTAAAAAACTAAATTTTGAGGAATGTTTTAATAATAATAATTTATTTCGTAAGTAATTTTTACATAAAATTTTTTGATAGTTATAAAATGTAATGTACAAACCAACTTGTTATATAATAAAGTATAATGACAAATTTTCAAAAGTGCCTTCATAAAGTAAAACGTGTCAAATACTTAGATTCAATTTAAAAGAATGAAATAATAATTTTGCAAGTAATGCACTTTCTCAAATTTTATAAGAGATTTATAGGAGATGTTTTTCTCAGGTTTCAAATTCTAATTTCGTTATACTAATAATTTTTACTCTGCTTTATAAATAACTTGTTGCTACTGAACAATATAATTGATCTTCTTGAAGGTACTCAAGTTAATATAAAAAAAAACACAAAAATTTATTTAAAAAGAATAAAATAATCACAATTAATAAGTATTGGAACAAGTTGGAGGATATGAATTCCAGTTGAAAAGTTTATACCCTATCCTAGTTAGTACCTTGTTTACAAATAAACCACCCCTAAGAAATGTGGCTTTCATTCTAATAATAACTCCAGGCTCCACCTACATTAGCCGGACCATCCAAAGTGGCAACATAAAACAAGAAAAAATTAGATGTCTCGCCTTACCTGTTCTCTTTCATTAAAAAATTAATAAAATGCATAACATAACGATATCATTATGGAATAACTCCTCACTCACACCCTATCTTTGAGTGTTTTTATGAGTTCCACTTCAAATACAAATAGAATGGTTATATTATTCAACCTACGACCTTAGTTTCAGGGACATGTCAGTCATTATTGTAGTGTTTTTTGAGAGAGAGGATAATAACTTTGTCCATATGTACGGCTCAACCCACTAGCTCCCCGTCTCAACTCTCAATAATACAAATGCAAAATTAATTAATGAAACTATACTTTGACAAACACTGCTAAAATTTGTCAGGTAATGAGTTCCTGGGCCCAAAAGATCCATCTCATGCCTGCATAAAACAAGGAGAAACAAATCAAAAAAAATCGACTAATTCATACATGCAATGCAAGTGCACGTAAACACAGCCACCTCTATCTCAACCAACCTTCATGTTTTCGAATTCTTCTTTCCAACTATTTCTACTTTACCATTATATTTTGTGATATTAGTACTAAAAACATTTTTTTTTTTTTTTGTTTGGAGAGGATTATCCATCTTCATTACTTGTACTCTAATTCCGACAGCTAATCCAATTAATGCAAGTCGGTTAAGCCACCTAGCTACTCAATTTATTTGAGTTTATCCAGCCTTTTAATACATTAAATACTACACGCCGACTTTATAATACACACAAATTTAATTACAGTTTTTCTTTTATAAAAAGTCTAAATCAAAAATATTTTTAACCTTGAACTCTAATGGAAAAAAATATCGTTTTGAAATTGATTGGTTATCAACAAAAAAAAGGGTAGTATAATCAATAATGTAATAAACATTTTGTGAATCAATATTAATTAAATAAACTCTTAAAACTGTATAAGATTTCTATATATATTTTTTAAAAACAACATTTGTATATTGGGTGACCTGGTTTGGCTAAGGTGTGTCCGTCAGCGTCACGACTTCATGTCCTTCGCTGTTAATTTAATATTAAAACACACTGTGATTTGGACAGTTTGATTTTCTATGCAAAGAAGTTGACGGAACACACTCTGCAAAAAAAACAGAAATGAAATATTATTATTTAAATTTAAATTGAAAATTGTATATTATTCTTTAAACTTTCCAATAAAAAATTAAAATTAATTAAATATAAACAAACAATAAATTAACATGTTGACATTATATTGTAATTTAATAAAGAACAATTAAGTCAAAAAAAATAATAGAAAAATCAAGTCTTGCATAAAAAAAAAAGTTTAGCAAAGAAAAAGACAAAGGAGTTAAAAGGTGCGGCTGGTAGAGTGAGATAGTACTAGTACAGAGAGAGAGACGTGGATGTGAGGGTGGAGGGTTGGCGCGTGGGTGTTAAGTGAACAGTGTTTGTTTGTGTTTCAAAGCAATGAAAGAAAATTAAAATCTATTGGGATAAGAGAGAGAAAAAGAGAGTGTGTAGCTCTACACCCCGTTCTTTCTATTTTGCTTATTACAGATACTAAATCTTGAGCAAAATATTAACATTAAGGATCGATATAGAAATTGGGATTCAAATCCAGATCAATGAGGAATCCTTCATCATCAAAAACAAATCAATCCAAATCAGCATCAACAAATTCAAATAAGAAGAAGAATAGTAACAATGGGAGCAACAGTACAACTCCTTGTTGCAGTAAAATAGGGTTGAAGAGAGGTCCATGGACAGCAGAAGAGGATCAAGTGTTATCAGATTACATTAACAAAGAAGGTGAAGGTCGCTGGAGAACTCTCCCCAAACGAGCTGGCCTTCTCCGATGCGGCAAAAGCTGCCGCCTCCGTTGGATGAACTATCTTCGTCCGTCTGTTAAACGTGGCCAGATCGCCTCTGATGAAGAAGATCTCATTCTCCGTCTCCACCGTCTTCTCGGCAACAGGTATATGTACTTCTTGTTCGCAATTAGGGTTTCATTTTTATCAATATTTAGGGTTCTGATTTCTTAGTTATTCCCATAAATAGTTAATTAATCAATAAAATAATTTATATATATCCAGGTGGTCATTGATAGCTGGAAGAATTCCAGGAAGAACTGATAATGAGATTAAGAATTATTGGAACACACATCTTAGCAAGAAACTCATTAATCAAGGAATTGATCCTCGAACACACAAGCCTCTCATCAATAATCCAGCTTCATCATCTTCGATAATCCCAAATATTAATCACCAAACCATTGCTTTTACATCTTCTGCTTCTCCAGATCATCATCATATTACTACTATAACTAGCAATCAATCTGATCATAATCCCTCACCTGATGATCATCACTTAGCTCAATATCACAATCATAATAATCATTATCCGCAACAGCAACAACAACAACAGAAACAAACTCTGGAGTTGAATGGTGCTAACTCTGATAGCTTAATTACTGATGTTTCTGCGATGGATCATCATCTTCCTAACAACAACAATAAAGGGGATTACGATGACAGTAGTGTCTGTTTTGATGATGTGTTTACTTCATTTCTTGATTCATTGATCAACGATGATGCTTTTGCTACACACCGATCTGAGAATGATCCTTTGATCTTGTCTGCTGCACCACCGTCTTTGTGGGAATCTCCACTCGTCAATATGTCTACTCTTATTTCCACAAAAAACCATGACGACTCACCCAAGACGGGACAGATTCATGATGCATAGTATTTTCATTTCTCTCAATAATCTATCTACTTATATATATAACTATAATATATATATTATTAGTGCATGTGTTTATCAATTCAAACTCTTAGTTACCAACTGGGAGTTTATTATATAAATATATTATGTGTGTGTATTTTGTCATGCATTGTGTTACTACTACGTGTATGTGAAATATTTTATGGGATTGTCATTTCATGCATGGCTGCATCTGCAGCTCAATTTGTTCTTGCTATTAAGTAATTATAAATAGAAACCAACTCAGTATTTTCTATTTATAACATCTTTAAAGATTGAATAATGTTTTATACTAATTCATTTCAGGTTGTAATATATATATATATTTTTAATTAAGAGAATGGAGTAAAATATGGTAAGCTATCTATGATAGAATTATTTATATACACTATCAATATACATGATAATATATATATATGGTTAATAAATTCATAAATATAATGTTGATTGATTCAATTGATAAGAACTTGATTCTTTTTTCAAAAAATTAAGGATTCAATACTATCGATTATTTTATGTGAAAGATCTCTTTAGTGTTGCTTACTCTACGATTATGTTATGTGATTATGTTATGTGTTTATCGTGGTTTTCATAAAGAGTTTCTTAAACTTCTATTTATTCGCATTTAGTTTTGCACTTCATGTATGATATAAGATACTTAGATGCTAGAGTATGGGTTAAGTGCATATCTTCTCTTCTATATTTACCTCTCAATAATTTTGCACTTCTTGCTTAAGACCCTTAGAATACTAATCACAGTTGGGTATCCATTGATCAAAACTAATACGTTACCTGAAAAAATGCAAACTTTAATCCACACTTAAATGACCGACTAATATAGAATTGTATTTCTTCTCGAAGTCCACTTTAAAAATAAACCACTCTCTTTTGGTGTTAGGAGCGAGCGAACTATGTTAATCTTCTTCATTGAATTCCAATGTGATTATGCATGGAGCTTATATAGGATTACTCTCATGCATGAGTTAGTTACACTAGTTAGTTGGAGTTAGTTAAAGACTCTTAACCGACTTTTATACTTCTAACAACCTAACTACTAGTGTACACTATATCTATACAATTACATTCTCCAATATCCCCCCTCAAGATCATGGTTGGTTAATGGGAACAATTTTGAGCTTGTTTTTGAATTCATGAAATATTGCATGAGATAGGGGTTTGGTGAGTATATTAGCAACTTGAGTCATGCCTGAAACATGTTGGATGTTGAGCTTGTGAGAATCACTTTAGCATGAATGTTTATAGGAGAAGTAGAATCAGTTGATTGCAGGCATAGACCATATTGTGTTGTGCCACTTAGATACCTTTAGAATGTATTTTACAGCACAACAGTGGGACTCTAATGGATTTGTCCTAAACTGACATGTTTTGTTCACACTGAAAGCAATGTCTAACCTTGTGAGAGTCATGTATTGTTAGGCGCCAAATGTGGATCTATAGAGTGGGGGATCCACCGTTACATTTGTGCCATGTTTACTTAGTTTACATTGATTGAACATAGGTGTATTAACACCTTTTGCCTCAGACATGTTAACCTTAGCAAGGAGATCTCTTACATATTTGGTTTGTTTTAGTATCATGGCCCCATATGGTTGATGATGTACCTTAAGCCCTAAGAAATACTCTGACTTTCCCCGCTTCTAAAGAGCAAATTCTTGATGAAGTCTTGAGATGAGATCGTGAATTAATTTGGAGGATGTGCATGTGATAAGTATGTCATCAACATAAACTAACACATAAAGTGTTGTATCGTTTTGATGATAGGTGAATAAATATTGATCACAATGACTAGCAAGGAAGTTAAACTAGACTAAGGCTTGTGGTAAATTATCATACCACACACACATAGCCAGCTTGAAGCCATAGATTGCTTTTGGAAATTTGCACACATGCGATGAATCCCTAGCTTCAAATCTACGTCGTTGTTGCAAGTAGATTTCTTCATGCAGTTCCCCATTCAGAAATGCATTGTTGATGTCAATTTATTGGATGCCCCACTTGTATGTTACTGCAATGGTGAGAATAATCATGATGGTTGTATGCTTAACAACTGGAGAAATTTTTTCATGATAGTCGAACCCTTCTCGTTGGTGAAATCCATTGGCAACTACTCAGGCTTTATGCTTGTTAATTGTTCCATCGGGGTTCTCTTTGATTTTGAATACCCACTTATAACCTATGGCTTTACTATGAGGTGGTAATCCGGTTAAAGTCCAAGTTTTATTTTCTAGTAAGGAATGAAACTCACTTGGTATGGCTTTGGACCAGTTTGGGTCACAAATAGCTTGTTTAGTGTTGGTCGGTTCATAGTGCACAAGGAAGGTTTTGGGTTTAGAGTGTCCAGTTTCGGCTCTTGTTAACATGTTATGATTGTTAACAAGTAACGAGGGTGGGTGAGTTGACTCATGAAATGATGGAGAACAAGAGTTGGATGAGTTATAAAGGTATTGTATGGGTGAGTTTGTAGATATAGGTAATGACTTAGGGCATATGGTACCTCCTTCTTGAGTGGGCATTGATGCTAAACTATCTGGCACTGGAGTTGTAGGTGACTCATCATTCGAGTTACGGAGAGGAGCATTTATAGGACTTCGTTCCCTTTGCACTAAAGAGTTAGAAGTACTGAGGGGTGATGCATATTATTGTGGAGTATTCCCTCTAATAGAGGTTTCAGGTACCACTTCATTAAACATTACTAGAGGTAGCTGAACATGTCTAGGTACTTGAGCATGATGAAGAACTGGGAGTGATGAAGAATGGCTTGGTGACATTGAGCTATTTGATAATAGTGACTCCTCATGAAATTATGTGTAATGGAATTCAGCTTCATTGAAGATGACATCTTTGGAAACTTATATCCTCCCATTTTTATCCATGCATTTATGGCCTTTGTGTGTTGGTGATATGCCTAAGTAGATGCTTTTTTTTCACTTCTGAAATCAAGTTTGTGTTGATGATGTGGTCTTAAATGGGGATAACATGTGCAATCAAATATGTTCAAGCTTTTGCACTCAAGATGCTTCGTGTGCAAGGCATAGAAGGGTGTATTATTATGCACCAATGCAGTTGTATGTAACATGTTGATAAGGTAAACTACTATTGTGAAGCTATGATCCCACACTTCCATAAGCAATGAAGCATGGGCAAAAAGATTCATTCCCATTTTTACTTTATGACGATGTTTCCTATCGACTTTGCCATTTTGATGTGAAGTATAGGGACATGTTAGTCTGTTCCTAATGCCAGGGTCATTTAGATAATTTATAAAAGGTTTGAACTCACAACCAAAGTTTGATTAGATGGATTTCATCTTTGAGTTGAATTGAGTCATGACATAGTTGTGAAAGAGCTTAAAATCTTAAAGTGCATGACTCTTTTCTTTTAGCATGTAGATCCAATTATACCTCATACATGCATCAACAAATGATATGTAACACGACTAGCCACTTACAAAAGGACTTAGTGATGGACCCCAGAGGTCAGTGTGGATCATTTCAAAGGGAAATGCATATGATGAATGGGTGAGGGGTGCATGTAATTTATGAGATTTCCTAAACAACACGCATGACAAACAAGATGAAGCTTCTCGTTACTAAAAGGAATTTTACACATTGTAATAACTTAACATACATATTAGAATTTGCATGACCCAATCTATGGTTCCATGTAGTTACATTGTCTCTAAGATACATACTAACAAAATTATTAGTCACAATTGAGTACACATTAAGAGACTTATCGAAATGTAAACTAAGAGAATTAGGAAGATCTTTGTTGAAGCAATATAAACCACATTCATCAAGAAATCCTTCAAGCACAATTTGATTAGATACATGTGATTTCAATAACTTTTGTTAGCTGAGAATTCAAAATATACTTTGTTGTCTCTAGCAAATTTGAAAAATGATAAGATATTTTTTGTAATACTTAGAACATAGAAAATGTTATTGAGTATGAGGTTTGTGTTTGATGTGCATGATGGCAAGTATGATGACCCTATAGCTTTTACTTCTAAATTGTGACCATTACCAACAAGTATTTCATTTGAATAGGTTTTAGAGTGCATGTGCTGTAAATTAGATCTAATATAGGTTATATGATGTGATGCACTTGAATCTATGAACCAAGATTGGGGTTTAAGCCCTTGTGGTATTTGCACCATATCTTGATGTGCATGTAGTTCTGTAGCTTGTGTGGCCTCTCCTCTTTGGCCATTTTGACTTGCTTGGCCTTGACCAACTGCAAGTTGAATTGGTTTATGATTTGCATCTTTTCTTGGCACAAAATACTCATCAAATCGATGCCAGCAATCCATTATAGCATGCCCATATTTGTTGCAAAGTTAGCATTTTGGTCTGCTACCTAGTCTGGAATTTGTTTGCCTCGACCATTGCCTTTGAAACCATGACCACGACCACTTTGATACTTGGAATTTCCATGATCATTGCCTGATTTTACAGCATAGCTGTTGTTTCCTGCATTAGCTACATTTGTTGTGGCACTTGGAGTCCTGATTTCTTGTTAATGCCTATCCATTTGAGCTTCTTGTATATAGAGTAACGCCTCAACCTCATAGATGTCAGCATGTTCAGCTTTCCTATAGATCATTCTTCAGAAAATCCTTGAATAATATCATCCATTTGATCTCTTTTAGATATTGGACCACCAATTGCAAACAAAGAATTTTCAATAGCTCTAATTCGAAGAACATATTTAAAGATAGTTTTATTATGTTTCTTGTTCATTCTCAGTTCGGCGCATAATTGGTGACCTCTGGCCTTCATTTGGGCGTGAAAATGCTTGTGTACCTTGTCCCATATCTCGTAAACAAGCTTACATGCAAGAACCCTAGGTAGTACAACTTCAGAAATCGTTAAAAGTAGCCATGTGAAGAGAGCTTGGTCCTATACAATCTAAGATTCATATTCTTCAGAAACTATGTTGGATCTTTGATCATCATTAGTTTTAAACATGACCGGAATTTATGGATTCATAACCACCCTATGTAGTTTGTGACAAGATTACTCTTTCTACTTGTTGAAGAATAACATCCACTTGATCTCTTTCAGATATTGGATCACCAATTGCAAACAATGAATTTTCTATAGCTCTAATTCGAAGAACATATTCAGAGATAGTTTAATTATCTTTCTTGTTCATTATCAGTTCGACGCATAATTGGTGACCTCAGGACTTCATTTGGGTGAGAAAATGCTTGTGTACCTTGTCCCATATCTTGTAAGCATGCTTACATGCAAGAATACTAGGTAGTACAACTTAAAAAATCGTGAAAAGTAGCCATGTGAATAGAGTTTGATCCTATACAATATAAGATTCATATTCTTCAAAAACTATGTTGGATCTTCGATCATCATCAGTTTTGAACACGACCAGAGTTTATGGATTCACAACCACCATGTGTAGTTTGTGTGACAATATGACTCCTTCTACTTGTTGATTACAAAAGAGAAAAGTGTTCTCTTGAAGTTTGATTAAGAACTTTGGTGCAAACATGTATCTAGATCCTGAGTGCACCAATGTTGAAGTTGAAGTTTGCAAAGACCTGAGCACGTTGTGTGAGTCTTCCAAGTTACTTTCTAGATCATCCATTAGAGCTTCTTTAAATCTTTTATTGAAAAGATAATGGTTGTGTAATGGAACATCTTCTCCGAAGCTTAAACTCACCACTAGTTATATGCACACACACTTATGGTGTTAGCTCGAGAATTGTAGTGAATGAATCTAAGAAGAAGAATTAGTGTGAAGGCAGGGGAGCAAAAGCAAGACCCCTAAGGCGATTGATACCACATTAAGAGTGAGTGAACTATGTTCATCTTCTTCATTGAATTCCACGGTAATTATGCATGAAGCTTATATAGGATCACTCTCATGCATGAGTTAGTTACACTAGTTAATTTAAGTTAGTTAGATACTCCTAACTAACTCTTATACTTCTAACAGCCTAACTACTATTGTACATTATACTATATCTATATAATTATATCCTCCAATATTTGGACACCTAACTAGCTCATTCAAAACTACTGCACCATCAACCAACTGCATATCTTTGATGAATGTTGCTTGTTTAGGGGAAATAAGAGTGTTCATAACTCCTGTCAATCCATCTGCTAAGATTTTGGCAAAGGGAACGGAGCCTAAAAGAGAAATGAGTCTAAAATCTTTTAACTTGAGAGAGGAAATTTAAAAATGAACGTTGATTGACATTATATTTTAATGACCATTCAACGTTGAAATATTTTTCTTTTAAATTTCAACTTTTATATATTTTAATATCTCAATACAAAATTGAAAATCCTAAATGCTATTTTATATTTTAAATTGTTTAAAATATATATACTTTGAAATAAATGGATTGTTTGATCTATTACATACAACAAATAGGCAATTGTAAGTGATTCTTTAAAGATTTATAACTTTGGTATCCATAATCATATCAAATTATTTACTTTATGACTAATCGTTTCTCACTACACATTCATTCAATATTAGTTTTAATAGCAATTTATTTTGCATAGATCATACCATTTTCAAATTCATGTTTCTTATATTTTTTTTAAAAAAAATATAGTGATACCAATATTAACCTTTTTCAAAGCTACCCTACAACCACTATGAACCAATCAATTCCTGCCTTCTTAATCCAAGACACACAACTCCCAACAAACATAACAGTTTCTGAATCCTGTCTGTCACCTAGCCAATTAAAAGACAAACATCATACATTGTTTACTCCTAAACAGAACCTGATTTCCAATCAAAATTCTCCTGACGTGCATGAGCAGACTGTGCTATTCCCAAATCCACAAGTGCGCCAGCCACAAACAGCTACACAACAGATTCTTGGCCAAAACAAAACCCATGCTGTCATATTTTCAAGTTCTAGCTCTAGCCTTCCATCCAAAGTCCTAAACATGTTAAACCGAGACAGAAATAATTACCAAAAATTAAGCCAAACTCTTGACAACATAAGCCACACCAGAAACAATAGAACCAAGGAAGCTGCACTTCAACAGGAACTGCACTTGAAATTATTTGCTAGCATGGATACGTGTAACGCAGAAGAGAAAGTGAGGAAGCCAAGTAAGTAGGTGGTATCAGTTTAGAGCAGCATTTTTTTTCGGCAGGTCCTGGCAGCCGGGACTTAGGAAAATCCAAAGCTAGAATTGTCGGGGTTTGAACAGCCCGAGTGCAATTCCGAACTTGAAGAAACTTGTTCAACAGCATCAGCCCGATATCATTTTTCTTTCGGAAACTTTGGCCAAAGCCAACAAACTTGAAGCAGTCCGTGTGTCTTTAAAATTTGAAGCGTATCTAACAGTTGATGTCGAGGGAAGAAGTGGAGGCGTGGCTGTAATTTGGAAGAATGCAAGGAGTTGTACTATAGTGAATTACTCTAGAAACTATATCAATGTTAGTATCATAGATAGAAACTGGGGAGAATGGCGACTTACGGGCTATTACGGTATCCGGAGAGGAGTAGAAGGCAGCAAGCCTGGGATCTAATCCGTGAACTTCATGTGATGGCATAGGTTCCTTGGTGCATTATAGGAGATTTCAACGATCTACTGACACAAGAAGATAAACATGGAATTCATCCGCATCCTAATTGGTTATGCAATGGCTTTCGTCCGGCTATTAGTGATTACGATCTTGTTGATATTCCCCTTGAAGGCTATCAATTCACTTGGGTCAAAAGTAGAGGCACAAACCATGTTATTGAGGAGAGACTCGATAGAGCAATGACCACCACGGCATGGTTGCAACAGTTCTCAAACACCAATCTCATCGCACTCGGATCAAATCCCAATTCTTCTGGACTCGGCACCACAACAACAGGTTCGTAGAAAGTTCAATTTCAAGTTTGAGAATAGTTGGCTCACAGATTCTGATATTCGGGAAGTGGTAGAGGAAGGGTGGCATTATGGAGAAATTATGGAGGTCGAAAATAGGATCTCTAACTGTGCGGAAAAACTGGGGGAGTGGAGTAAGAAAAGTCGGTTCACGTCGAAGAAGGAGCTGGTTAGTAAGGAGGCTATGGAGAGATTTCGGGGATGTCATGATCAGTATGAATTCAACACGTTTATTGAAGCTCATAAGAAATACAACACTGCTCTCATTCGAGAAGATACATATTGGTGGCAACGTTCAAAAATGCATTGGCTGACACATGGAGACCTTAACACCTCTTTCTTTCATTGGTCTGCTACTATAAGAAAACAATTCCAAAAATATATATGTTGCTTAATGAGGGGGGATGAGGTTAAGGACGCATATAGATTAGGGGAAGTGGCAAGGAAATACTTCAGCAACTTATTCACAGCGAGAACAGGTGAGTATGGTCAGGCGTTGTGCAATATTGCTTGTGCTATCACTGAGGCAGATAATGTCAACCTACTTCGGTCTTTTGTAAAAGAGGAGTTCCATCAGGCTTTGATGGATATGCATCCTAAAAAAGCACCGGGTCCGGACGGATTTAACCCTGCTTTTTCCAAGAATTCTGGGAGATGTGTCAAGATGACATTTTTCAAGCAGCAACAAAGTGGTTGGCTCAGGGAAAATTTCCAGCTTCGCTTAATGAGACAAATATTTGTCTAATTCCTAAATGCTCCAAGCCTAATAATTTGAAGGATTTTCGCCATATATCTTTGTGCAACATTGTCTACAAGATTGTGTCAAAAGCCATAATTGCCAATAAATTGAAGTTGTTATTGGACAAATGTGTGTCGGAAGAACAAGCAGCGTTTGTAAAAGGAAGATCGATATTACACAATGCTATGATTGCCCAAGAGGTTATCCATGCGCTTAAGAGGAAAACAAAAGGTAGTAAATCCCACCTTGCCCTCAAAATTGATATTAGCAAAGCGTACGATCGCGTGGACTGGGGATTCCTTAAAACAGTGTTAGAGAATATGGGTTTTGCAGAGCAGTTGATTCGATAGATTTTGATGTGTTACTTTGGCTCAGTATTCTGTTCTTGTCGACTCGGAAGGTGTTAGACCTATATTACCAGGAAGAGGATTGCAACAAGGAGACCCATTATTACCATACTTGTTTATTCTTATCTCTGAAGGCTTTTCGGCCCTTATCAAGGGAGCGGTAGCCAAAGGCGATATTCATGGAGTCCAGATTTGCAGAGGGGCACCTAGCGTGCCCCACCTCCTTTTTGCTGACGATTGTTTTCTTTTTTGCATGACCAATTTGTCGAAAGTTAATACCCTTAAGAGTTTACTTCGGATCTATGCTGATGCAGCAGGTCAAGAAATAAATATAACAAAATCTTAAGTTTTTCCAGCAATAATCTTAGTAACCCGGCAAAAGAGGACCTAGCTAATATTATGGGAGTCAAACATGTGTTGGGTATCGATAATTATTTAGGGTTGCTCTCTATGATTGGTAGAAGCAAGAAATCCACATTCTCCTACATCAAAGATCGTATCTGAAAGAGAATTAATGCGTGGAGTGGTAGGTCGATATCTAAGGCGGGTAAAGAAGTTATGATTAAATCACTGTTACAAGTTATTCCCGCCTATGTTATGAGTCTTTTTATTCTTCCGAGTGAGGTTGTTAACGATATTGAGAAGATGTTGAATTCTTTTTGGTGGGGTGATGGTGCTAACAAAAAAGGCATTAGATGGATGGCGTGGGATAAGCTATCCTGCCCTAAGTCGGAGGGAGGATTGGGTTTTCGAGACTTTCACTCTTTCAATTTGGCGATGATGGCTATACAAGGTTGGCATATCTTATCTAATCCACACACTCTTGTCTCTCGAATCTTTAAAGCAAGATATTTTCCTAGAAACTCTTACTTGGATGCGAATCTTGGTTATAATCCAAGCTATGTTTGGAGAAGAATTTGGAGAGCCAGAGAAATTCTAATGTTGGGTTTCACGTGGAGTATTGGCGATGGTAGTCAGATTAGAGTTATGAATGAACCTTGGCTTCGGGGTAGTCGAGACGGTTGCATTAGAGGCCCTCAAAAACATGGTGTGTATAATATTATTGTTCATAACCTCATGCTTCCCCAAAGTCAAATAATGGAATTTTCGGTTGTTATGTGACTTTTTTGATTATGCAGAGGTGGAGGCCACTATTCAGGTTCCGCTTGTGGAGGAAGTCGTGGAGGATAGGTTGGTGTGGAATGCCGAGGAGAATGATTGTTATAGTGTGAGATCTGGGTATCGTTTAAGGCGGGACTCTAAGAAACGCGGGGTAGAGAATAGTACTACGGGTAGTTAGAATAATTTGTGGAATATAAAAGCTCTGCCAAAAGCTAAGCATCTTCTATGGAGAAGCTGTAAGGATTGTTTACCGTTTAGAGTGCGACTCCACGACCATCATGTTCCTTGCTCGGTAGACTTCCCTTTCCGTGGTAGTAATTATGAAGATGATTGACATTTTTTTTAGTGTCAGGACACGAACCTTTGTTGGTAGGCAGTCGGTTAAGTAATATAATTGATCACCGTTTACTAAGGTTCTAGGATGTTAAGTCAATTATTTTTTATATTTGTAACAACGAGGATAGGAAAATAGTTGGAAGAGTTGCTGCTATGTGGAGTGTATGTGGAGGAATAGGAATGACATGGTTTGGAACAACGAAAGAGAGGAAGTGTCCCGCCTTGGGTGGCTTGCTTTCCATCAGTGGAGTGAGTGGTTCCTGACGTAGAAGGAATCGGTGCATAACGGTGACCATAACCGTTTATTATCTTGGAGTGTTCCTCAACTGGGTTGTCTAAAATGTAATGTGGATGTAGGTTTCAACAATCAAGTGGGATCTTATAATCGGGGGTGGTGTATGCGAGACCATCTTGGGAAGTTTATCAATGCAGGTACGACGTGGGACAAGGATTATCCTTCCATTATTGAAGCGGAAACCTTAGCTCTCAAAGAGGCCATTCAAGGAGCTATTTTTCTGAATCTTGATCATGTTATCTTTGAAAGTGATTCCTTTAGGGTGGTTCAATCGGTAAATTCCAATCATGACGGTAATTCGGAATTTTTCTTGACCATCCGAGCTATTAGAGCTTTTTTACTTTCTTTTCAAAATTTTGAGGTAAATTTTATCAAACGGCAAGCGAACATGGTTGTTCACTCTCTTACGAAGGCGGCTAGTTCTTGGTCTAGACGTGATTTCTTTAATATTACTCCTCCTTGTATTGAACATTTGATTTTTAATAATATCCATTAGTTTTGCTTTGTTAAAAAAAATATAGTGATATATTTGTAAAAGAGGTGGTATGAATTATTCTCTCAAGAAAAACCATGTGAGAATATACCGTTTTTAACAACCTGTTTATAGGATTGAGGGCCTTTCATTTAGTTATGACGCCCATTTTTTATTACAATCATCTTTTATGAAAATGTGGGGTGACATGTCTCTGACTATAACAAGATGGAGAGGAAGTCAAAAGGAGTTAGTCACGTTCTCCTAAAAATTGAGAAAAATAACGACTCTCTTTATGCGCTCCTAGATCAAATACTACTCCTTTAAACTTTAAAGCTTAAGTTCCACACTAAGAGTTTTGTTTTGGTTTCATCTAATATTTATCAAATTTATTAGTTTATTTATGCATCTTATATCCAATATAATAATTGTGAATTTCATCATCTTTAATTTGACGAATGTGTTTTTGTATTATATAATCAAATTCAAAGAATTAAAAAAATTTAATTATCTTTTTTATTAATATCTTCTGTTTGTTCCAATAAATACTAAATTATTATTTTTCAATATTTTTAATGTAATTATTCTAAATAACACATTTCTTTAATGTTATCCATCTCAATTTATTTAATTGAACATGTGTCTCAATATTGTTTTAATTTTTTAAATAATTTCTTTTTTAGATCAACCATAAACTCATATTAACATGTTTTTGTTACTCATCTAATGATTCTTTAACTCAGAATTTTTTTTATATTTAATGTCACAATTTACTAATTTACTTATACTAAAAAGAGTAGTATTAAAAAATTTATAATAAAATATAAAATAAGTTAAGCAAATCTAAAGAATATATTAGTCGTTCTCTTTCACACATTTTAGTCGTTCTCTTTCTATTTATGATATCATCATAAGGTAAACTATACTCCCTCTCTTTCACACATAACAATGTCTATACTATCAAACTCGTTTTTTTAGTAAATCACTATTTGTAGTTTCATCAATATATCATTTGTTAACTGGCTACATTATTAACTTCTTCTACTAAATCTATACTCTCATTTTTATTTATGTCTATGTTATTAATTTCTACATTATTAACTTGTTTATTCAATAAACAATCATCAACAAAATTCAAATATAGTAAAACAATAAAAGTTACCAATAAAAAATTCAAAACAAATTAAAAAAAGAGAGAATATATTATATAAATAAAACTTGATTGTGTCATTTTTTCCCGTAATTTATTTTTATGGATATTTTTCTCTCTTTATATATACACACACGTGCATGCTTCAAAGTTCAAATAATTTCCGCAAGAGAGTGAGTGAGTATGTTAGTTTACCTTATGATGATATCATAAATAGAAAGTGAACAGTTGCATCCTTAAGAATTGTCGTACTCTCTTGACTCTTCAGTTTTTGTGTGGGAGAGTTCCTCTTTTTGTCGCTTGTTAATTTGTTTTGATAGTGGACGTGTTGTCTTAAGTAGAGGCCGCGTCAATGAATAACTTTTCCTGTTTTGAAGCAGTCAACGAGACTTCTATAGCTACATGGACAATAATATAAAATAATTTGTTTTATTAATACATTATATATGATCGATAAAATGTTTAGAAACTATTGTAGATGAGTGTTAGAAAATCTCAGTAGAATGATTAGCACAATAGGGGCAGTACTCAATTTAATTTAGGGAAAAAAATATGGGTGAAGATCTTCTCTGTGTAAATTGTATGCACTGTGTCTGTAATATTAATCACACATTTTTTACCACACACTTTGAGGGGTAAGGATCCTTTCTATTTAAAAAAAAAAAGGAAGTTTCATTATTATAGGTGTATGTATAATGTCAAATAAATATTAAAATAAACATGTGTTCATTGTCTTTTACTTTCGTTTATCTTTCATCTTCTATGCTAGTTGATGTTATAAGAGTTGGTATGAGATCCTAGATAGACTGGGTGGGGGACATGAAGTAGATCTTAGAGTGGATCAAGACTAGTGAAGTGGGTGAATCAAACTTATGGAGGAGGAGATTGTTAGAATTCAAGTTTGAGTGTTTAAAGTCCCTCAACGACTAAAAATGGAGGGAATGTTGGATATATAAGAGAAGTGACACATACCTTTAGTGCCTTAAGTTCCTGGATTGATATGTGGTGTCGAGATCTTGGATCCTAAATGTTTAGCACATTGACACTTCAGACAGGTGTTTCCCACACTCCCCAACAAATAAATCATGATGGCCCAATTTTAGAATACATAGAAAGATCGGTGGCTAGAGAATTCTTGCACGAGCATGAAATAAATTACAATGAGGTATATTCTCTTGTAGCTAGACTTGAAACGACAAGATTGACAATGGAATTATCTAGCAATAAAAATTGGTGTCTCTACCATTTAGATATAAAGTCGGCATTTACAAATGGCCCTCTACAAGAGAGAATATATGTAACTCAACCTATAGTTTTGTGAGGAAAGGGAGAAAGTGTATGGTATAGAAACTGCACTAGGTCTTATAAGGTTTGAAGTAAGCTTCATCAGCTTGGAACAAGATAATTGATCATTTTGTAATTCAGTTAGGTTTTAAAAAATTAAATAGTAAAGTATGGAGTATATTTACATGAATCAACCATTGAAGGTATCATAATGATTTATCTATATCTAGATAATTTCCTCATCACTAGCATTCATCTACTTGAGCTAGAAAAGTTAAAAACTTAAATTAAGAAAGAGTTTGAGATGACTAATTTAGGGAATTGGTCATATTTCCTTGGGATGGAATTTGTGAAAACCAAAGGGGGAATGGTCATGTATCAACAGGGAATGACCATGCATCAATAGAAATATGTGAATGAATTATTGGAAAATTTTGGGATGACTGATTGCAAGACAATCACAACCCTTTTGAAACAAATGTTAATTTGGATGAGTGTGCAGTAGAAGAGAAGGTTGATGCCACCTAGTAAAAATAAGTGGTTGGCTCATTAAGCTACATATTCAATAATATACCTGACATATGTTATGCAGTAAGTATAGTGAGAACATTTATGAGCTTTTCTAAGGTATCACATTGAGTAACTTCAAAGAGGATTTTTAGATATCTCAAAGAAACCATGAAGTTAGGTCTGTTATTTCCAGCAAGCATGATTGAGAAAGGGACAAGGTTGATTTGATATAGTGAATCTTACTGATGTGGGGGAAAATGGACAAAAGAAGCATGTTCGACTATGTGTTCTTGTACATTAAAGTTCATATCTCATGGTGTACAAAGAAACAATTAGTCGTTGCATTATCTTCTTATGAAACAGATACATAGCAATGTCATTTGCCTCATGTAAGTCACTTTGGCTTTACTCACTATTGAAGGAGCTTCAATGTGAAGTTCAAAGACCAATGAATTTAATTATTGACACAAAGTCTACAATAAACTTGAAAAAGAATATAGTTTCTCATGAAATGCGTAAGATTATTGACACTGGGTTTTGTTTTATAAGAGAACAAGTGAAGAAAAGCATGATAGAGATCATATATTATCCTATTAAAGAGAAACTTGCAAATGGCTTCCCAAAAGCTTTGATGATTGAATTACGAGGGATATCATATTAATTATAAAACAACTATTTAGTAGAGTTAGTTAGTGGTTAGAAAGTTTGTTACTTAGCAACCAATCTATCTATTTATAGCTCATGTGTGTCTTTCATTTAGCACCAATTTTCATATAATGTATATGATACTACTTGCATTGCAAGTTTCTCACCTATGCTCAAACTTCCTATTTTCGATTTTTTGTTTTTCTGTCTTTCTTGCAAAGCAAGTAAACTCTATTGCGCCATTAATATTTTTATTTTGTTGGAGACTCCTTTTATTGTTCTTTGTACCATTTATTCTTTTCATCCACTAGGTTATCCTCAAAATACATGTTTTTGTCTCTTGTGAATTTAAGAATTGTGTCCTTAAATGAAAGATCTTTATTTACTTTCTTCATCTCTCTATCCAGTCTTATCTCTCATCATCACCCTCTTTCTTTGTCTCTCTCTCTACTTTCTTATTTCTCTCTATTATCTCTCCCTGTCTCTTTTCTTTCATACAAAATTATTTGTCTCGTTGATCATCAAATTAAATGGGATATAAAAATGTTTTGTACTATTGTTACTTATTTGCTAATCAAAAGCACCTCGTTGTTGCTTATGAAGTTCTTAGAACCGCGATTTGGATTCTAGTTGACACATTTTCTCACATTTAAAACTTTGGTCATTAAACAACATATAAAAATACAAAATGCAGAGCTTTAAATTCAAATTAGAAGTCTCACATTTAAAAGAAAATGAAGATTTACCATTTTATAAATGAGATGACTCACATTTTATGTTAAGAGATGATGTATATTTTATTGATTGTTTATGATTGATTTTTTTATTATTAAAAAATCCTGAAAAATGTATATGTTTGAAAGTTAACTTCTAAACGTACTGTACTCTCTACATTTTTTAGGTTGGCCTCAAACAGGAAAACTCAATAAAATATGTATAAAAGATAACATCTATTTCCAAAAATTAACTTTAGAGTAAGATTTATTTAGTTGTTAGAATTTTTGTCTAATAACTCGTGTCTAATTAGTTTCAATTTAAAGTTAATTATAATAGTAATATTCCTATAACCTAAGCAGTGTTTATTAATGGCTATGAGTGTCGTTGTTTTATGGATTCGGATCCTCTCTAATTTGATATCTCCTTATCTCCATTCTGCTTTGATCTAAACCTTTGAATTAATCTCTAACAGGAAAAAATGCAGGAATGATCAGTTTCCTAGTTTTTTCCGTGGCTACTATGAGTGTCCATGTTACATTGTTATATTTGCCAAAGTGAACAAAACTCCCACAATAACATAATGGTTTCAGAATTATACACTCAGGGGAGAGGAAAAAAACCTAAAAGCTTAGGCTCATTGTCGTTTCTTAAACTATTTAGTTCCATTATCTAAGAAGGAACAAGAAAAACTAAATCCTTAAACTAAATTGTAGAACCAAAATTGGTTGGATATGCATTGGAGATAGATAGTATGAAAAATAAGCATAAGCCATGTAAAGCCAACATTGATTCCAAATAAAAATACTTTTAACATTGAAATGTTGTGTACCTTTCATCTCTTTTGGCTTAACATCTTCATTTTCATGTCTCACACCAAACTCTAAGGTCCATAGTTTCTGAAAATTTCATTAACAAAAGAAGCATATATAAAAGGCTCAATTAGTTAAAACTCTCAAATGATTGGAATGAGGAATCAACAATGTATCCTTACAATAATTCTTAATCATGTCTTTTCTTTTTCAAAACATTAGGCAATTTCACTTAGTGCCGGTTTGTTTCCGCATTTGACATGGTAAAGAACGCGTGTCTAGCAAAAGCTAATATTTGAAGCTTTGGAAAATCAGGGTGGATTGTGCATTGGGACGCGAAAATGAAAGGCCAAACGTGGATCCAAACAGGCACTTAAGCAGTTACAAGGGAAAATAAGACTATTCAATCATATTCATGTATAACATAGGAAGAAATGGTACCTGTGTATGTGTCTGGTTGAGAGTGAAACTCATTTCATTTGTAGAGGCAGAGAAAGTATCACCAGGACTATAGTTAGTTTGAGTTGGTGTAGTAATCTAAAAAGAGTAGAACAAAACAAACAAGAAAATATGTAATGTGAGATTTGACCGTTAGATTTGGTAGTCTGAAACTAGGAATGTAAGATTCATTAACCACAGCAGTGAAAGACCAACCAAACGTTCTTGGACCAACCAACCCAACGTTCCTTCTTGTCACAAAGTCTATAAAATCACTAACACAGTACAAACATCCTTCTTTCCACACTAGTACTAGTACTTAAGGTTACATGCATATGATATCGTAGGTATCATATTGTCACAGCAATTTTTATTTTTTTTTGTTGTGAATATAATTTTATTCATTATGTAAAGATATAACAACAATTTTATATTTTTTTGTTGTGAATATAATTTTATTCATTATGTAAAGATATAACAAGAATTTTTTTTTTAATAACCATGTTTTAAAAAAAATATATTTAAAAAAAAAATACTTAAATAATCGTGTATTGAAATTAATTATTCAAATAATCATATTTTTTGTTTAACATACAAGCAGGAGCCATCTCAGATGGCTCATGCATTGTTTTTTAACAAGCAGGAGCCACACCATTTGGCACCTATGTGTTATTTTTTCTTAAAAGTCATCTCAGATGGCGCCTATGTGTTAATCACATGGAAAAAGTCATCTGAGATAACGTCTATGTGTTAATTAAAAAAAATCTATTTAAATTAAAGTACAGGACAATGTTGTGAAATAAAATTTAAAATATAAATTATCATTACAAACATAGCGAATAACAATTACATAGATTTATTCTAGGCGACCCGGGACGTGTAGACGACCACGGTTCCACACCCACGTCCTCTCCTAACTCGTGTGATGTGAGGTTCTTGAGTCGGTTGTTGTTTGGTCGATGGCTTGGTCGTTGTGGTGGGGGGTAAGTTTCATGTGGGGATGATAGCAGTCGTCGTCATCTGTATAGGTAGATTGTGAATGGGTGGGGTAAAAAGGAAATTGGGTGTTTGGAGACTGGTACCCATATGAATGGTGGGGGATTTGGTACGGTGATGGTTGGTGGTATGTTGGGTTGGTTGGAGAATATTTCTCGGGGAAGCCAGTCTCTGGAGTGATGTGAGATGTTGATGGGCCCATATATGGGGGTTGGTCATATGCTCTTTATTTGGAGTATTATACTTGGGTATTCGGCTATGGGAGTATTGAAATTGTGTGTCAGGCATTTGGGTGGGTTAGTAATGAGGTTGAGGTTGGGGTTGGGATTGAGTGTTGGTGGTCCTGTATCGTCGGGTTGGTTGGCAGAAGGTTTATGGATGTTGGGTTTGTTGTTGGTAGTGTTGTTGGGGTGGTTGTTGGTATTGTTGGTGCGATTGTTGTTGGTGGTGATGTCGCGGTTGTTGTTGGGGTTGTTGTTGTGGAGCTGAGGGTTGGCCCCACTGGGTGCGTGGGTCGACCAAATAGCGGGGATGAGAGACATGTATTTCTGGATTCGTTACGGACTGGTACCAAGCAATATATTGATGAGAGTGTTGCATAATTTCGTCATCCTCATAAACAGGAAATTGTAAGATATGGTCCACGCGGTTTTTCCACATCCTACAAATGCATGTCTCTCACCCCCATTGGGCATCGACCCTTTTGAGATGCCAAGGTTCCAAATATATTGGATCGTGTGGTATGTCTTGGAACATACTGAACTACATCTTCACACGGTCGCTGTGGTGCATTTCCACAATGTTAAACCGTATGATAGCAGTCTTCGCAGTCCAAACCTCTACATCATCTTCATTGGGTATATGATCCAACAAATCTAGTCGAATCAATGAATGACATCTTCAAAGGCATAAGAGTACTCCCAATAACTGTTTTGGTGAGTACAACATATTTTAGGATGGCCTCGTTGTTTGCAGAGAGAGGTGAAAAGTGGAACGCAATGGTACAATCAGGACAACTATGGAGTGAAAGTTGTATGAAATTGATTAAGGTCGAAAGTGGCAAAGCTAGCACTCATCTTGTTACAAGATTCGATCGACATAACCATAACTTCATTGCCAAAGAGACAATCGATCACAACGAGGGTTTGGCTAGACAAGAGTACATGGTTAAACTACCATCTCGTTGGTGCGACTGTGGAAAGTTTCAGGCCTTTCGAATGCCCTGTTCTCATGTCATTGCGGCGTGTGCACATGTTCATCAAGATGCACTACTACTTCTTTCTCTCATTTACAAGTCTTAGACCTTGCTCAACGTATACAACAATGCCTTCGAACCGGTAGCAAAACCAGATTATTGGCATGCGTACGAAGGGGGAGTAGTTTGGCATAATAGTCAAATGCGGAGAAATAAAAATGGTCGTCCCTAAAGCAAACGTATAACAACTGAAATGGACGACCTTGACAAACTAGAAAGAAAGTGTGGTTTATGTCGTCAAGTCGGACACAATCGAAAAAATTGTCCCCAACGTGCTACGAGCTCGACATCCTAAAATTTGTATGAAATTTATCTGCACTTTTTAATATTATAATAAAACTTCTTCTTTTCATTAATAGAATTTATTACAAACATCAATACGCAGACAACAAAATAAATAACTACACGATTAAAACAACATAAGAAACAACATGAAACTTAAGACAACAACTAAAACAACATGAAAATGTAGAATCAACAAAACAAAAAATTATTTAAGACACTACAATCGTCAAAACAATTTTATCGGAACTATACATCATCACAATAACGTCGACGTCTGTTTTGACTTTCTCCAACCAAATTCGAGATGAGAAGCTGAACAAATTTGAAGGAGGCGCCATCTAGGATGACTTATCCAAGAGGAGGCGCCAAGTGGGGTGGCGCCTACGTGCATTATTGATTATTTGCGTAAATTTTTTCAAAACATGGTTATTTACGTTTTTTTTTTAATACTTGGTTTTTGCAAAAAAAAAAATCGATATAACAATGCCCAAGTCCCCACCAACTATTTAATATTTGACTCAAAACATCCTTTCTTCTAAATTCAATAGATGAAGAATTGAACCTAAATTAATTTAAATATCTTCTCTCATTTATAATATGTGATCATTTTTTTAAAAAGACATAACCTTTTTCTTCAACATCAAATTATATTTCTTCATCTTACAATCGATATTTTAAATTATCAAACAAACCGATATTATGTAATGCTGTTAAATTCAATTGGACTAATATGTGCTTGTTTTCGCAGCTTTTTTGCTTCACATTAAAGACAAAGACAATCAAACATAAAAACATGCAGATACAAAAAATCCCATATCAATATATATCCTACTAAAACTAGATGAAACAATTTAACAAATTTCAAAACAACATCCAGCAATAGCACAAATGCAACTTCCAATTCAAGCAACAACAAATTAAAATCCTAATCCATTGTATCAGAGTGGAGGAAACAACACATGCAAGTCTTTGCTGAATACTCAAACAAAACCAAGCATCTAATTGTCTAAGGATTCTCTTCCATTGTCACTGACTGGGGGACCTACTGCGGGCTGGTTCCCTGGCATCACGGTTTGGACTTGGACTTCTGCTCAGGATTGGGCCTTTCTCTGGACTTGGACTACGGCTTCTTGCATCCCCATTGATGGGTGGAGAGCGTGAGTACGACCTCTCTCTGCTGGGGTGTGATCTTTCTCTACTGTGCCTTCTACCCTCGGGTGATAGAGATCTACAAAACAAGTTTCAAAGGCCATATAATTAGAAACATGAATACAGACCCCAGCAACATCTTTTGGCTAGAACAAACTATCCATAATTATAGTTCAAGCCACCAAGTAACACATACTGCAAAGCAGATTGTACCAGCTTAAATTACAACAAGGACATTTTAATGTGAGCAGTAAATAAGAACCTAAATAAAAGAATTGACATTATTTGAAATATATAGAAATACATGCAATTAAAATGAATTGTAATTAAGTGGCCACTAGACAATACCTTGAATATTCCCTTCGTTTAGGAGGAGGGGAATCATAGTCACGACTGCGGGAGTGAGTTCTATGACGAGGTGGAGACCGCGAATAGCGGGGTGAACGAGAATAACGTGGGGGAGTCCTCCTACGATCAGAATACCTACCACTGTGAAAACATGAACATTAAGTAGACTATCAAAATTTCATTTTGTATAGTAGTTGTCATGTTATACAGTCAGAACTACAAGTTCCAAATCCAACCTAAATCATTTATAGTCTGAACTACAAGATTTGAAACCTTTCAAGATCACTTATATGCAATCGGTATATAACTGATATACTAATAATTGTGTATTAATTGTGTAGTTATGAGAAATGATCCCAAATCGAATCATTCAAAGACAAACCCAAACTTGAAAATGTAAATGAAGATGCAAATCTTACCTTCTCTCCCTGACCCTCATCTCAGTTGGCTTCTTCCGATTCTCCTCAGCAAAAACAACAGTCAGCTCCCTACCAAGGAGAACTTGACCATCCATATGATATTTAGCATCAGCGGCATCAGCAGGATCCACAAATTGGATAAACCCAAACCCACGGGGTTGTCTGTAAAAAAGGAGGAATAAAAGCAAAAAAATCCAAACCATCATCAAGACATACAAAATCAGTACTCAAAAACCACATTTAGGGAATTTTTCAAAATGTTTGGTCCTAAGAAGTTGTTGTAACAGTCCGTGAATGATATGGACAGTATAATAAAGCAATCAAGCTAGCAAGCACTATGCTGCTGACCTTTGTTTGAATTTAAGATCAAATCTTCAAGAGTTGGAAGATCTTCATAATGTAATCAAAGTCAAGTTGCTTGAAATCTTCATTATCAATAACATCTTCTACTTACTCGATACATGTCTTCAATACTCTAAATCACTGATAAAAACCTAACAAACTTTGTATTCAATACTCTAAATCACACTGATAAAACCTAAATCACTGATAAATTAAAAAAGCCCCAATAATATAACTATAACCCTAAATAAAATTTTAAATTTTTAATAGCAAACAGTAAAAAAAAGAAAAATTTGCAGCACAAAAACACAATTGAGTTATAAAAATTGAAAAAAAAAAAGATTTTTACTACTGACTCACCCAGTGTAATAATCTTTAGGGAGATAAATGTCTTTGAGAGGACCAAATTGACCGAAAGGTCTACGAAGATCTTCAGGCCTGAAAGATTAAAAACAACGATATCAATTGTTGAGAGAAAACGAAAAAGGAATGGAAGATTTGATGAAAAAGGGGAAGAAACTTGCCTGCAGTCATGGCGAAGGTTACGAACAAGAAGACTGGTGGGTAGATCACTTTCACGGGGGGCGTAACGGCGACGGGGACTTGGGCTTCTTCCTCCTCCCCCGCCTCCTCTTCGGCTGTAACGAGGTGGAGGCGATGGACTGTAGCTTCTTCCTCTCATCTTCGATACTTTTCTTCAAATGTTTTGTTTCTCTCTCTTTTGCTAGGGTTACCGCCGATCAAGTAGTGGTATTAAGGATCTATTTTGTGTGGCTCCGACCCGGCCCAATTAATCATTACTCTCTAGTCTCTCTATTAAAGATTTTGTATTCACACCCCAAACTTTTACCCAGCACCCAATTAATCATTACTCTCTAGTCTCTCTATTAAAGATTTTGTATTCACACCCTAAACTTTTACCCAGCACCCAATTAATCATTACTCTCTAGTCTCTCTATTAAATCTTTTAATAATAATTAAAAAATAAATAAAAATCATATCATTTATCAATTTTTGAAACTTTGATAAAACCGGTGTGATTTATTGAATTTTTTTAACCCTTTATCGAATTTTTATAAATCCCTTTTTCTGTCTACATTGAATTTTTATTGAAATTTAAGATGTATACCGCATTTTTTAGGAAAATCATGAATTTTTACCGCATTTTTTAAATTTTTGGTAAAAATTTATAATTTACATATAACTTTACTGGATTTTTTAAAAATCTGATAATGTTACATGTATTTTTACCGATATTTTGTAAATGTTTGCTAAAAATGCATATGTATTATGCTTATTGGATATTCAAAAAATTTCAGTCGAAGAGGTTATTAATAATTGAATTTTTTCAAAAATTCTGATAAAGTTAATGTTTATTTCTCATATTTTTTAAAATTTTGGTGGTTCATATTTCTCTTTTAGAAGGACGGACAAAGTGAATGAAGTAGTTGCAGAGAGCTCTCGTGCAGGGGGAAATAATGTCCAAGATTCACATATATAGATGAGTAGAGTAGTACCTGTGACACCCCGAATAAATCGATTATTAAATAATTACGATTTTTAATTATTAATTTAATTAGGAATGTAATATTTAATATTTTGGATTATTGGAAGTCAATTGAATTAAATGGAAGTGGGTTTATTGGTGGTATGATGAATAAAGTGAGGGTGTGAGGAGTAAAAGACTCTACTCACATTAATTATGTTATTTTTATTATGTTAGAATAATAAGAGAAGGAAAAGAGGAAAAAAGATCTTTTTGGAGAAAACTCACTGTACGTGGAATTGAGAAGAGGAGAAAAGGAGGAAGAAGACCTAAGGTGTCGAATTCAAGAACCCACAAGGTAAGGGTGATTTCGATTGATTATGGTTTATTATCGGTTTTGATTTTAATATTATAGATCATAGCATGTTAGGAAATCTATGTTTAGGGATTTCTAAGTTTCCATGGGTGTATACCTAATGGTGTTAGATGATGTCGATTGTGTCGAATGTATAGATTAATGGATCCGTATGATATAGGATCATTCTTGTGAATAAAACATGTTATATTGTATGTTATTGATGATGAATGAGTGAATTTATGGTGTCGGAAGGTGTGGCACGTTTTGGAATAAAGAGGAAATGGTTTTGGGAAATAATCTTGTCAAAAACTAAATTTTGGGTCGATGGTCGTGGGAACCGGTTCCCGGGGAGAACCCGGTTCCACTTTAAAATGGTGAAAATGGTATTTTTGAACTCGAACCGGTTCTGTGGGAGGAACCGGTTCCACGTTAATTTTCGAAAAATGAAATTTTACTGGGAACCGGTTCCCTACGGAGGAACCGGGTTCCCCATATATTTTCCGGGCGTGTATTTTTGAGTTGTGGAACAGTTACTCGTGGAGGAACCGGTTCCAAACTTTGAAAATTTTCCAAACTTTAAAGATTCATAACTTTCAAACCGTAAGTCCGTTTTGCGCCGTTTGGACGTTGTTTCTTAAATTTAATGCTCTATCTTATAAAATGGAAAGATTTTCTAAAAGTTGGAATTATTTTGAAAAAGAGGCAAATTTCGAAACAAACAATTATTGACTGACGCACTTTGAGGTGCATGTAAGAAACGTGGTGATGAGTATATTGATCTTGAGTGAATGTAAAGCGTGTTATCTGTGGTTATTTGTATGCATGATGGTTGGAATATCATGTTTTGAGTTTGATTCGGTTTATGATGATTGGTGTATTCATGATTGTATTGATATCATGTGTTTGTTGGTGTTGTATATGCCTGATGGTTGTTGACCTTAGTTGTCATTGTTGTGATATATACTGGTGATAGTCTTACCAATTGAAGGGTAAGTATTTGGCATATTTATGCTCGGTGATGAATTATTTCATGATAGGTGATTATATCATGTTGATTGGTTTGCATGTTATGCTGATGTTAGATGTATGCATGATTGGTTGATATATCATGTTGGATGGTTGTTTCAGTTATGTTGAATTGATGTATTACATAGACTGATTAATGTTGCATGCTATTGATGTGCGTGCATATGCATTATTTTGGTGAAGTTAATTCCATTGTGCGGAATTTGACTTGGATTGATACCGATACGAGTGAGGATGGGTGGTTATGGATTCGTGTCCGAGTGGTTATGGACGAATCGATGGTACCGTATCCGGTTGGTGATGGATCGGTGTTGGGTGACTTTGAGTCACGAGTCGGTACCGCATGCATTGAGTCGCATTTTGATTGTGTGGAATAGTAACATGTTAGGATGTCTTCCGGTGTTACTATTTTCGATTGATGATGGTTATGCATGATGATTATATGGTTGTGATTGTGTATGGAATATGAAGTTATGTTGAAATGGGTGGGTTAATATGCTTGAAATATATTGTTAATTGAGAAGCTTATAATATGCTTTAATTATGAGAAGTCTCACCCTTACTTACCATTTCAGATTAAAGTTAGCAGCTGAGGAGTCGGTGAGGATGGCTCTAGAGCTTATCGTTTAGTCGCGAGTCGTGTCATGCTCGATTAGATTGTAACGGGAATGTTAGATGAGGAATTAGATATTGGTTTATTAATTATTTAAAACTTTGTTGGGAATAATAATGATGGAATTATTCCGTGTTTGGTTATGATGTTTTCCACTGTGTAAGACATGGTCTTATCTATATTGAATTATTTTGAAGGTGTTGATCCTCAGTGTAGCATGGCTACTGTTTGAATGAAGTTTTATTTTTTACCTATTAATTGTGACATCCCGTGATTACCGTGTTAAACTCTGATTAAAGATGATTTAAATGTTAATTTAATTAATATATTTTGGGGTATTTAGATGGGGTGTTACAATAGTGGTATCAGAGCATAGTCGGTCATTGTGACGAGTGTCTTAATGTCTTTACTCATACATATCGACATGTGTTTGAAACACCGCTGCTTTGTTTTTCCGGTTATCGGTTGCGGAGTGGTTTGAAGCAAGTGGGGGAGAAACTTTGCTTCTCTAAGATGTTCTGGTATGAAGAGTTGGATCGATGTGCTATTGGTTACACGAGTGCAGATGTTGATTAGACTGCGTAGTTTTCCCGAATTTGGAGGGATTACGAATTCGAGAATTCAGTATGATGGTCAGATAAGGTTCTCTTAAGTGGTGACAATTAAGTGCTTGTGTTGTTCGCATCACTGGGAGTGGAGGACGATGTTATGGACAATGATGTTCCATTTGAGGTGTGAGTTCTGACGTTTCCATGGGAATAATAGCGACTCACCGTCTGAGCAAGATGTTGGATTAATTGGAGGTCATCCTTGGGTTGGATGTTTGAAGTTAAACCAAGCGATTATGAATCGTTATGATGAGTCGATGCATATTCTTGGCCTAGAAGATATTTGGTAATTAAGAAGGATGACTTTGAGAAGATGAAGCTGGTGTGGTGGGAAGGTTGTAACACTTCCAGTTGATTGTGGAGCTGTCTGTGTGAGTTACTTTTTTTGTGTTCTTGAAAAGAATGATTGTGTCAATGGTTGATATAAAGTATGTAGTGGTGTGAATTGGTTATTGGAATTGTAACCTGACGCAAGTGATCGTGGAGAACGATGTGTGTTGCGGTATGTTGAAGTTAGGATCCCAAATTTTGTATTCGAGGATGTTTTGGGATTTCTCACTCCCACAAGGTGGAAATCGACTACCTATTGGGAATTGATTTCGACAACATTTCTTCGAAAACTTGTAAGATTCATAACTTGAGTTTTGGATGTCTGATTTGAGTTCCGTTTGAAGCATTGGAAAGATAATGTGATGAACTTTGTTTTAAAAATGGTCCTAGCACCTGAAGGTAATTTATTTATCATGTAATGATGTTTGAGGAGAATCAGAGTTGTTGTTGATGTCGTTCTTGGTACAAAACTTATTTCTATGACACCGCAAGATGTCAACTTTGAGTTAAGGGAATTGAAGAAGCTATTGGAAGATGCGCAGTGAAATGGATTTGAAAACCAAGTGTATTGTTTGGGGAGCTCTAATTTCCTTAGTCAAGGAGGAAGGCGAGCGTGCGTGTGGATTTTGATAACCGATTTAAGTGGTGATTGAGACTAAATATCTATTTCAAATTGTTGGTGATTTGATGGATCAATTAGTTGGAAAGTATGCCTTGGTAAAGTTGAGTTTAGATTAACTTACCTTCGTGGTCGTTAAGGATGAAGATAGTTAGAGATAAGCTTCTAAAACTCGGTATAGGTATGTTGAATGTTGTGAGGTGAATTCCAACTCGAGAGATAGTAGAATTTTGTTAAGTTTTCATGGTGTAGATTACGGTATGAGGATGTGAGCTTTCTTTATCATGTTATCTCAAGTGACGGTAATGCGGTAGACCCATCGGTCGACGTAGTGTTGTAGTGGGAAAGTCCAAAATTTGTTGGTATTGGAAGATTTCATGGACATAACCATGTGATCAGCTTATTTGAGACGAGGTCAAGAATGATATATTTTTAATGAATGAGATGTTGGTATTAATAAGAGTGCGACAAGTATTAGAGATGCACTTATGTCGATTAAGGATGGATAAGTGACGTTAGCTTCGAGGAAAAGATAAGTGATAATTAGAGGAAAAATAAATTGATAGGAAATGCAATTATGTTTAAGATGTCAAAATATTGACATGTGTTAAGAAAATGTTGGAAGTTTCTTTTACCGATCATATGATGAGGTGTATTACGAGATTTCATTTGAAATAAGATTGATTGAGCATATATGGATCCTAGATGTTATGAGATTTAAAGGAGACTAAGAGTTGTGAATGTCGTTAAAGTTCTCCGCATGTATAAGGACTTCAAGTGGAAACAAAATGAGTTATGGTGTATTTGGTGTGTTAGCATCTCATGAAGGGGAAAATACTTAACAATCGTGTGATGCTAAGTGAGTGTGAAGAAGATTATGTAAACTGTCCGATCGACGGTATCTCATCGTCGATATCAAATGAGAAATATGTGTGGAAGAAGTTGTAAACCTTAAAGGAAGATTATTGAACCATGGTGCTTGGGTGACTTCGAGCACAAGTTCTAAAGGAACGCTATTATAGTTTGGTACGGTGGTTTATACTCCATTGTGATTCCGGCTATCTATTGACAAATTGAGGAACCGATCACCCTTAATCTCTTGTTGATAATAGACGGATCGTGTTGGATTTAATAGACTCATCTTGCAAGCTTGATAGTGTGTGAAGTGGTTGACGCTCTAATGAGAAGATAGTAGTTCATCGTTCGCATGAAACTAAGAGGAAAAGGACTATGAAAAGACTTGGAAATTATCTAGCGGGTCGGAGACTTGAGTGTGTATGCAAGTTGAAGCATGGAGTGGAAAGTTTAGAATGTAAGAAGTTGAACGGTGATTTTGATAGATATTAAGGAGAAAGTCTAAAGATAAAATGTGAAACTTGTAGAGGGTAGTTGATGAAAATCAAATGAAGATAATGACTTAAGGTAATTAGTCGAGTCACAAGCATAACGTGATGCACTTTGTTATGCGAGTATGATTTTTTTTTTTGGAAGTCACAAATTAAATGTTAGAAGGTGTGGAGTTTATGAAACTATTAGAAATGTCAGAATAGAATTCTTAGGTGAAGGGTTCTCTGTCTTATTGATGTTACACCCATTATAATAGATGTATTAATTTGCAAGCTCTATCGTTGGAATGCAGCCTAGTGGTACTAGCATTGTGTATAAATGTTGTGGACATTGCGGTTATGTAGAGGTTCTTATAATTGTGTTGCAGTGTGGTGAAGTGATAAATCATGTACCCTAGAGTGAAGGGGTGAAATGTGATGTATTCTTAACCCGATAGCAATGGATCGTGTGGGATTCTAGTGGTTGAATAAGAAGGATATTTGTTAGTGATATTGGAAATGATGTCAAACATGACGTGATAGTTGGAAGGAAGGATTTCAAGAGTCAAGAGGAGGTTGACTAGTGCTCGATCTTCATTTTGTCGAATCCGACTAAGTCTTGTTGTGTCCGTGACGCACCATTAATGGGATTAGGTGGTGTGTTGATGCAAGATAAGCAGGTTGTGGCTTATGCTTCACGACAATTGAAAGTGCATGAAAGGAGTGTCCGACTCATGATTTAGAGTTGGCATCTGTTGTATTTGTTTTGATGTTGGGGAGGCATTATTTATATGGTTCTCGGTTTGAGGTATTAGTGATCATAAGAGCAAGTATCTCTTTGATCGGGAAGAGTTAAACGATTGCGAGTCAAAGAGATCGCATTGGTAAGAGTAGCTTGGGAGGACCAGCAGATGGAAATGTTACATGGGAACTGGAGAGTCAGATGAAGGACTCATATCCCGAACTGTTCGTCTAGGTTGTGTTTTCGAGGACGAAAACTCTTTTAGTGGGGGAGAGTTGTGACACCCCGAATAAATCGATTATTAAATAATTACGATTTTAATTATTAATTTAATTAGGAATGTAATATTTAATATTTTGGATTATTAAGTCAATTGAATTAAATGGAAGTGGGTTTATTGGTGGTATGATGAATAAAGTGAGGGTGTGAGGAGTAAAAGACTCTACTCACATTAATTATGTTATTTTTATTATGTTAGAATAATAAAAGAAGGAAAAGAGGAAAAAAGATCTTTTTGGAGAAAACTCACTGTACGTGGAATTGAGAAGAGGAGAAAAGGAGGAAGAAGACCTAAGGTGTCGGAATTCGAAGAACCCACAAGGTAAGGGGTGATTTCGATTGATTATGGTTTATTATCGGTTTTGATTTTAATATTATAGATCATAGCATGTTAGGAAATCTATGTTTAGGGATTTCTAAGTTTCCATGGGTGTATACCTAATGGTGTTAGATGATGTCAGATTGTGTCAGAATGTATAGATTAATGGATCTGTATGATATAGGATCATTACTGACGAATAAAACATGTTATATTGTATGTTATTGATGATGAATGAGTGAATTTATGGTGTCGGAAGGTGTGGCACGTTTTGGAATAAAGAGGAAATGGTTTTGGGAAATAATGCTGTCAAAAACTAAATTTTTGGGTCTGATGGTCGTGGGAACCGGTTCCCCAGTGGGAGAACCCGGGTTCCAGCTTTTAAAATGGTGAAAAATGGTATTTTTGAACTCAGGAACCGGTTCTGTGTGGGAGGAACCGGTTCCACGTTAATTTTCGAAAATGAAATTTTTTACTGGGAACCGGTTCCTACCGGAGGAACCGGTTCCCATACATTTTCAGGCGTGTATTTTTGAGTTGGGAACCGGTTACTCCTGTGGAGGAACCGGTTCCAAAACTTTGAAAATTTTCCAAACTTTAAAGATTCATAACTTTCAAACCGTAAGTCCGTTTTGCGCCGTTTTGGACGTTGTTTCTTAAATTTAATGCTCTATCTTATAAAATGGAAAGATTTTCTAAAAGTTGGAATTATTTTGAAAAAGAGGCAAATTTCAAACAAACAATTATTGACGACTTTGAGGTGCATGTGGCTGTGGTGATGAGTATATTGATCCGAGTGAATGTAAAGCGTGTTATCTGTGGTTATTTGTATGCATGATGGTTGGAATATCATGTTTTGAGTTTGATTCGGTTTATGATGATTGGTGTATTCATGATTGTATTGATATCATGTGTTTGTTGGTGTTGTATATCGATGGTTGTTGACCTTAGTTGTCATTGTTGTGATATATCGGTGATAGTCTTACCAATTGAAGGGTAAGTATTTGGCATATTTATGCTCGGTGATGAATTATTTCATGATAGGTGATTATATCATGTTGATTGGTTTGCATGTTATCGATGTTAGATGTATGCATGATTGGTTGATATATCATGTTGGATGGTTGTTTTTATGTTGAATTGATGTATTACATAGGCGATTAATGTTGCATGCTATTGATGTGCGTGCATATGCATTATTTTGGTGAAGTTAATTCCCATTGTGCGGAATTTGACTTGGATTGCCAATACCGATAGAGTGAGGATGGGTGGTTATGGATTCGTGTCCGAGTGGTTATGGACGAATCGATGGTACCGTATCCGGTTGGTGATGGATCGGTGTTGGGTGACTTTGAGTCACGAGTCGGCACCGCATGCATTGAGTCCGCATTTTGATTGTGTGGAATAGTAACATGTTAGGATGTCTTCCGGTGTTACTATTTTCGATTGATGATGGTTATGCATGATGATTATATGGTTGTGATTGTGTATGGAATATGAAGTTATGTTGAAATGGGTGGGTTAATATGCTTGAAATATATTGTTAATTGAGAAGCTTATAATATGCTTTAATTATGAGAAGTCTCACCCTTACTTACCATTTGATTAAAGTTAGCGGTGAGGAGTCGGTGAGGATGGCTCTAGAGCTTATCGTTTAGTAGTCGATGTCATGCTCGATTAGATTGTAACGGGAATGTTAGATGAGGAATTAGATATTGGTTTATTAATTATTTAAAACTTTGTTGGGAATAATAATGATGGAATTATTCCGTGTTTGGTTATGATGTTTTCCGCTGTGTAAGACATGGTCTTATCTATATTGAATTATTTTGAAGGTGTTGATCCTCAGTGTAGCATGGCTACTGTTTGAATGAAGTTTTATTTTTTACCTATTAATTGTGACATCCCGTGATTACCGTGTTAAACTCTGATTAAAGATGATTTAAATGTTAATTTAATTAATATATTTTGGGGTATTTAGATGGGGTGTTACAGTACCCACTAATTCTCATAGTAGAAGGTTAATTAAGCAGTCACACGAACCATGCACTTTCTAACGTAAAGGAGGTAAAGATGGACGGGATAAGTATTTTGATGCATTGCTCGATGTTGTTGTTAACGATGTAGAGATAAAAACTCAGAAAGATACATAGACTAAGGCTAAGGCTCATGCTAACACGGGTGTGGAGGCTTAGACTGATGAGGAGGTGGCTACTGAGGTAGATACGAAGGTGGAGGCTTAGCTTGAGATGGATGTAACAACTCAGGCTAATATGGAGTCGTCTGTACATACAAATGGGTGCTTTCCTGTAGCACCTAGTGATCGTACCTTGCTCATTGTGTACAATAATCATGTGGCATTTATATTATAGTATGGAGAGGTATAAATATTTTATTTTGTGTTTTTTATTTATTACTGATTAATTGAAAATAATTGATTGTGTATACTTTAATTGTTACAGGATCGTCTACCGTTGAAAGTGTCCACCCATGAGAGGAAAGTTGAAGAAATACTCTAATGACCAAATGTCAGATGAGTTCAAAGAAATTATTATTGATGACAATCTGCTTTTGTTGGTGGATTATTCGCGGATCATGCTCGACTTTTCACTATCATTTGTGTTTGTTGAGTGATGGTATAATGAGAGAATAATTACCGTGAATGATATCTCATGCCTTTTCATCTCTCATTTGTAGGTAACTTCTTTATCACTTCCTCTCATTAACCATGAGCTTGCAAGTATTACGGTTGAGCATTACTTGGGGTTACGAAGGCCATGTCATGGATGAGTCCAAGTTTAACTCGGGGTCTAACTTTCGCACTCCTGGCTCTGGGAGACGTATCAGACATTGGTGGAACACTCTATGTATAAGGTGATTGCTAAAGTATATATGTTGCGTCTAGTAGGTGTTGAACGAGTGACTTCAAGCACAAAAGGATGGTGAGTTGTGGTTTTTAAAACTCACGATTACTAATATATTTTTCTCAATTAAGATTATATTAGTAGTTTCTTAACAGTAAATTGCAGCAGAATTAAAGACAATAAAAGTAAATAGCAGAAATTAAAGGATAAGGTTAGAGAGATTGTGCCTCATATTTGTAATACGGTGAACTGACTTTGGGATTTTTGTTTTGCTTTTTATTGCAAATGTGCGGATAGTAAGAGTCGCCACCGACTTTTCTTTTATCCAATTAAGGGAAGGTGAAAAGAACAGGGAAAGACCTTCGTTAGATTTTGAGTAAGGGAGAAGGTTATGAAAAGGGAAGGTATTAGCACCCCTTTTCATCCATAGTTATTTACGGGCTCTTAGTTGCTTCTAGCTCATTTTTAAAAGTGCTTTCTGTGTGTTTGACAAAAATGTTTTGAAAAGGCATTTCGCTTTGACTTTGTAATGATTCATGTAGGAATGTATACAAAGTGTTCAGAAATGTTCGTTTTTTTGAAAAGAGTTTGAACTTTGACAAAAGTGTGTGGTGTGAAAAGTATTTTGTTTTGAGCAAGCAACTAAAAGTCTTATTACCTACTCAGAATGGTCGTTTTCGTGTTGTTTTACGTTCCTTTAGAATAGTGTTATCCATACCATTAGTTGGTAGGTAACCCTATTCGTTGGATGTAGAAGGGACATTCGAAGGGACATCAGATGGTCATAGAAGGCAACTTGTAGGAAGTATCCTAGCACATTCGAAGGGACGATCATCACTTTTCGTAGGCAACAATCGAGGGACGAGATTATGTATTCATAGACGACATCGTGGGTCTATGATCTTTGTATCGAAGGGACTATGATGATATATTTGTAGGCAACGGTGCTAGGATACCTCTACGTTCGAGGGACTTGACCATTTGATCGAAAGGCAACGAGAGAATTATCCTAAGGGGTGCATGTGTGAAGAGAGTGTGTCAAATTCAGATATATTATCTTGTAATTAGAAGTGATCTATGTTATTTTTATCTTGCCATACACGCCTAGTTACTAGCAGTTTATAGGATGCGGAAAATAAATTGCGGAAATTAAAGTGCAGGAAATAAGAGTCCTACGCTATTACATGGCTTTGGGGCAGTTACATAATAGGAGTGCAGAAAGTAAAAGTCCTAATTAAACTATTACATCCCATAGGCAATTACATAATATTGAAAAAAAGAAAAGCGAGAAAAATAGTCTGAAACGTTACAACCTGTAAACAGATACATAATCGGAAAATATAAGAAAACTCGCATAAGAGAAAAAGGGTTAGTAAAAATAAGATTTTTGAATGAGGAAAAAGACTTTAGATTAGTAATGATAATTAGATGATAGAATAATTTTTTGGTAATTTTCTGGATCGATTTTGATAATTAAAAGCAATTAAAAGTCAATTTAATGGTTAATTAACAATTAATTAAAATATGCATGCAAAAATATTATTTTTAATATCAAAAATTAAATAAACATTTTTCTGATTAAAATGCAAAAGGAAAATATTTTTGGTGATTTTTAAATGCATGAATATTTGAAGATAAATTAAATTGAATGAAAATATTAAAAGAAAAATAAGAAAATAGAAAAGTTAGTTTTCAGGATTGTAAAAATAAGTTAGGAAGCGAACCCCGACCTCTGAAATCACCATACGCGTTGCCATCTGAACCAAGGGTGCTTGGTGTTTGAATCCTGCAAACAATGGTTTATAAGTGGTAAACGTGGCATATTTTGAATTCCAAACACAATCAAACGCGTGGGACCCAGGGTTTATGTAAGAACGAATCAGATCGCTCCGTCTTGCCACGCGTGCCTTGCCAGAGTCAAACGAGTCAGCGACGTCGGAGCCCTAGCTCCGGTCGTCTTCTCCGACCACCCGAAAATCAAAACCTGTAAAATACTGAAAATTAAAGCTTAAGGTCAAGGCTACCCCCCCCTAAATCGGGGTCTGCGAATCCAATGGTGACCTCCGTTTGGCCTGAAAGTCCCTGGAAATTGAGTTTTGAAGCAAGCAGTTCAAGAAACCCTAAACATGGCAGTTTGTGTTTTAGACGTTAAACCTTAAGAACGATGACCCAAATCCTTCCTATGGCATCTCATGAACATGTTAGAATGGTTAGTTTCGATTAAAACACACAGATATTAAAAATACGAATTCAAGAAAAATATGCATATGTATGTTCATGTATAGCCCGATTCATGCGTGTTTGGCCATGGATAGTGATGTATACTTACTCAATCTTACCTCAAGAACACAATGGGATGCTTAAAAGTGGCTGGAAAAGCAAATTCGAATTTGCCAACTTTGTGAAAAAATTAAGAAATTTAGGGTTGCTTCAAGAGGCTAGGGTTTCGTCCTTGGTCTTTGTGAATGCAATAGGTATTTATAGAGCAAGAGTTTGGAGCAAAAAGAATGAAAAAAGATATGCTCTTGAATGCAAAATATTTTCTCTTTCAATTTTGATCAAATCTTTTCAAAATTTGATTTTTTCTTCCTTGCATGAGCTAGCACGAATTTGGCATGTATTGTGGGCTTCCTTGGTCCTCAAGTTTGATAAAAATCCAACTCAACTTAAATTATACCTTGTTTTCATATTTTTTAATTTAAATTTGAATTAAATACATTTAAATTCAAAAATAAATCAAAAAATGAGAAAAGGGTCGTGGAAAGGCATCAAGAGGTCTTGAATAATATTATAATCAAGTTTGGATCATAAAATTATAGGCCCATTTGGGAAAAAATGGATTTTGTCAGATATTTTCCTTTGTGCAATTCTTCAAAAATGCCCAACTTGTGCAAGGTGTATCTTGCTAAATTTTTAACATTTTTGAGTGTTCTTGGACTTTTTAGAAATCTCTAGATATCCTCTAAACAACCTCTTTGGTTTCATCTCAATTGGAGTTTTCATGCTCAATAACGCTTCTTTACAAAAAGTTGACTTTTTGTTGACTTTGAAAATGACCTGTAATATTTTGATCCATATCTTCAAAATGAAGCATTTTCTGACCATGCTTGTGAGACATGAAGTTGTAGAGAATTGAATTCTATTCAAAATGAGAGGTGGTGGAAAAATTTATGAGAAACTATGAAGAAGTTATGCTCAGTCAAAGTTCAGTTGACTTTTCCTCAAGAAACCCTAATTTGGAAAGTTTGACTTTTGATCAAATCTTGAGTTTTCTTGATGAATCATGACCAACCCTTGATCAAATGATGCATGTTACTTCAAAATATGGATGTTGACCAAAAATCATGAAGTTTGACTGTATGTTGACCACAATTGACTTTTTGTCCAATACAATTGATTTTCAACCATCTGAGCAATTGTTTGAGGAAACTTGACTTGTAAGGTTTGAAACTTGACATAGAGATTCTTTGAAGCATATGAGGAGGCATTATGACCATTGGAGATGTTGGGAACCACCTTGATCTGAGAATTGCCAAACCCTGGTTTGGGTTGATTGCCTAGGAGAGGGTTTGTCTGGTCAACCCTTGTGAAGTCTTGAGTATAGAGGTATGAAATGTCTTGAGAAGTAGGAGGGCAAATTTTGGGGTATGACAATATTTATATAGGCTTTTCTGAACATTGGCATATTCATGCCCCCAAAGAGATCTTCTTGAGAGTTTGACAATAAACTTTGATATTTTAAAGGTTATTTATCGCTTAATTAGCAAGTGTACTAATTTACCAACGTAGTAATACCGGTAGTTATCATAGTATCGGTCTCGAGGACTACATTATATGTTAGAGTTCGAGTTTGATTTTAGTTAAATATCTGAGGGTTATGCGTTTGTTTTGTTGGAAAAGGTGAAACTAATTCAAATTTAATATAGTAGAAAATAAATATGAGAAATATACTAGGTATGAGGATTTGAACTTGAGCTTGTTTGATATCCTAAATTGACCTTATAACAACTTGTTTATAACTACAAATTGTTGGTTCTTAAGTGTATTTGTCTTAAGTCCTTAGTGAATAAATCTTTGACTATTCAAATCAGTTCTTATGGCCATTGTAAATGAATTCAAGCATTTAAATATCAAGAATAAAGCAATTTCTAGTTCTGTGTGATATTTTAATATTAAATATTTCAATCAAACGTTATTGTTGAAAGTCCTTCCAAACAAGTTACCGTAAATCATTCTCAATTTGTCAAAAGGTGAGCATTAAGCACAAAAAGAAATAAATCATGAAGAAATAAAATATTAGTCATTACAACGATCAATTCATAAAGTTAAACTCAATAAAGAACAATGAATCATCTCTAGTATTGGGGGATTTAGTTACTCATAATAATAATAATAATAATAATAATAATAATAATAATAATAATAATAATAATAAAAGATATAATAAAATTGTCAAACATTACGTGATGATCAAAGATGAAGAATATCCAATGGAGAAATCACTTGAAAGTGGTCATCCACCTTGCTACTATTGTGTTTTCTACTCCTAACTTGCAACTTGCCGTCAAAAATCAAGATTTTTCCTCAAAATCTCATTTTTCTTGTTTTTATATTCAGTTGGGTTTTTTGAAATAAATTTGGGCGTCCAAAATCGGGTCAATGTGTGTTTGGGCATGCATGTGAAAATACTGCATAATACGTATGTGGACATGTATGTTAGATTGTTGAATGTTCTTGTACGCATGTGGACATACATGTGCGAAGAAATAAATATTGGCCTTAGAATGTTGCAGACACGCCTGGATATGCATATGTGATGCTGCAGGATCCCATACGCATATGGACATGCATGTTAGATTGTTTCATGTTCCCATACACGTGTGATCAGAAATAAATTTTGGCCTTAAAGTGTTGCAGACGCATCTGGATATACATATGGGATGCTGCAAAATTTCATACACATGTGGACATGTGTGTGGGATTCTGCATGTCTCCATATGCTTGTGGACATGCATGTGGGCAGAAGCTGATGTTTTCCTAAAACCGCTCATATGCATGTCGACATGCATGTCACTTGTGCATCTTCATTTTGCCTTTCTTGGAGTTTTGGATGCGTCTGGAGACGTGTCATGGCATAATTTCCTTTCCTTTTTTGCTTTCCTCGTTATTCTTGTAACCTACAACACAAGTAAAACCTACCTCAAAAGATCATATGATGCATGAAACATTCTTAGAGATTGAAATCCTCAAATCGTCGATAAAGTATATAAAATCATCTAAATTTGACACGCAAGCAATGGTTAAACATAAACTCTTATGCTAAAACAATGATAAAACATAGTAAAGTGGGGATTAATTATAACACCATATTTTCCCAATGCACAATTATAAATAAATCAGAGATTTTTCACAATATTTTCACAAAGGATGTTACAAATCTTGAAACACATATATCTGATGATCATGTAACACTTAATTTAAATAAGCATGCAACACAATATATTAACACAATTGCACTTAGGATATTTACACCACATCCAACTCACCCGATCTATACTTAGGATGTTTACACGACATCCAACTTATTTGGTCTCATGGTAGCGGAATCATGATTAAAATACACACCAATTTAAATCTCATAAAAAACTTTATATTATAATTAAAAGAATTGACTCGTAAGTCTTATCCAAATGCTTATCACACCAAAACATAAACAAACGCAAGCGTACATTATCTCTCAGAAAATGTCATCATAAAACAAGAAATCACTCCCCAGTGTTACATATCAGAGAATAACTCAAATATAAGATAATGAACTAAAATAAATAGCTACAAGAGCTAGCTTCCACTCATCACAATGTCTCTACTCTTGAGTATCTGCACAATGCTCATGCAAAAAGAAACATTCAAACATAAGGGTGGGAACTCTCGATTTATAATAATAGGCATATATTGCAATGTAGGATATCAACACATAACATATTCTACACAATCTCAATCACAGAACATCAATTACATTCTCACACCCAGCATACCAATCAAACATCACTCAACAATTATAACTTAACAAATATAACTCAACAGATATACACATAACTCGTTATACAATGAAACTTGACTATACAACTCTATGCATATGCATGTGGTACCTACTCAACAATGGGTTCTCTCTGGAACTGGGTCCCCTCTTCTGAACCCATGAGCCTCTCTCTGAGCTCCAAGCCCCCTCTCTGAGCTTGGGATAAACTACTAGTCTCCTCTCTGAACTAAAGAACATGCCTCTTGACACAACTTAAATGCTGCATGAATCATACATATTAATATCATTATGTTAAGACTCCTCTCTAATCCGCTCTCGTAATCCCCTCTATAGACTACCACACACCAACAACATACATGCACATCACAAACATAATATCAATACAACTCAGGAATTAAATAGTTCCACTCAATTAAACTATTATCTCACACGTACAACAATACATCAATCATAATACTCAGCATGGTAACACATCTCAAGCACATATAATAATTCAACTCAATAAAATTATTAATTCACATATATGCAACTCACATTTAACTTAACTATACACACTTCAACATTTATAATTTATCAATTCATACTCATATCTCATAAGAACATTAACATCACCACCATTCACATCAAATACAATATGCACACATTCAGCAGTGCAACATCATCAAATTCAGTACCAGTCATATTATACATACAATATACATACAAGCACACATCACCGACTAACCATATAATAATTAATCCATAATCAATAATTAAATTTAATAATTATATTAGAGCTAAAAAATTACCAATAATTGAGTAAAATTGTATTATTCAGCAACTCGAAAATCAACCATGCATGCTCGAAATGTCTCAACAGAGTGTTATTAACTCATCAATAAAGTAACTCATTATTAATATTTCTTGTGTCAAACCATCAACATTGTAATAACCCTTAACACCAAGATATACCAACACAACTCTAAAACATATCAGAGTTACTCAAATAGTAACTCTGACAACTCTAAGGTAACAAATCTCTCTCTTATTTGAATTCCCAAAAAGAATTTGAGTTCGCCCATGAGACTCATTTCAAACTCTGCCTGCATAGACTTAGCAAATTCTCTCCCAGGGGAGGATTTAGTAGAACTAAGAATTATGTCATCAACATAAATTTGACATATCAGAATATCATTTTTAAATGTCTTACAAAATAAGGTTGTGTCCACTTTCCCTCTGGTAAAATCTTTTTCTAATAGAAAATTACTTAGTCTTTCATACTAAGCTCTAGGAGCTTGTTTAAGATCATATAAAGATTTTTTGAGCTTATAAACAAATTCTGGATGTTTTGAGTTTTCAAAGCCAGGGGGTTGATGGACATATACTTCTTCATCAACGTAACCATTTAGAAATGCACTTTTTACATCCATCTCATAAAGTGTGATATTGTGATTAACAACATATGAAATTAGAAGTCTGATGGATTCTAACCTGGCGACTAGGGTAAAGGTTTTTGTATATTCTATCCCTTCTTGCTGACTATAACCTTGTGCTACCAGTCGAGCTTTGTTTCTGACTACTTCTCCTTGTTCACTAAGCTTGTTTCTGAAGACCCACTTGGTTTCAATAATGTTGAAACCTTTTGGTTTGGGCACAAGATCCCATACGTCATTTCTGATGAATTGATTTAGTTCTTCTTGCATTGCAATGATCCAATTATTATCTTGAAGAGCTTCATCTACAAAAGTTGGTTCGATCAAGGACACAAGACCCATGAGAGATTCTTTAGAATTTTTGAATGTAGATCTGGTTCTGATTGGATTATATTTCTTTCCCAAAATCATTTCTTCAGGATGAGCTAAGCTGCTTCTGGATGGGTTCTTCAGAAGTTTCTTTAGTGGCTTCTTCAAAACTTCTGTCAGGACTATCTTCTGATCCTATAAATTGAACTTCTATATTTGTAAGAGAATCGTTTTGCTTTAACTTTTGAGGGCCAAGCTTATCATCAAATCTGATATTAATAGATTCTTCTACAATACGTGTTTCAGTGTTATATACTCTGTAGCCTTTTGAGCATTCAGAATATCCTAACATTAAACACCTATTTAGCAATGTTAGTCTCATTGATCATGGTTCTAGCCATTTCTTGTAAAGTTCTATTTTTACGTTCTACAACTCCATTTTGCTGTGGAGTTCTAGGACAAGAAAATCATGAGACATACCATTTTTATTGAAAAGTTTCTCAGAGTCTTTGTTTTCAAATTCACCACCATGATCACTTCTGACTTTTACTATTCTAAACTCTTTTTCATTCTAGACTACATTACAGAAGTTAGCAAACACAGAATGTGACTCATCCTTGTGTCTTAAGAACTTTACCTATGTCCATCTGCTAAAGTCATCTACGATGACCAACCCATACTTCTTGCAACTGATGGATGTAGTTTTCACTGGTCCAAACAGATCAATATGCAGAAGTTCTAATGGCCTAGAGGTAGAAACAACATTTTTTGATTTAAAAGGAGGTTTTGAAAATTTGCCTTTTTGACATGCTTCACACAGAGCATCTGAGCTGGACTTCAAATTAGGAAGTCCTTTGACTAGATTGAGTTTGTTAATTTGAGATATTCTTCTCATACTAACATGTCCCAATCGTCTGTGCCAGGCCCATTTCTCATTATCCACTGACATAAGACATTTAACATTCTGACTTTTAAGTTCAGAAAGTTTGATTTTATAAATGTTGTTTTTCCTTTTACCATTAAAGAGGATTGTTCCATCTTTTTGACTAACAACTTTACAAGACTTTTGATTAAAGATAATATCATAACCGATATCACTTAATTGACTTATGGATAACAGATTATACATTAATCCATCTACTAACATAATATTTGTAATAGAGAGTAAAGAACCGTTACCTATAGTTCCAGAGCCAATTATTTTACCCTTTTGGTTGCCTCCGAAACCTACGTAACCTCCATCTTTAAGTTCCAGACTTTGGAACATATGCTTTCTTCCCGTCATGTGTTGGGAGCATCCAGGTCCAGGTACCAAGACTGGTGTTTCAACTTTGTTGTCAAAGACATCTGCAACATATACTATTTTATCCTTAGGTACCCATATCTTTTTGGGTCTTTTTTGGTTAGATTTTCTAAAGTTTTGTTTGAACTTATGTTTACCATAAGATTTTGTATAATATGATTCACTAGTATATTTTATGTCATGTGGCTGACCATAAGTGAAGTTAGATTTCAGAGGTGTGTATTTAATGACCATATCATCTACTTCAGAATATGGTTTCTCTTGAAAACCAATGTCATATTCTTTCATAATATTATCAGTATTACTCAGAACTTCTGAAACAGATTTTTCTTGAGCTTTTTGTAGATTTTCTTTAAAAACAGAGTTTTCAATTTTTAGTTCTGAAATGATTTCCTTAAGCTCAAAATTTTTTGTTTCAAGTTTCTTAGTATCTTCAGAATCAGATACAAGATTTCGTTTCATATTCTTGTATTTGATTTGAAGCTTCTGATAGTTTTCAAGTATTTCAGATAAGCTTTATGCTAATTCAGCTCTAGAAAAATTAACAGCAAATTTTGGAAATACCTCTTAAGTATCAGAATCAGATTTAGAGGATTCTAAGATGTCATCTATGTTGGCCATTAAAGCTATGTTGGCTCTTTCATCTTCTGAGTTTGACGAAGCTTCAAAAGAATCTGAATCATCCCATGTTGCCATAAGACTTTTCTTATTTTCTTTGTCAAACCTCTTCTTTGGCTTCTCTTTCTGAAGTTTAGGACAATCACTTTTATAGTGACCAGGTTCCTTAAATTCGTAACAGACAACTTCTTTGCTTCTTGACTTTTTGTGTCTAGAGGATGGATCAGAAAAGTTGCTAGATCTTCTGGGATTTTTGAACTTCCTCTGTCTATTCTTCCAGAGTTGTTGAACTCTTCTAGAGAGCAGAGATAACTCATCTTCTTCTGATGATGATCCTCTAGATTTTTCTTCTTCTGCCTGAAAAGCTTTAGAATCATATTTTTTGTTAGATTTAAGAGAAATAGACTTACCTTTCTTCTGAGGCTCATCTTCTTCTAATTCTATCTCGTGACTTCTTAAAGAGTTGATGAGTTCTTCCAGAGAGATTTTATTGATATCTTTTGCAAGCTTGAGAGATGTCACCATAGGTCTCCATTTCTTGGGAAGACTTCTGATGACTTTGTTTACATGATCAGCAATAAAGTATCCTTTATCCGGAACTTTTAAAGCAGCTACCAGAATTTGAAACCTTGAGAACATTGCTTCAATAGTTTCATCTTCTTCCATTTTGAATGCTTCGTACTTCTGAATGAGAGCAAGGGATTTTGTTTCTTTGACTTGTGTGTTGCCTTCATGTGTCATTCTTAAGGAATCAAATATGTTCTTAGCTGAGTCTCTATTTGTGATCTTCTCATACTCTGTGTACGAGATAGCACTCAGCAGAGTGGTTTTGACTCTGTGGTGATTTTTGAATTCCTTCTTATGCTGATCTGACATTTTCTTCCTTTCAATCTTTTGATCACTTGTGTCAACAGGATGAGTATAGCCATCTGTTACCATGTTCCATAGGTCAACGTCATGAGCCAGAAAGAAACTTTCAATTCTGTCCTTCCAGTAATCAAAGTTTTCTCCATCAAACATTGGGGGTCTGCCACTGATTATGTCTTTGTCATCATAGTGATCATTGTTGTTCTGAACATGTTCTGCCATAGTGTTTTTCAATCTAGATCTTTTATCTGACACGGTTAAGTGTTAGCACCTAGAACCAGGCTCTAATACCAATTGAAGGTTGAAAAACACAAGAAAGGGGGGTTTGAATGGGGTTTTTGAAATTAAAGGTGTGGAATACCGAATTCTGCATGATGAAGATTGGACAACAAGGTTGTTTGAAATGTGGGAGCGTTTAAATGGCACTCGAGTTGATAATTGGGCAGAACTTTTGTCTACTCACATCCACAACCCGTGTATCCGCTATTTCCACTGTGTCTTAGCCAATACAGTGTTCGGGCGAGCAAACAACAACAAGGTGAACACTAGGGAGATGTACTCTCTACACTGCGCTTTTGATCTTGGTCTGAGTATAAATGATGCTTCATTCCTTATCAACCATATCCAATCATTGTTATCAAGAAATGCAAACACATCACCTTTCTGTATATCAGGCATAGTCACGGCAATCGCCCAGTATCTGGATTTGCAAGACAGGTTGGATGAACTACCTTTTTGGCAAGCTGAGTTTCTAGATATCGATTACTGCCAGTTTGGTCATATTGTCAAAGCAAGAAGGGATGGGAGATACAAACTGATGGGGAACAACAGAGTCGTTCCAGGCTTTATTCTACCAAATCCGGATATCACAAGAATTGATGTTGCTGCGAATTGGATTTATGATCTTCAAGCACCAGCCCCTGGAGCAAATGTGCAGAATAATCAAGCATGTGTGGATAATGTTATACCGGAAGTGAATCATCAACCAACTCTAACCAGATGTCCCGCCACAAGCACAACCAGGAAATGATCCTTAGCCAGTCGCACTTGACGTTATACATTCATTGCTTTTACTTCAAGATCAGCGTCAGCAGGAACTGACGCAGATGATGCAAGAGATGCAGCCGCGATCAACGTAACTCCGTTTATTGGAACCATCGCGACATTTTTGACCCGAATGATGAAATACGCTATTTATCATTCCGCGTTGAAGGCCTGCATGCTTATGTTTACAACACTAGTGAGGAGCCTCCTAGACCCACACGAGGTGGAGTGAGAACACGTGGTGGAGGAAGAGCACTAGGCGAAGCATAAAGCAGTAGAAATATCAGAGACAACAATGAGGAGTGATCTATTTTTTTGTTTCCTTGTATTTATTTTTATTTTCGTAAGTTTCCTTGTTAGTTTTCCTTTTTCTCACTTTAGTTGTCGCATTGAGGACAATGTTCAGTTTAAGTGTAAGGGAGGAAACATTTATCTTCAATTCTTAGTAAGTTAGTTTTGAATTTCAATTATTTCCCTTCAATAAAAAGTTTCCTTGTTAAATTGATTTCAGCTAAACATTCATTTTCGTAAGTTATTCTTACTTCCATAACTTTCTTGAACCATAACAAAAATTCAAATTTTTTTATTTTAGACGCATTAGCTCGGTACATTCGAAAAGTATATAGGTTGCTCAATTAGGCTTCGTTAAAATGTTTGAACAAGATTCGACAAAAATAATACTGCCTTGACACCTGAATCTTCCAGAGCATGCAGATTAGTTTGAGTAGTTATGATAATGAGACCTTAAGTTTTAGATCAACCCCGAGTAGTTTATACAAGCAGCCGACACCGTCTTATCCACAAACTACATAGAGAGCCGATGAATATAAGTGACTGGTCCTAAAAAAATTTAAGCATCAAGATATAATAGGGAATACGCTAATTAAGTTAGATGACCCTCACCGGGTCATTTAATCCAACGGTTGCGGAACCTACAAAAACTAATGTGAAAACCAGTCGTAAGCCTGTTCAGTGGTATCTGGTGTTGAACTTGGTAGGGTGAACCACAGTCCGATCCCCCAAGGCCTATAGTCTGGGAAAGTGAGAGGTTTACCAACTTGTGTACCAGAACCCCGTGCAAAAAATGACCATAATCACTAACTGGCTGCTCTACTATGTGCATGCGAGAGATAAAGGGCTTAATCTGATTGTGCGAGAACGAAAGCGATTGATTTCGAACGAAAAGAATTAGGTTTAGCTATAATAGCATGATTCAGACTGGTTTGCATAGGAAAGAAGATTTTGACCATGTTCTATGGTTTTGTGTCATCTTTGTATCATTAGTGTCGATAATCAGTTCCATCTTTCTAAACGTAACGCCCTCAAACACCTACGATTCGAGTTGTGTCGTGCGATTGTGTTAGAAACTTTGCGCCAAACGATTTCTATTCTATCATTTGCTTGAGGACAAACAAAGGTTCAAGTGTAGGGGAGTTTGATAACCCGAATATGTATCGATTATTTGGATCAATTTACATGAATTTTATCCGCATTTTAATTAATTAAATTACTCTTTATTCGTATTATACCGATATTTTTTATGTTTTCAGGTTTTTACCAATTATAAGGCACATCCAAAGAAAGTCGAGAAAAGTCGGATAAATTGTACTCAAAATCCACAAAAGAATAACATATATGCAAGTATGTGATGTTTAGCAAAATGGGGGTGTAAAAGAAGTAAAAAGCTTTGGAAAATTAATTAAATTTAAGGAAGCAAGCTCAGCCCAATGCGTGGAAGATCTAAGCCCACCGTGCAGCAACGTGTAACGACTGTTACACGCTAACCCAAAAGCCCTAACGACCGCTATGACTTAGGAAGCGAGGAAGCCTGTGTCGACTGTCACGCTTGCCCTAACGGTCCATAGCAATCTCTATGGAGTAGAAGAAGGAGGCGAGAAAATCTCAACAAGCCAGCCACTCAGCGTATCACCACTTCTATAAATAGACTTCGATACTCCAGTCTTCAACTCACGTTTCTTCCGCTTTATTTCATTGTTACTCTGCCAAAATTACTTTTAGTCTTATTTTACTGATTTCGGTTTGTTAATTTAGTTTAGTATTTGCTTTCTTTTCTCGTAGCAATTTGTTGCGAACCTTTGTCAATTCTAACCTTACGTTATAATTGCGCCTTTTTAATTTCCTTTATCGCATTTGATTTTTGGAGCAACGAAGGGCAGATCTCATCGACTTGTGGGAGACACCCAGACTTGCCAAATATTCCGTCTTTTATTTTCAGGTTTATTTTAATTAATTAATTTATTGACTCATTTTAATCGTTTATTTATTTTATGCCTAAATTATTTGAAATGCATGTGTTATTTGAACTGTCTGATATTATTTATTATTGTTGCGCTATAACTGAATCGTTTAACATGCTAGACTAAGTTAGTTATCGGTATGTAAGGTCATATAGCCGACGGAGTTTAGCAACGCCATACGATTTATTCTGTTTTAAAAAGATTAACTTTATGGTTTCAATTACTAATTTTTAATGTAACTGTTTTGTTACGAGAGTAAAATATAAATTAGAAGTTAGGATCAGTAAAGCGAGAGTTTAAGATAATAACTAGACATTAGTAGTTTTGCATCAACTTATAATACAGCGAGAGCGCTTTTAAGTTGATTAGGTTTTATTTATTTTCAAAAACTATTTTTAAACTCTAATTGAAACAGCGAGAGCACTCACTTAGGTTTGATGATAGGATCTGAATCAATAAACACGACAGTGTGAGAAGAGGGTTTTCAAATAAATATTTCCTACTGAAACATGTTTTGATAATACGAGTTTAAGTCAATGAGTTGCTAAATCCCCGAAGTCCGACCATTACATACCGATACTCTCCCTATGAATCTAAACTAGATTACAATCAGTTAGGTTCCCTAAAACCCCAATTATTTACATCATTAGCCTTAGAATTACGTAGTAACCTTAGATAACAATAGGTCGACATTTAGTCCCTTGAGATTCAATAATCTTTAAAGCTACACGCGATAGGACTGTATACTTGCGGTTTAGATTCTTTAAGACATACAAAGTCATGACTAGGTACCCAAAAATAACACTGTGATATCATAAAATGGCTTAAAAAATTAGCAACAATCAAAATGTGGATCAATATCACTTAGGAGAATAAATGCTTCTCGTTGACCTATAGCAGTCTCAAGCAACAGATAAGTGGAGTCCCACCTAATATAGCAGTCTTGACGAACTTGCTTAGAAGTAACATTTGAAATTTGTTGTAAACAAGATACAAACTTTATCTTTTGAGCTTCCGAGCCTCTTACATATTTCACACACAACCTAATTTTCTCCAAAGAACCATCAATCACCTTTAAACTATCGTGAACTATTAAGTTTAAGATATGTGCTCCACATCTAACATGAAAATAATCAGCTATCAATCTTAATCATGATAATAAATGTTTCTTCAATATATTCACCATAACATCATTGTTAGATGCATTATCTGAAGTAATTGTTAATACTTTTCTCTCAATACCCCACTCCTTTAGAAAACTTATTAACTTCTCAGCCAAATTAAAACCGCTATGAGGGGGTGGAAAATGATTGAAGGATAAAGTTTTTTTCTCTAATTCTCAATTCCTATTAACAAAATGTGTAGTCAAAACCATATATTAATCTATGTTTATTGCAGACCATAGATCGGATGTTAAGCAAATTTTTTCCAGGAATTGACTCCAAATAGGATTTTAAGTTTCCTTCTTCTTTTCTAAACAGTTTAAGAACATCAGACTTTGCAGTATTTCTAGTAATGGACTTAACATCAGGGTGTAAAAAACAAAGTAAGTCAGTTATCCCTTCACGTTCAACAAAACTAAAAGGATAGTTATGTTCAATGGCGGATAAGAAGATCCATTCCCTCTTCCAACATATTTCCCTGCATGTTTAATCAAATTAGAAGTGCCACCACCATCTCTAGCCATGTAAACTTTGTCACAATTTTTGCATTTGACCTTTGGGAGTCCGTTATCATCAACAAACTTTTCAAAAAATTCCCAAGTCATAGAAGTTTTTGTTCGTTTTGAACTAGGGACTGAACTCTCATCAACTTCTTCCTCAATTTGTATTGCAAGTTCATCGCCTTTGGTAGACATATTTCCTGCTTGCAAGTAAATCAAGATCACGTGAGAAATGAAGACCGATCAATCAAGTTAGAAAATTATAACTTTGGGAAATCAAATAAGATGCATATATTATAAACTTGAGAGACTTAATGTGCCAAAACATCTATATCTCGGTACTAATCAATGTTACTTTGGTCATTCCTGGATACTGAAAAGCATCCTAGACAGAGAAAAATTAATTCCAACAAGTATAGATTCAGCATTTAGCTTAGATATATAATACCTATGGAATAAGTTTGCAGTTACATCTAATCGAAATCCAAACAATCAGGGAACTACAAGTTAAGGACTACATCGTTTTCTCATGCTAAAAGAAAATAACACTGCAAAAAATGACATTCCACAAAAGCACAAAGAGAAAACAACCAATGGACCCAACATACAACAAGGGAGGGTCTACCAAACAAGAAAATACAGACCAGTTTCAACCTGTCTTTTGTCAACTTCCTTTTCCTACAAAAATCAAATGAATATCTATATCTTTCAAGATTTTCACCAACCAACTCTAAAAGAAAAATTGGAAGTTTGCACCAGCAAAATAATATAAGAGAAACTCTAAAATATGGAAAACAAAAACAGAAACGAGATAATAAGCACAACTCAGTTTCTGATATAAGAAAGCTTAAACATTCTATTTACAAACCAAGTAAACCAAACAACATCAAGATAAAAACTATGTTACACCAAAATCATCATCCGAAAATGCAGGACATCAAAAGCATGCTGAAATTAGACGACAAGTTGTTCGCACACACAAACAAACAGGATATTCTAATATACAGTTAAGCTACGACCTATCATGAACAAAGTATGTTGGTTCCGCTGCAAAGGTGGCGGGCTCGGTAGTGCGTCATCCTCGATAATATGAAATAGAGTAACTTGCAGCACGACGTCCTTCGTGTCAACCAGCTCAAACACGCACATGTCGCCTTCTCCTAAATTGTTCTCTAACAAAAATTCAAACCATCCTTGGCTTAACTTAGTTCTTCCGCTTTTATAAAGACAGCGAACCAACCACTATCTTCCGTCTGAGATTAAGAAATTATCCAAGTATCTACAACACCACCCACCAATCTACTATGATACTATTAGGAAATTATACTATTAAGAAATTGGTAAAGTCTAAACAAACTCTCCATGTCATCCTTTTCTAAGTTTCACTCTTGTTTATCTCTATTACCCCTCTTAAAGTAAACTCTCCATATTATGGGCCTGTGTGATCCAACGTGAACCAAAGACCTAATCTGGTCAATGCTAACAGAATGCAGGGAGAAGGAAATCAACATAGTATCTTGAACTAAAAGTCTTTCGTAACAAATGTAATCCCTTCATCTAATAAATACCATTAATGCTGGCAAAACAAATGCAAGAGTACCACTGTCTAAGCATCAACATCATGCTAATAGTGCTTTGAATATGGCTAAAAATATCACATAGTCATAGCATAAAGAAATTTGAGACACCCAAATATTAACAATAATAATTAAATTCTAGTTCAAACATCAAATGGAAGTAGATTAAGTGTTGTAAAAATAGCTAATGCACGAGAGTTATATATTAAGCACTTTATGCTATATACGTTCAATTAACTTGTTTATGTTAAAACCTACCGACAATAACTAAAGTGTTAAGAAATCCCATGAAAGTTTATAGGTGTATACACTATCTCACCAGCAATAACTTCTATATGTGAATTGATCATTGTCTCACTATTTCATTTCTTTTAAGTTCTACTGCATTATTTCACAATCATTTCCCAAAAGTAATTCAACAAATAATCAAATTAAACAATAACGAGTTTCAACATATCATATCACGTATTATCAGAAAGATATCATTTTCACGTATCGAAACGAAAATCAAACACATGAATTTTGAAACGAAAAATCAAACAATACGCACAAAATAAAGAAAAAATGAAATGAATAAGAGAAATCACGGATCAAAGTGAAGTTTGGTGATATCTAACCGAAATTGAAAGAGAAAGCGTGAAATGAAAGAAAATCGTGAAGCGTTTACCTTTGCACAAAAGAGAGAAAAAGTGACAAATTAGCTATGTTGAATTTGCTTCTTTGAGATGAATTTGGAGAATAAATTGGAGTTAGTATTTAGAAGATGAATTTGGAAAAGAAATTGGAGAATAAATTGGAATTAGTATTTAGAAGATGAATTTGGGAAAGAAATTGGAGTTAGGATTAGCATTGAGAAAGAGATGAAAAGTTCAGAGAGAACGATACACTGAGGGGCCGTTTGTTTCACGGAATCAGAATTATTTCCCAGAAACTAATTACCAAGAAATATAAATATAGGAAATTTATTCCAATGAATTTTTTACAAAAAGTGTTTGGCAAACATTTTGCTATTCCAAGAAAATTTATGATTTTAATTATTTTTTTAAATTTTTTTTTATAAAATATCATTGGAATCTACATTCTCATCCTTTTACATGAGAATATTTTCATGGGAATATAAGAAGTTATTAGAAGTTACTTTTTTCTTGGAATCTTTATTCTTAGGAATAATTATTTTCAAACTTGTAACAAACATGTGTATATTCATTTTTTATTTATGTATTATCCGGAATCTTGTTTCTAAACTTAAAACAAACACTCCCTGAAAAGTTTTTTTCTCTAATCGTTTTAATTTTTTTTTAAAATTGTTTAATTAAAATTTTAATATATTTTATAATAAAATATAATTCATTGGATTTGGTTGATGAGATGGATAAATCAGATCAATTCATTTGATTTGGTGGATGGATTGAATTAATCTATTAAATCATTTTTTAATTTAAAAGATAGATTTAATAAATTTTTTAATGGATAGATTTGATAAATTTTTATTTAATGAATCTAATTGTCACCCCTAACAAAAACATCATTGGGGGTAGTAAGAACCATACAAGTCGAGTTGTGGAAGGTTACGGAAATTTGAAGGCGACATATATGTTACAAGGAGGTAATACATGAAATTGGGAAACTATTAATGAATTTCTTAATGAGAGAAACATAGGCGAAATTCCCAAGATTGCAACGACACAGGTTGAAAATGAAAACAAGCTCATATCGTAATTCAACAACATTTATGAAAGTTTTGATGTAAGATGTTATAAGCGCATTCCTTAACATAAAGAAACAGTGATTTTATTCCTTTGTAAATTATTACAAGGGACCGTAACAAAAATTGGTCCAAGTTCATTTTGTACAATATATGTACATGAGTATATGGAAATAAATAAATAAATAAATAAAATTACCTACATGAATTAATGGGAAAGAATGACAAAATTTCATACCTTCTCTATTTACACAAAAGAATAAAAGAATTTGACACAAGAATAAACTTAGTTGAACTCTTCCAAAATTCTGGAATTTCCTTGTCTTGGGTGCAGTGCTGCAGATACACTTTCAATTTCATTCAAATTGGCTTTCCCTATTATTGAGTCTTCAACACTAGCCTACTCATCTTCTAAACCACTCATGTTTCCAGTTAAATCCTCTTCAGATACGTGAATTTCATCGTTAACTCGAGCCATCTGCATATACCAAATACAATTTCCTTTAAATTTCTTGTCTCATCTTTCAGCATATACAAAGTTTCAATTTCAAATCACTTCAAATTTTAATACCTTCACATTGGAAAGGTCCACATTATTCTCTTCAAGGAATAAAGTAAATTCCTTGAGATTCTCTTCTGTTGGACGATAATGACCACTATGAGGCCAAACAGCCTGTTCAAAACAACACTCACATGTGTATCAGACACTAACACAATAACACGCGTTGGACACCAGACACATGTCGATGCTAGATATAACAAATGTGCAATAAATTTAGAAGCCTACCTTCAAGACACCGTGGTCAACAACCAGTCTGCCAGCACAAGATGTGGCTCCACCAGCCAAAAAGCTTGAATGCTGAAATGAACCTTTCTTCTTTTTACCAACATATAAATTCTTAGATGTGCTAAGGACAAATATCCACTTGGAACATGAGCCTTCTTTTATAGTATGAAGGACCTCTCTTGATTGTTTGTACAACAACTTTCCATCTTCCACAACAACTTCATAAGACATTCTTTCCATCTAGAACATAGAATGAAAACAATGAATATAATTTTAATTCAAAGATAGCTCACAAGAAGAAAATGTTCACATAAATAGAGAGTTGAAACTTACAGGACCAAGATATTTAACACACTGTTGTTGAAGTTTAGCTCTAGAACACTTCTCAAGATTTATTTCCTTTCCTTCTCCTATATCTAGCCTACAATTTCAAAGAACAACATTAATCAGTTTCAATTTCGGTGATTGATTCTACATGCGTTTATATATATGCACAATGAGTACTAATACATTCTGCAAAGAATGTTACATACCAATAGAAAAAGGGTTCCATGCTCTGACTCTTGAGCCATTTATTATAATAAAAGTGTAGATTATGTCCATATCGATGTCGTGGGTCAATCTGTTTTACGCACAACAAAAGCATTTTGATAAGTAAACAATGTTTGACAACAGACATAACAATTCATAATTATATAAACAAATAGTAGTATCAAGATCAAGTGTTTGACTTACTGCTTCAAGCCAATGCAGCAAAGCAAGTTTCCTAGCTTTGAAGTCTTTTGATAAACCTTTACCAACTTTAGCAGCTCTTGTTCTAGCTCTAGACCAGCGCGAAATGGCAGTTTCATGGTTCTCAACATCAAAGAAAGATATAGAGCTTTTCTTTAGTTCAGCAGAATCTAAAAGCTTCCACCTATGTATGATTAATACAATAAATGTCAAATTAAAACACAAGATATTTGTGTACAATTGAATTTCTCAACATTATAAGTAAATACAATATAATGTACCAGTTTTGTTGAATAGGAATTTCAGAATCTGCAGATTTGAGTACTATTGGCTCTAAACCTTGATCAAAAGCAATGCCTGTAGCTTTTGGAATGATAGAGTAAATCCCCATATAAGAATGTTTATGTAATTTGGTAGAATATAAATGAAATGAAAAAGTGATGAGATGTAATAAAACTCAAGTAGATGTGTGATAGTTAGAACTTAAATTTACAGATGAGGTTACTCTCTAACTTGATTTATATATAGAAGAGCTAAGATGGATGAAAGTGATGTTGTGTGAGAGAGAGTTGAAAGTTGACAGAGAAAAACAATGCTTTCCCATTTGAGAACCACGAGGTGTTGACTTTGTGTGACATTACCAAGTATTTAGGAGGAACGAGTAAGATTGTTTATACTTTATATTGTAAGAAACACAAATTCAACATACACACACATACCTTTTGTACGCATGACATGACAACATAACATAACCAACAAATCTTATTTAATTAAGCTTTTTTGAATGATTGCTTAATTTATTATGTCTTGTAGGTACAAAGTGCAATATTCGGCTTTTACTTTATTAAGAACTAACTAGATTGACTTGATCAACCATTGTGTCATTGCCTGAGTCACTTTACGTAGCTTAAGCGCCAAGCTTTTTAGTTGGTCTATTCCAAGTCTTCTAACACTTAATTGACCCTTCCAAACATAACATATATTACTTGATGGATTCAACATATAAAACTATTCTATATGTTGCTCAATTTCATGTAAGCGTACGCTCCAAGAACCAACCATGGTTCCTGCTTTTTTGTATAGTCGATAAATCTTTTGTTGACTTCTAGTCAATAAATCAATATTTGCATTTTTTTAGTGTTTTTATAGGAATTTAGTTTTATTGTGAGAGTTTTAGTTAAGGTTTTGCTTAGAATCGGACTATTTATAAATATTTTAAAAAGTTTAATTTATGTTTTAGATTTTCACTAATTAAACAATTTTATAGGATGTTTTGTCTATTAGTATTTGTCGAATCAATTGGAATGAGTGATGATATTAAATTTACGAATGTTGTGTTAAAGTGGGTATTAGTCTAAATCCTATATCGAGTAATGTAAATAATGAAGAAGTGAAAGTTATTGTAAATATTATTTCTTACAAAAATTAGAAATGTCAAGTCCTCCTATGATTGGGTCTCTTCGTATTTTGAGCCTATAGTCGGTCCAGAATAGTTGCCCTTAAGGTCTTGCCATTGCAGAGCAATGTGAAGACCTGATATTATCGAAGCAACCATGTCCTTCGTTGTGATCTTTTGGATATAGTATTAGTTTGTTGGAAGTGGAAAAGACGAGTGAGTGGAAACAAATGACATCGAGAGCATGTGCATTAAATGCTACTCTTGCAGTATTGTATTTACATGCTACTCTGCCATTGTGGTTACTCAAGTGCACTAGAGCGTCGTTGTAATTTCGAGGAAAATCCATTAGTTGAAGGTGTTTGACTACATTCCTTTCGTTAGGTTTGTAGATTTGTTAACCTTATTCCATTATATAAAGGTTGTTTCTGTTTTTAAGTAAAGATTTCATTCCTTTGTCCAAAGGATCGTTTTTTCCCCTCAATTTTAACTCTTCTTCCCTGAGCTCCAACGACACCTTATCTTGCCCATTTTTCTTTTCCTCCCAATTTTACAACCCACTTTGGTCTCTAGCGTTTCTTGGTGGATTCTTTATCATTGCATTACCTTCATCTCTCTAGCTTTTAAAGGTACCATTTTTGTCCCTCTTTGTTTATTTTTGTTGTTTCTACTTCTCCTCTTATAGAGGGCTAATTTAGGGGATGTGTATACAAATTTCATAGATATACCTAGTGGCGATGAGATAATTAACACCTCATCTCGTACGGGTAGTGGACCCCTGGGTTGTGGAATGTTGCTCATTTGGAAGTTAATCACTCCCTATGCAAGTTTCATAATTCTTAGTGATAATTAAGAGTCTAGGGGGTTCGTTCGAAAGTGGTAGTAAGCTCATGGGTCCTTAGAGTGGTGAAAATGAAAGGGACCTTGTAGAGGAAGATTGAGGATGATTTTAGTTCATCAAACATTGGGAATTAGTTGTGGCTAATCTCGAGTTTGGGGAGCCGCACTAGGATGAATTGCGAGCTTATTAATAAATCAAAGCCTTTAGATCCTTGAATGGTCGGGAATCTTGCGACAAGAAAGTTAGGCAATAACTTGACTTTTGAATTCATTCTAGAACTCACGATGGACATTTTACTTTTGTTGATAGTGAGGAGAATATGGTTCGAAAATACCAACAAGGTCTCGAGTTTCTTGTGGATGCAAAGGTGATGGGGATAACTTCCATGTTCAACGAGGATCGCAAATTGGATAGTGCTCATCGGGGCATGAGATTATCTATTGACTGGTATGTTTCTCATATTGGATCTGATAAGAGGTTATCCACCATCTTTAGTGTATTCTTAGTGCATTTACATTAGTGTCTATTTTCTAGGTTGAGGTTCACAATCCCCTCAAATATTTCAGAAGGGGGTCTTGAATCACTTAAGATTTTATCCTTCTCGACTAAACTCATGAGTTAGGCTTATGTAAAAGTGTTTCAACATTGGTGTAAGTATCGGGGTGGAGTGTCGACCTTAAAGTTATTCTTCAACATGTTCAGTGTAACACACACTTCTATTAGAACATAGCGGAACATGTGCTACTCTCACTTTGTTATTTGGAAAATATGTTTAATGTTTATGTTGATAGTTGGAAGAACTTAAAAGACTAGTATTTCCTATTTGTCTCATAGAGTTGTGATGTCCACTCGAGCTTGTGAGCTATGCTAGAGGAACCCTTCCTATCCCTGGATCAAACTATATTGAATATAAAGAAAGATTCCTGAAGTACTAAAATTGAAATCACTTCTTGAGGGTTTCGAGAAAGTATGTTTTCCCTTTGGAAAGATAGACCTTAGAGGAATACGGGTTGAAGATTGACTTATTTGCTTTCTAGGATAGTATGTTATTAGAAGACGAGGTTGGTTCCTCCGACGTGCCAGGGAGAAGAAATCTCTTTGGTGATAGGAAAGAATTATCCTTTGCTTATTTCTGTCATTATTTTAATTTCTGACATAATCAGTGCTTTAAGTTTGTTTCCGAGATAACACGATATTGATCCATGACGTTATGAAGAGGAAAAAGGTGTTGGTCACAAAAAATACTCCTATAACGAATCCTATTAACGATGTTGCTAGAGCAACGCCAAGAGAGATCCTGGAAATAAGTGACACCTTAAACCTTGATCAAATGTTGTCGATCCAAGTTGAGCGGGAAGATAAGTTGTATCAGAAATGTCTGGCCTCTGAATGTCATATTAAGAAATATCAAAACCAGTGGGGTGAAAAGGCCGACAACATCGAGTTTTCCATGAGGGACATGGGAAAGGATGATGCTTATAAGGAACATCACACAATGAGGTTTAATTAAACACAACCTCTAGGGGAGAAAATGAAAAAATGATCATATGTGGTAACTAGAGTGTGCTATTGTCTCCTACTTATTCTCGACAAAAAATTTCATAAACAAAGATTCTCGTACTGTAAAGGAAACAAAATCTTACTTTATTGAAGGATATTATGCTTATTCTTGGAATTTATTTTACACTACCAAGCATGAATTTATGGAAGAAATGGATTACCAAATACATTGGGTTGTTGCTTAGATTACCATTGAAGCTGCTGGTTCAGAGATGTCTTGGTTTCTGTTAAGCTAAGGAATGAGAATGAGTTTTTGAAGAAACAATATGAATTCGCTCGGAACAAAATTCAGGAGCAACTTATTGGCTTGCAAAAGGACATACAAAATAACGGTTCCCTTCCAATCTTTCTGATAAGGATGCCCTCTTACGGGGATATGTTTGAAAAAATGGAGAAAACCCTTGAGGATGTTTGGTCTTCTCTAACTAAGGTGGAGAAAATTTGGCGAATGCATGAGAAACCCTTACTTCTTTGTCAATCAAGTTAATAGAGGCTACTGCTTCCTTGAAGAATGATAAGGATGCCCTATCCTAAGAGGAAAAGGCTTATGAGGAGTGTTTGGTAAGGTTGTAGAAGGAGGTCTAAGATGTTGTTAAGCTTAACTCAAAACTACCATAAGCCTTGTTCCAAAAGTCCTTAAGCCATGTGGAGCTATTATTCCCCAATGTGAAATCCCTCAAGAAGAGTTGGATATGGAGAAATAAGTGGTGGAAGGGAAGTTAGTTGTCTATGAAAAAAATGACCTTTTATGTATTGAATGAGAGTAATTGTTTTCCTTGTTGACATGGGTACTTACCTATAATGTTTGTATCTATATTATCTTAAGAAAATTTTTTGGACTTCGCCTTTCTGATTCATGTTTCTTTCTTTGTATGTGTTATTTCAGTCCATTATTTATATCTATTAGCGATTTGTTTTACTCATCTCGCTCTTTGTATGATTTTATTTCATCATTTAGTCATGAGTGATTTTATTTCATCATTTCATTTTAAATGCTTTTATTCCATCATTTAGTCTTGAATGATTTTATTTCATAATGGATTTTGCATGGTCGATCCAATCCCAAGCTCGCGTAGGCCTGGATTATAGGCCAACATTTGCTTTAACGTCTTTGGGGAGCATTATACCAAGTATATGTTCCCTTTCCTTGCCCCCAAATAAAAACCTGGTTCAAGGCGACTTTATTTTCTTCATTTTAAGGTCTTTCTGCATTTACCGCATTTCATGTTCTACATTCGAAAACAAAACCTCACAATCCAAAAAAGTTATTATATTACTCAATTCAAGAATATTACATTATAGAGCCTTCCCCAATCTATATTTATAAGATATAGGAGGAACTTAGCTAAAATGACATTTGAGCTTTGTAGCATTGCATGTTCTTGGGAATGGTTCCTCCAGATAAGGTTTCTATAGTGTAAACTATATTTCTTGTGCTATTTTTTTATTATGTAAGTTCCTTCCTAACTGGAAGTGAGTTTACCATCTCAAGCGTTATTTTCCCAACATCGGCCCATCTTAACACATGGTCTCCATGATGGAAGCTTCGAGGTATAGCCCTCTTGTTGTATTTGGATGCGGTTGCTTGCTTTACAATGATGCTCGTGAGGGACGAATAGTCTCTTTTTCTTCTAGAAGGTTTATTTCTCCCCTAATGGCTTGCATGTTATCTTTTCTTGCAAGGGGTAGGATATCATTCTCCTAAGTTCTCCTGCCTCAATTAGGATGACAAATTTTGTTCTATAAGTAAGTCTGAAGGGAATTTCATTTGTTTTCGAATGAGGTTTTGGTCATGTACGCCCAAAGGAGACACATGACTTCACCTACGCAATTTAATTTGACTCCTTAAGGTCTCTTATCGAGTCCCCTTCTGATATTTGAACAATTTCTTCAAATTCTTATATGTAAATTACATTGTACCTCTTTAAAATGCTTCTCTTAAATAACTTATGTATGTTTTTTGCAGTGGTTGCCGCCTAGGAATCCACTTCTATCCATTTTGTAAAATAATCAACCGCCATGATCAAGAATTTCAGTTGACATGGGGTTTGAGGGAAAAGACCAAGAATGTTCATATCCCACTATGATAAAGGTCAGGGCCAAGTCAACATATTTAACTCATACGGAGGAGCGTTATGGGTATTTCCTTACTTCTGAAACCCTTCACACTTCTTCATGTAGTCATTGGCATCTTGGACCATAAATTCCCAATAATACTCCATACACGGGACTTTCATGGCCAAAGCCATGGCTTCGAGGTGCTTCCATGTTATCCCTTTGTTTACCTCTATAAGGGTTTGTGTGGCCTATTTTCCTTATAGGAATTTCAACCGGGAGTTGATAATCCTATTTTATATTGGAGTCCTCCTAAAACATGGTACAAACTTGCTCTTTTACTCACAAGAATGGTATTAGTCGGGTCAGTAGACAGAACCCATGTTCAATATATGTTGCAATGGGTGATACCCGAGAAGATTGCGAGTAGGGGTAGCAAACAGATATGTGTAAAGCACAATCTTATAACATTGTTCTGCCCTGCAAAAATAATTGAGGGGCGGGGGGCAGAGCGGCTTTGCAGGAACTACACTTTTTTAGCCTAAGTACTACAAAAACTTATTTTAATGCCCACACCCTCAAAAGCTTACAAGAATAGGGCAAGACATGGAGGAAATATTAGAGGGTGCAGTGTAAGACCCTGTTTCATGATTAGATATTTTATTATAATTTAATTATTGAATTGCGTATATTGTGTGATTTATTTAATTATGAGAATGGTTGTGGGGTGTGAATCCTTGAATTATAGACATGGTAATGTAATTATAGGTGGGTTAGAATAAATTAGATTTATTACTGAGTAAAATAATATATTGATTATATTATTAATTAATTATGATAATAATAACAGTGAGATAGTGTGTAGAGATTTTGAGGGCAAAATGGTATTATCAAGGTTAAGTTGAGGGCAAAATCAGTACTTGTAACATAATCAACACACAAACAACTATCAGTAGTTGTGACATCAACACAACCATAGTAGTTGTGAAATCATCAATATAAGTAGCAACTGTAGTAGGATCACAAAAACATCAGACAACCATCAATAATTGTCACATTGAATCCAATAAAGCCATCATCCTAGCCTTCGAATAGGCAAATAGTACCAGAAAAAAACTCCTTGAAGCTCACCCAATGAAAGACAGGGTGTCTGCTTTAGTGTTAATTGAAATTATGACACTAATACACACATGTTTAAACTGATATTTCCAATATCAAAACATGATGTCAGGACAAATGTTACAACATTTGTAGACAAATTGAATAAAAATATCTAACATCTTTTCTTCCAAGGCATTAGATGCATTTTATATTTCAAAAACCTTCATATGATAGTCCTGGATGGTCTTATCATCATTCATCTTTAGATTCTCAAATTAAGTAATGAGAAGCTGAAGTCTTGATATCTTCCTTTTCGAGGTACCTTTATGAGTTTCCCTAAGAATTTTCCAAACATCATTGGCTTTAGTACATGTATTAATCAACCTAAACACACTATTACCTACTCTATTTAATAGAGCATTCAAAGCCTTGGAATTTTCATGAGCTAATTTATCATCTTCTTCAGACCAATCTTCCTCTGGCTTCAAGAACTCATTTCCATATTTGTCCTTCACAACAGAATAACTCTATCATTTCAAAACAGCCTTCCAAGATTTGATGTCCATGGATTTCAGAAAAAGTCACCATTCTAACCTTCCACCAGGGACGAACTTAGGTGTGTTACCCAGTGGGCATGGGCCCCCACTATATTATGTACAAATATTACTATATATTTACTTATTATATTCATATATGAAAGCTACTCGCAATTAAATATGATATGAAAGCTCGCAATTAAATATGATACAGAGACAATTGCATGACAATCTTTTATTTTGTCCTAAAAATTTAAATGCAAAATCATAACATTGTTTTGTTATATACTTGATAAATAAACTTTTTATGATATTAAAAATAAAATAAAATTTAAATGCTTACATAAAAAGAATTACACAAAAACCTAACCAAGTCACATAGATATTTTTGGAAAATTTTTATTTTATGTGTATAAAATTTTACATCATCACATCATATAAATTAATTTTTATATTTAATATTATAAATTTATATGTATAATTCCCCCACAACTTAAAATGTCTGAGTCCGTCCCTTCCTTCTACCATTCACAATTTGAACCATCTAACAAAGATGGTCTGTTGTTGTATCCTTCTTCCTTATCCATAGTACCAGAAAAAATTCTCCCTGAAGCTCACCCAATAAACAGAACATGGTGTTTGCTCTGATGCCAATTGAAATTCTGGAACTTTAAAGGAAAATGCCAAAACTGATGTTCTGACACAAAACATAATATTAAGACAAATGTTAAGAAAAATAAATTGTCGAAGATAAAATAACTCAGTTAATTGTTAACCCAGTTCGATGAAACGTCACCTACTCTTAGGGCTACCAAGTCAGAAAGAAAATCCACTATAATTATATTAGCTAAAAGTTAAACAATCCTAGTTTACAATTTATCACTTAATCCCTACCTTGTGCTACTTCTATCTGTAAACCTTCTAGATATGAAATCCCCCTCTCACTTCCCACAATCACCTCAATGATAAAATCATTCACAAACCAATGACAATATCAAAAGAACCAAATAGAAGACTAAACTTCAAATACAATACTCAAATCTTTGCTTATAAGCTCATGAGTGATAACAATGAACAATTCAAACAAATTCCAATTCTAATATCAAAGTGATAATAGAATAGCTCACGATAAACACAGTTCAACTCTACTATAGAGTGGATCACAAATAACATAATACATTAAACCCTAAAATTCTTCTTTCAATACATGGCTTAGTTACCAAATTAGGTTTAGAAATGTCCTTTAAATAGCTTTATGATATGCATGGGCTTGGGATCATCATTTAAATAAAACACATATCCAAAACATCAACTACAAATATTGCGAAAAATAATCTCCACAAAAATAGGAACAAATCTTCAAAAATTCCTAAAAAGTCTCCAATATCCTTTTTAATGAAATTGAATGAAATTTTCACTGTTCCTAATAAAATCTTCTTGACCTGTGAAAATCAATGAGATATATCCAATAGGATCTTATAAAATCAAATCAAATTTGTCAAGAAAAATAACAACAACACCTGTTGTATAATAGGCCAAGATGTTAAGACATATGTCTCATACACATGAAAGCACAACCTGTCGTGACAGTTGGTCAAGATGTTGCGACATCTTGCTTAACATCAAATAAAAACCATGTTTTAGCAAAATTTTTGTCAATCCTAAAACCATGGATCTAACAGTGACCAACAATAAATAGTTAGGCTAGGGATAATTATTTTGCAACTTTGGTCAACCAAATGGTCGTATTGAATGAATGAATAAGAGTTGGTAAATTTATGAAGCCGCGTGTGTGCAAGGATAACGAATTCCTAAGAAATTACGAACACAACATCATTCATGAGAATAAGAGTCCAAACAACGATTACGAAGGAAACAAAGTTAACATATTGACTAACAACCAATACAATGATGTTGAGCTATAAGTGGACGCCAATATTTATCAAACGTCATCCAAAGAAATAAGCTTAGTGTCAACCCAACCTAGTAATATATATATATATATATATATATATATATATATATATATATATATATATATATATATATATATATATATATATATATATATATATATATATATATATATATATATATATATATATATATATATATATATATAGTGTTGTAACACTACAACCAACTAGGTTAAGAAAAACATTAATCAAATGGCCGAGCATCATATGGATATGTTTGATATTAATTTAGGAAAGACTAATCAACCATTTTTTCACTCATATTCCCATAACACATGCAATACAATGAAACCCTTGAGGGAGTCAAATGACTTAAATTGTCAAAATTCACCTGAGACAATAATAAGCCAACCTTCAAGCTATTTGATGAAAATTGGTTATCATGTTTTTGACACTTAAGCCAAAATGAATTTAAATGTGGATGGAGTTGTGAAAAAATTTCAGTGACTAATTTTCTTTTTTTATTTTTGAAGTTAATATACTTTGATTAACTCAAAAGGATCAATAAGTATAAGCCATCTCAAGAATCCGGCAACCAAAAACAAAAACAAAGGTACTAACAAAAACAGAACAAAATAACTAGTAGCTATCACTCATCTAACATTAGGATAGCGATATACTTCATAAGTTTTGTGTTACTCCAAGATCTATACAATATTGTATCTATAATTTTTTGCCTATATCTTTGTAATCCACAGGATTCCCAAAACATTTTGCATTTCTAAGAGTCCATAACTCATAAATTGTCTCCACAATTGCAGTCTTGATTACAGCTACTTTATTAGTTGTACCTTTCATATGTTGTATGAGCCATTGAAGTTCCTATCTCCAATTTTTGGGGGAGTGATGAATTTGTAACCAGTCTAGTACCTCCTTCCACACCTGTTGCATAGTTGGACATACAAAAAATAAATTATTTATGGATTCGTCCCCCGCACACAAACTACAAGTCATGTTATCAATCAAGCCAAATCTCATCAACCTATCCTTTGTTAGAAGTTTTCCATGGCAAGCCAACCATAACTAAAACTCGCTCGAGGCCGAGCCATATTACCATACATCAAATTTCTCCAATCTATTTTTTGTTCACACGTCAACATAGATATATAAACCTCCTTCACATTGAACTTTTTACCTTCCCTGTTGTTCTCACAGTTTACTATGGTACAAAAGTGTTCCCTCTCCATTAGGATAGCTTTCATGATCCAAGTATATGAAGATGTTACTTCAATGTCCATTATACTCCGATTCTTTAAATAATAAGCTTGAATCCATTTAACCCAAAGAGAATATGCTTTCCCACTAATGTTCCACAACAACTTTATCATGTTTGCCCTGTTCCAAACTTCAATGTCAATAATGTTCCACCCTCCATAAGATTTTCTGCAAATTGTTTTCCAAGCCACCGGTGCCTTCCGACTTCCTTTGAAACCACCTGTCCATAGGAAGATCCGACAAATAGCTTCTATTTTACGGATTACCCCTTTTGGAAAGGGAAAACATTGAAGCCAGTAGTTTGTCAGTGCAAAAATGATGCTATTAATCAATTGTAATATCCCTGCATACGATAACAATCATGCACTCCAATGTTTGATTTTTCCAACCACCCGACCAATCAACGACATATAATGGTGAATAAGAAGCTTCTTACCTGTCACCGAAACACCCAATTATTTAAAGGGAAATTATCCTTCTTTGAACTCAGTAACTCTGCTAAGGATATGCTTTGTACAATTATCCATACCTGCACAATAATTTCGGCATTTTTATGGATTTAATTTCAATCCTGTAACTCTAGAGAATTTATTAAAGGTATTCATCATCATGCTCACAAATATCATATCACCACGGGAGAACATTAGCAAATCATCGGCAAAATAGAGATTGGTAATTCTTAGCTTTTAACATTTTGGGTGAAAATTAAAATTATTATCTTTTTTGCATCTTGTGGAGGTATTTATTCAAACATTTTATCACTACAACAAAAAGTAATGGAAAAATAGGGTCGCCTTGCCGCAAGCCTTTCTTAGCCTCCATAATGTTTGTGTATTGACCGTTTACATTAAACCTGTATGATACAGACGAAATCGCGATCATTAAACCTCTAAGGGAGATTTGAAGGTTAGCTTAATCGAATTGTTTAATGTCAAAAGACAAAGTGAAAAAATCCCCCAATGACTATTTTCCAAGAAGTAGACAACTAAAAGCAAGTGTTTGACAATGATAACAAAACTAAAAGTGGTAAAATGATTACGATTAGTTAAGACTTCAACATAACCCAATTAGACTTAAAAGGCCTAAAAACAATATAATTTTTTAAGACATTCTATTTTATTGGTATAAAAATATTTATGAAGATGAATCTAGTTAAATACCTACACGATTTTCGTTGTCGAACTAAGAGAACTTCGTCCCCATCCATAAATATTATATCGTGTGAGAGACAACACTATATGTGTTTCGATAATACTAAGGTTTATATCTTTGATGCAATAAAGGCACACAAAATATTTGATATATAATTGAAAGATACATATTTAAAACTATCGAAAAACTATAGATTTCTGAAATTTATCAGATAAATAATTAAAAAAATATTGAAAATATTACAATATGTTCACACACCACTAATATGATTGTTTTTGTTTCAAAGAATCATTGAAAAATTTGTTGGAGACGTTTATAAAAGTCAATACTTAAAGATGTATAATAAAATTTCGTTGATTTTATTGAAGTTCAAAATATAACTTTTTATTACATTTAACTAAGTTTAATTTTTAAAGATGTACTTAATTGCTTTGCAAGACTTAAACAACCCTAAAACAACATATAACATAAAGAATAATATACATAGCACTAATCGATACTATATTATATATATGAGCATAATAGCTGACCATTTTAAAATATTGATCTTGATTCAACTCTCAAGCAGATATAGCATTGAAATATTCAGAAATTACTCTTTTTAGACTCCTTGTTTAAGATCTAGGAATATTTTAGTGCATCAATTTGTGTGAGTATTTTAGTGCTGAAATTGTTCTAGAAATATTCCTTACTAAGCAATGTCCTCCACTTCTCAAGTAGTGAAATTTTATTAGAGTAAATTAAAATTCTTATCTTTAAATGTTAAATATATTTGATAATTAAATTCATTAATAAAAAATATTCAACTATTATATATTGTTTTGATCAATTATAATAAGGTGAGACTTAGGCTACCCCTTAAAATTTTGGGGTAATTTACCTTCAATGACCTGTATCAATGAAATCTTATCACATAAAGTTAATTTTTAAATCACATATATATGCATTTTCTCACTTTAAAAAGTTCAATACTCTCTTTTATATCCAATGTGAGAATAGTTATTCAAATTTGACATACCAACATCTTACTACTCAAAAATCAAATTATATATTATTTTCTTGATTTCATTTTAATTCTATAAGATTTTAGATTAATATGTGATTTTAAAATTTTACTTTATAAGACCAATTTTGATTGATACATATCATATAAAGAGTAAATTACCCTAAATTTACAAGGGATAATCAAGAATTTACCTAATAATAATAATAATAATTTCTTACTAAAATAGTTATTTACTCAATTTATTAAGTTCAATCTATTATGGAACTTGTAAAATGGATAAAAAGTTAATTTCTACTATTTATAATAAAATATGAATTTTTAAAGATAAAATATAAAAAATATTATAATTTTACATAGGAAGGTCGACATTAAAATCATATCTATATTAAACATCTCTAATTATTATTTTTTATTTGAACAACAAAATAAAAAATATATCCTTATAATGAAAATAAGACAAAATATTCATATTAGATAAGATAAAAAATGATAATTAATAACACTCCAAAGGCACCACATATGCCCGCTCTCTCCTTACAAATACAACATATTTTTAGATTTATTCAAAATTTATTTTCTCAAGGTAACCTTAAATAAAGCCCTAACCAAACAACATTAACACATTAGTAATACAATTTTGAAAAAGAAATAGCAACCATGAACGTAATAAATATCCTAAATCAGGTATGTGGTTATTGTTTTTATTGTTATTATCATGAAAGTTTAATATGAACAAATTCTCTCAAATAATTTTCATATGACAATAGAGTAAATTAAGTGTGATCTTTTATTATTCAAACTCATTCTATTTCAATTTCCCATGCATTATTCTAATGTGAAAATTACTCATGAGATGATTTATTCTCGTGTTCACATGACTAGTCTAAAATGTATTTATATTTAAGAGAAACTATTAAATCAATTCTATACATGTTCGTGAGGGATGATAATGGGCACATTATGGATAGGGTACTATAGAACTCATCCCCATACCCGAAGTTTAAAAAAATCTCCGTATTCGAGTCTATGGGCACATTATGGGTAGGGTACTATAGTACCCGTCCCCATACTCGAAGTTTAAAAAATCTCCATATCCGAGTTTATATTCGCGTGGGCATTAACTTTTGTACCCATACCCATATTCTATGGGTACCTAAGTACCCATACCCGCACCCATTTATCCGCATTTCTAACAAAAAAAATATCGATCAATTATAATTTATCATGTCATTTTAAATTTTTAACATTTTAAAAATTCAAGAATATTATTGTTAAGTTAAGAAATAAACAAAGACTTTTATTATAACGCGTACAAGTTTAATAATAATGTACTGAATAAAATTGATAAACATACATGTTTATATAATAATGAAAATAAAAAATATATAAATATATACCATGTGGGTATGGGGAGGGGTGGGTACTAAGGTACCCGTACTCGCGCCCATACCCGTTTATTTTCGTGGATAATTGCCCGTGTCCATGCCTGTACCCATTTTGTTGGTTTTTACTATATCCGTTGTGAGTGATTTTTGAGGGTACTTGATGGGAATGGGTGCAATTGTCATGCCTAATGTTCGTCGGCACGAATAAATTTATTTGATATGGTATAAGATATATTTATATACATATTTAAATTTAAAACGATTATTAATTATAAAATGAATAATAATCATATAAATTAAATTACATTAAATAATTATATAAAAAGAAAATAATACTCGTGAGATAGAGGAAAAAAGAGAAAATTTTGACATTTAAAATACTAAATTTGTCTTTTAAATAAATAAAATTGTTAATTAAAATAAAATAGATATTGCGGTGATAATGACACGTGAATTGAAATAAAACATACTCTTTTCAATCATAGTTTGAAAATAAATTTTTTGTCAATCAAGTAAAAACAATTATTGAATTATTAACCTTATTAGTTATTTTGATGGAGTATTGAGTATTATTCAATTTAATAAAATAAATCATTAATTTTATTACAATTAAATCTAAAATATGTTAAGTTTTTACATGAAAATTTAAAATAAATTACTTATTTGTAAAAAAAAAAAATAATCATATAAACTCTATTGTACTAAATAATCATAAAAAAAGACTTGTGAAATAGAACATAAAAGTAATTTTTTTTACATTTAAAAGCAATTCAATTGTGATGATAATGACCAGTGAGATAATAAATTACCTATTTGATAGAATAAATTGTTAATTTATTAAAATTAAAAATTAAATTAACAAGTATATTTTAGTAATATAATAAGTAAATAGAATTGATTAAACGTGTCATAAAAAAATAAAAAATTTCAAACTCACATTTATATAAATATAAATTTAAATGTTATTAAAAATAATCTTTATAGCGAAATTTTATTAAAATATTTAAATAATAAATTGAAAGTATGGAAAAAATTAAAGAAGTTATGAATTTCAAAAGTGTGAAAAAATTAGAAAATATTTTAAATTTAAATTTTGAATATAATTGTCTAAAATAATAAAAAATGAATGAGAGATAAAAAAAAAGAAGAAGATAAAAAGTTAAATGTGGGGAGAGATAAATGAGATTACTTAGAGAAATTAATAGAAGTGACCGTAAAAATAATAATTAATAATAATTGTTGTGAATCAGATGCCTTGAAACAAAATATAAATTTGTTTCTTAATGATCAAGAAATAATTAGGATAAGAAAAAAAATGAAGAACACGATGAACACAAGGGATTGGTTATTAACTGTTATTTTTTCCTTTCTCTTCAAAACAAGATTACAAGAATAACAAATAACCCTCTCACCCTAAATTAGGATTTGCAGTATGCAATGATGAGAGACTAGTATGTTATTTATAATAAACCTAACATACTAAACTAATGGGCTTTTATCACAAATACCAATTACAAACTAACTTAGGGTACTAACTAACTTAGGGTACAAGCTAACTTAACCAATTGGACATAACAAGCATGCCCAATTTGATGCTAACAATCCTAGCATCCTTCGACACTACAAGCTAGAACACACTTCGACTACAACTTGTAACACGTCGACAACAACATGTGAGCAACCTTCGACTGCATGCTAAACTCTGTCGAACCGTCAAACCAAGATACTACCTTCGACCAAATAGAGTTTGATCCAATATCTCACAAATCCCCACCTTGGAACAAACTCTAATGAACTAGTTTTCTTCATGCACCTTTATCAACTGCATACAATGGAAAAACTTTCAACTAGGCAATGTCTTGGTGATCATATCAGCAACATTATGATGTTTCGAAACCTTCAGCATTTGGACTTCTCCACGCTCGATTACCCCTCTGAAGAAATGCAGCCTCACATCAATATGCTTGGTTCGCTCATGATAGGCTGAATTCTTCGACATGTGTATTGCACTTTGACTATCACATTTAACAATGATAACTTCACATCGAATTTTCAGCTCCTTAGCAAAACCTTCAAGGCACAATACTTCTTTCACAACTTCAATTAAAGCAATATATTCCGCTTCAGTGGTTGATAATGCAGCAACCTTCTGAAGTGTTGTTTTCCAACTAATTGTTGTACCAAACAAAGTGAAAACATATCCAGAAATAGATTTTCTAGAATCCATACAACCTGCATAATCAGAGTCGACATATCCTTAGATTACTGCTTTACTATCTTCACCCAAGGCTCCACCATAAATTAAGACTCTGTTCAGAGACCCATTTATGTATCTTAGAATCCACTTTAATGCTTGCCATTGAGCCTTTCCAGGATTCTCCATGTACCTGCTTACAAGACTTACTGCATATGTTATGTCGGGTCTAGTACAAATCATAGCATACTGTTAGAATATAGTTTGGTTCTAGACATAATCTTAGAGTTTTGATGATAATAGGTGGAATAAATTTTGTATAATAGATATGATACTCTGATGAATATTGTTTTCATTTCAGATGATGTTCTGACTCAAGCATTGAATAATATAGAGACATCAAAATTATGCTGAGTAAAAGATATATTAGAAGTTCTAATGAAAGCAGAACTTCTGGTCACGCACGCTAGAAGCAACTTCTGATAGAAGCATGCAAGCACAAACCTCTGATAGAAGCACTAAAAGAATGTTTTGATTAGAAGATGTTATAACAAGGCTTACAAAAGATTATGATCTTTGTGTACATCATCTTCTAAGACAAAACCTGCTACAGTAACGTTACCCTACAAAGCTAAAATGGTTGAAGTACTTGAGTGGTTCAACTTTCTATGACACTTGGAGAAAACAAAAGCACGTGAATTATACTTCATTAATTACGTTTTCCTGTATCCAAGACACACTAACCATGCAACAAAAACTTTCTGGAAGCTCTATATAAATAGTTCAAATTCAAAGAAGAAAACAATATTTACTCATAGAAAACTTACGCTGCCAGATTGAAATCATCTTATTGTAAAGTTTTATTTCTAAGTTGTTTGAGCTAAATAATTTGTGGAAACATCACTTTGGTGATAAATCTTTTTAGAAGCATATTGTAAACACATTGTCTAGAAGTTCTTGTGAACTTGTTCCTTGAGAGATCAGTTTGGGTCAGATTTCTCAAGAGGGCTAAGACTAGTTGAGTCTTAGAGGTGTTAGTCACTTGCAGTTGGCTTGTGCATTGTTGTTAGTCACAACAGTTGGTTGTGAATTTGTAATCTTTGAATTATAGTGGATTAATTCATCGTTGAGAGAGGCTAAATCACCTTGACAGGTCAACTGGAGTAGTTTGAGTTTCAAACGAACTAGGATAAAAATCCTTGAGTATTTAGTTTTGTTGTTTGTCAAAAAGTAAGATCTAATCTGAAAAACTTATTCAACCCCCCCCCCCCTCTTCTAAGTGTTTTCTAGGCCTTCACATACATCAAAGAACCTACTACATTAGCATATGGGATGTTATTCATATAATCTTTTTCGACCTCAGTACTGGGACACTGATCAATACTCAACTTGAATTGAGGGTTTATTGGAGTCACAACAGGCTTCCAATTCGACATACCAAACTTTTCGAGAATCTTCTGTAAATATGCCTCTTGAGATAACCATAATTTTGGCTGCTTTCTATCTCTTCGAATGTCAATCCCAAGAATCCTGGAAGCTGCTCTCAGATCCTTCATTTCGAACTCCTTATTGAGTTCAACCTTCACCCTCATTACCTCTTCGAATTTGTTACTTTCTATGAGAATATCATCAACATAAAGCAACAAAATGACAAATGAATTACCAAAACAAAATCTGAAGTAAACACAGTGGTCGATCTGACTTCTAACGAAACTTATGCGTGCCATAAATTTGTCGAATCTCCTATTCCAATATCGAGGAGATTTTTTAAGCCCATATAAATATCTATTCAACTTGCACACATAATATTCCTTTCCCTTTTCTACATACCCTTCAGGTTACCTCATCAGGATTGTTTCGTCTAGATCACCATACAAGAACGCAATCTTCACATCCATCTGTTCCAGTTCAAGATTAAATTGTGCCACCATGACAAGCAACATTCTAATGGACTTATGCTTCACAATAGGAGAAAACACTTGAAGTCTACACCTTCTTTCTTTGTGAAACCCCTTGCAACCAACCTTGCCTTGTATATTTTTGACGCCACTCCTTCTATTCCTTCCTTAACTTTGAAAATCCATTTACAACTGACTAACCTGGCTCCAGCAGGTTTCTTGATCAATTCCCAAGTGTTGTTATCATGAAGAGACTTCATCTCATCATTCATGGCCTTCAGCCATTCAGTCTTATTTTGACTCCTCATAACTTCCTTATGGTCTCTTGGTTCTTCATCTAGAACCTCACTTGTAGAGATTAAGGCATAAGCTATAAGATCTGCATACCTAAATATTTGAGGTGGTTTGATGACTCTTCATGTCATATCTATTGCCAATAGATAGTCATCGTAGTTTCCTCAACTTCATCAGCATCCTTTTCTTCTTCGAATTTATCTGGGATATGCAATTCAGCATCAACATGCTCCACCTCAACAAGAATCTCTACTTGTTCCAACTCTTCATCAAATACTTCTACACTTCAACCAACATCATCCGTTTTCTTGAAAGCCATTTCAGCTTCATTGAAAACAACATCTCGACTGGTGATAATCCTTCTATGACCTGACTCTAGGCACCATAGCCTATAAGCTTTGACTCCTTCAGGGTATCCCACGAACATGCATTTGAGAGCTCTAGGTTCGACTTTGTCTTGCCTAATGTGAGCATAGGCTACATAGCCAAATACTCTCAGTTTGTCGAGATTTGGTGGATGTCCCGACCAAACTTCTTCAGGTGTCTTCATATCTAACACAATAAGAACATTTTATCGATATGTTGTTGTCGAAATGACCTTAAAACACCTTCTTTAACCCAAAGACTAGTCAACATGCATCTAACTCTCTCCAAGATGGTTCGATTAAACCTTTCACCAAACCATTTTGTTGTGGAGTGCCCAGTAGTTTGTGGGCAATACACAAAAGCGAATGCCTCATTGCAAAATTCAAGACCATTGGTTCTTCTCAACCTCTTGACCTTTATGCCAGTTTGATTTTCGACCAGAGTCTTCCAACCTTTGAAATTCTCAAGAGTTTCATCCTTAGTCTTCTGAATGAATACCCATAACTTTATGGAATAGTCATTTACTATGGATAGAAAATACCTTGCTCCTGAATGTGATGGACACCTTGTAGGCCCCCAAAGATCAGCATGGATGTAATCAAGGGATCCATGTGTTCTTTGTTTGCCTTTGTTGAACTTCACTCTGCAAGATTTTCCAAGTACACAGGGTTCACAAAACTTTAGATTTTCAACTTTGTCTCCACCAAGCAAATTTTGTTTCCCCAATTCGACCAGACCCCTTTCACTGACATGGTCTAATCTCATATGCAAAATTTCTGTCTTCAACAAAGCTTTCGTGGATGCAACATTTGTCGAACCACTTACAACTTCATCCTCAAGGGTATACAAGCCTTGTTTCTTCACGCCTCTCAAGACTTCCTTCGACCCCTTCATGACTCTTAGGATACTTTTCTCTCCTTGAAAAACATATCCTTTCTTGTCGAATTCACCAAGAGAAATCAAATTTCTCTTCAAATCAGGTGCATACCTGACTTTAGTCAATAACCTTATTGACTCATCATGGAGTTTGAATCTCATAGATCCAACACCTGCAATCTTGCAAGGCTTGTTGTTTCCCATCAATACAAATTCACCATCTTGATCACATAATTCCTCGAACAAGTCTTTGTTTGGAGTCATGTGCCAAGTGCACCCAGAATCCAGAATCCACTCCTTCGACGGGTTGTTGCTCGAAACTACAAGAACATCAGATGAGTCGAAATCATCTTGGACAATAGCTACATTGCCATTATCCTTTCCTCCATGATCTTTCAGGCATTCAAGACACACTTTTCTTGTGTGACCCTCCTTCTTACAATGATAACATCGAATACCAGATGCTTCACCACTGAAGCAACTCGATTTTCAAAAAAATCATTTAAATGAATTTTCAAAAACAATGAAATCGCCACCTAATTTTATTTGTTCTAGAAAGAACGGGAAAATATAGATAAAACCCACAAATGCGGATAAGGCGGTCTACAAGACCAAAAAATGGATTCGGGAGTCGGTTACGCAAGAGGAAGGTATTAGCACCTCTTACGTCCATCGTACTCGATGGGACCCATTTAGTTCGAAATATGTTTGTGTGTGTGTAATCGCTAATTTCTAAGTCATGAATAAATAAAAAGAAAATGGATTTGTTTGTTATTATTTTGAGTTTGACACGGTTTGAAACCGCGCTCACGTATTCCCTCGCAATGGGAAAGTCAAAACTCCGTAGTTCTGGTTGAAAATGTCTTGGATTGGTTGTGTTGATTTTAGAAGGAAATGTTTTTGATGACCGCGTATGAGCGGAAAAGGAATTTGAATGAGTTGAATTGATTTTAATTGTAGATGACAAGTACCAAAACGTCGGGATGTCCTCTAACGATTCGATACTCGAGATTGGTGATTGAGGTCAACCGATCTTCTCTCATCCAAAAATCTTTATTATGAAAGGAGTGAGGTGAAACAAAATTCACTTTTATTAAGTGTTATGGAATAAAGTATTCGAGTCATTGGGTTACCCTCTAATGGCCCAAGTACTTTACATTTTTTAATTAAATCGTCGGGCGAACCTCTAACAATTTAATTAAGTACCAAAACACTATATTTTTTTTGTTTTTGTAGAAAAATTGATTTTCGAAAACAAATTCAATTAATTAATTTAATTTGAAAGTGTTTTAAATGTTCAAGTGTATGGAATAAAGTATTCGAGTCATTGGGTTTCCCTCTAATGGCCCAAATACTTTACATTTTAATTAAATCGTCGGGCGAACCTCTAACAATTTAATTAAGTACCATAACACTATTTTTGAAAATTGCGGCGTTGGACGTAGAGAAATGATATTTCGGGTTATGATTAACCAAGTATATGGACTTGATTAACCTCGTGAGGATAGGTGCTCTATCCCCAACCATGAGAGTGCATGGTGATTGGTATATGGACCAATTATTTTTCGGGTTATGATTAATCAAGGCAACGAGGGCCTAATTAACCTCGTGAGGATGGCCATGCCCATCCCCAACCATGAGACCCTTAGGAATTTGGTGTGGGTAACCAAAATGAGAGAAGGAGGCGTTGTTGTTTTATATTAATTTGAGAGTGAGTACGATCGCGAACAAACATGCAAGCGGATAATGTAATAGCGGATAAAAAAAATAAATTAACACACAATACAATATCGGAATTTAAATAATTATTAGTATAGATATTCTTTTACTTGATGAAAAATCAATTAACAATTTAATTGGTAATTCAACAAATAAAAAACTACCATATGCCAAAATATTATTTAATACATCATTACATAAAAAAAAAAAACTTGCAATATATTGAATTTAAAGAGAAAAGTTTAGGAGTGGGCCTGTTTGAAGCTTTAAGCTGGAGGGTGTAGATAGCAATCTGAGCCCAAGCCCAAAAATGCTGCTGGATCTTGTATGAGATGCTCCATGGAAACAGAGTGTGGTCCACCATTCTGGATCGTCGGATCTGGACCTCATCAGATCTGATGGTTTGATGCAGGAGAGTGCAGAATTGATACCATAGACATGTCTACACCAAATTCGAGCAGACCACACAGACGGTGACAAGTGTCACCGCCTGGACTAAACAACACATCTTAAATAAATATTCTTATACATTATATGGTGGCTTTGCTTTTAAGTATTTAAATAAATAAAAAACTAATATAACTAAAAAAAAAAAAAAAGCTGATACTTCAGATTATACTTACTAACCTATTAATTAATTAAATAAATCACAAAACTAAGTATATTAAGCTAATACTAATCTAACCCATTTTTGTTATAGACTAAATAGTATACAAAACACTAATCTTAATTAATCTAAATTAAAACTAACCTAAGTTTGTTTTAAAGTAGATTCATAACACAAAATCAAAAAAACTAAATCAGTTTTTATATATAAAAAAAACTCTCACTCTCTCAAATGTTTCGACCTCTCATCCTCATTTTCTCTTGATCTCTCTCGCCGTTTGCATGCCTCCGTTCGCTCTCATCGTCGCCTCACCGTGATTACCGATTCTCACCGATCCGCCACCCGCGATGTCGCCTCACGCTCGCGATCTGTAGGTCTCTCACTCGCGCCGCTTCGCCGCTCCTCACGATCTCTCCTCTCGATTTTCGTTTGTTCGACTCACGGAATCGCTCGATCCGTCGCCGCCACTCAAGAATCTCTCTCTCTCTTACTCTCGTTTTACGATTTTTATGAATTTTTTTGAAAACTGTTGGTTTTGTTTGTACAGATCATTGAAAAACGGAAAGGAAGAAAGAAACCCTAGGTTTCTAAACGGTGATGATGATGATGATATGCAGAAAAGCGTAAAATGGAGGTGAGGAAGGGAGAAGGACGGCGACACAGTGTTCGCAACCTCCTCTCTTCTCTGCTAAAACCGGTAATACCTTTCCGCTCTCTTCTTTCTCGTGGCTATTTCGGCTTTTTTCTGAAGGGGGGGATAATGGGGAAATGATGATTGTATATGTATTGTTTTGACTGTTCTATGCCTATGCTTTGATATTCTGGGTTTTGGATTGCTGTTCTTGGTTGCTATGCTGTTCTGTTTTTCGAATGCTGTTTGGGATTAGGGTTTTAGTGAACAGTGGCTCTGCCTCCTTGATTACTGTGCGTTTTGCTTTTTATATTGTCTTTCAATTAGGGTTTTTGATGTCAGTCTTTGGGAACAGGGCTGCTTGAGAAAAACGAGAAATGGGCCTTGATCATTGTTTGATCCGTTAGTCCAGTAAATGAGTGTGCCACTGTGTTTTCGACGGACTATGATGTATTGGGTGTTATCATTTTTGTTATCTGGCTATTGGTATATCAATGACATGAAATTCGAATCTGAACAAAGTACTTTGCAGTGGTGATGATGGTGTTCGAACCACACCCCTTTGTGAACCAACTTATGCGTTGTGATTTGCAAAAGGGTAGGGTCTTGAACATGAATGATAAACAATTTTAACATAACCTGATCCCAATTTTCCCCCCTAATGATGAGATCAATAAAAATTGTATTGCTTTGTATTCTTGCTTATGCTGCCCGTTTAACTTGCTAACCGATTTCTCTTCCTTGTTTCATGAGTTGCAACAATGGTATGGATGGATGGTAGAGGGAAAACCTTGGGCAAGAAGGCAAGGCTTGCAACTGGAGCAAGAAAGCTTGGAGGAAAGGAAAGACGACGAAGATATAGAAGCCAAAGAACGACGAAATTTCAATAGAAAATAGGATTAGGATATAACATTTGTAGCATGATACTTGTATGTTTGAACTTATGACCATAGCTTGTACTTGGGTATGTAATCTTGAAAATGTTGTATCAAAGGTTTGAAATTTGTAACATCACATATTCAAATTAGCATTGAAATTTGAGGGTTCTTGTAGCATTTGTACAAACTTGTTGAGTTGAAAGGAATGGCAAGCAAAATTTAGAAACTAGGAGATGAAACATTCGAATTGTTGCATGGAATATCTTTGGGCCATGGCATATGTGACAATGCTTGTAATTTGAAAAAAAACATGAAACTTGAAAGCTTCCTTGAAGTGAATTTGAAAGACAACTTGCGTTAAGCGAATGAATGAGTTTGAACAAAAAGAATCCTACCAAATGTTAAATTCGGAAGTTTGATTCTACTTTACAAACGGATAGTCCTTAAATGTCATTTTGAATTCGAATAAGATTTTGAACCTTGAATGACAAGAATGGAAAGAATGATCTCTGAATATTGAATGATTTTGCTTGGAATTTGGCTTTTGAATTGAAACTTGTATGTTAAGATTTGACAAATTGTAACATGTAACTCGACTCGTGTCCTTGTACAAAAACTTTAGAGCAATTTTGGAACTCTTGGAATTTTATGAACACAAGATTTGAGAAAAATGCATCGATTTGAATTCTTGATTGTGTATAAAAGTTGGAAACTCAATATGCATCAAATATCCCATAAATTTGTCATGAACCAAAAGTTAAATTAGTTAGAACAAAACATGTTGAAATATTGATTAACAATTGTATCCAAATCCACTTCAATCCGTAATTCCAATCTGTAGTCTTGAATCAAGCGGGTGGTAACATGGTTGTTGCATTTTTTTTAGAAATTGAATCCCCTAGTATATGAAACTTGAGAATTAAATTCTAAATACAAAGATGATTTGATGGCTTAAACTTCGGAAACACTCGAACCCCTTTTGAATTTCCTCGGCCACAAAGCTTCCATTTTTATCCATTCTCGTAGAAAATCGGAGCCTTTTGCTTCTTGAGACAAGAATTGAAACTCTAAGTTTCAAAATGAAATTCTTGATCAAAAAAACCTCAGTCAACTTGTCGCTTTCATGATTCTTTTAAGAATGGAGCAATAGATTCCACTTGAAATTAATGGAATTACCACCGCGTTTCCAAATTGAACCATTCAGTAGTAGAGTAAGATTCGGAACCAAACGAATTCCAAAAGGAAACTTCTAGTCTTTTCATAGAATGCCCTGAATCTTGTGAGCGATGAACGTGACAGGAAAAGATCTCAACATGCGGCAGTTTGACATTCGTAAATCTTGTAAACAAGTCCTCTGGATGAATATCTTCACATACACCCACTATTGCCAAAAGCGAACAAAGTCGACGAGCAAGCCAAATGCACTAGAACTTGAATCGTTGACCAACAATCGGATAAACATAAGCCACCCTTTTACATCTTGAACAATGAACTCGAAACAACAACAAAGTCAAACTCGTGATTGATTGATCTCTTGAATCAGGAGGCAATGATATTCAAAATAACCAGACTTCCGTAGCTCCAAACAAGAACAGACCATTCAATTCAACAATCGAACACCAAGCCCCGAAAGTCGATAGATATGAACGAATAAGATTTAACATTAAACCTCATCATTTTCAAATATCCTCAAATTGGTCGAAAACACCACGCCTTTTCTGCTCAACAGAGAAATCTTTGGGAATCAACTCCAATCCGTAACCACAGAAACAGTGATATGAATGCATGTGAGTGTCATGATAAATGCAAAGCCTAGACCAGATAAGATCGATATAGAGGGCAAATTTTGGGTGCAATAGTTGCCCTATTTAATCGTCTTAAACACGAAAGTGAAATTGGCGCTAGCCTTTGAACTTTCAAGGTGAAGAAGATTAAATACTAAAAGAACCCAAAATTTGCGTCCAAGAACAAGTATAAATGTTTATGGTTTTTCGGATTTTCAATTTTTGATAATTTTATTTTTCTATTTTTTTGTGATATTTTTTGTAAAAGATTTTGACACAGAAACGAATGCGCTTAAATAAGCGACTTTGCGACTAGAAATGAAAGTCGATAGATCTTTGGAACGAGCATACTTGAATAAGTTGCTCGCAGATCGAAACGAAACCAATCGACCTTTGAACGAGCATACTTCAATAAGTTGCTTCGCAGATCAGAAAGGTAAGAACTCATAGATCTTTGGAACGAGCATACTTCAATAAGTTGCATCGCAGATCAAAATGAGAACAGGGAGATCTTTGGAACGCGCATACTTCAATAAGTTGCATCGCAGATCAAAAACAAAACCAATCGACCTTTGGAACGAGCATACTTCAATAAGTTGCTTCGCAGATCGAAAGGTAAGAACTCATAGATCTTCTAACGCGCATACTTCAATAAGTTGCTTCGCAGATCAAAATGAGAACAGACGGGAGATCTTTGGAACGCGCATACTTCAATAAGTTGCATCGCAGATCAAAAACGAAACCAATCAGACCTTTGGAACGAGCATACTTCAATAAGTTGCTTCGCAGATCAGAAAGGTAAGAACTCATAGATCTTTGGAACGCGCATACTTCAATAAGTTGCATCGCAGATCAAAATGAGAACAGGTAGATCTTTGGAACGCGCATACTTTAATAAGTTGCATCGCAGATCAAAACGAAACCAATCAGACCTTTGGAACGAGCATACTTCAATAAGTTGCTTCGCAGATCAGAAAGGTAAGAACTCATAGATCTTTGGAACGCGCATACTTCAATAAGTTGCATCGCAGATCAAAATGAGAATGTAGATCTTTGGAACGCATACTTCAATAAGTTGCATCGCAGATCAAAACGAAACCAATCGACCTTTGGAACGAGCATACTTCAATAAGTTGCTTGCAGATCGAAAGGTAAGAACTCATAGATCTTTGGAACGCGATACTTCAATAAGTTGCATCGCAGATAAAAATGAGAACGGTAGATCTTTGGAACGCAGATACTTTAATAAGTTGCATCGCAGATCAAAACGAAACCAATCGGACCTTTTGAACTTCAATAAGTTGCTTCAGATCGAAAGGTAAGAACTCATAGATCTTTGGAACGCGATACTTCAATAAGTTGCATCGCAGATCAAAATGAGAATGTAGATCTTTGAACGCATACTTCAATAAGTTGCTTCAGATCAAAATGAAACCAGATGACCTTTGGAACGAGCATACTTCAATAAGTTGCTTGCAGATCGAAAGGTAAGAACTCATAGATCTTTGGAACGAGCATACTTCAATAAGTTGCTTGCAGATCAAAAATGAGAACAAAGGTAAGTATATGTCGTAAAGATATTAGACACACACAAGAGGAGACCGGGAGCGCACTCGGGAGAAGATATATATGGAATGGTAAAATTGTCGATCGAAGACAATTCACGGGAAAGAGGCCAAACAAAGGGACTCTAGCAAGGATTGCCAAACTATGTTGGACTTTAAAAGGTTGCAAATGTGCAAGGAACTACAATATCCCTGACCAAAGGCGGGTGTAATTCTTCAAGAGCGGCAATTATATGAATTACCACACACCAAAATGGATACTCAAATAACTTGAGAAGCAAGAAAGGTTAGACACCGACCTCACCACACTTTAACCACAGACATGTTTGAGATTATTACTTTTTAGCGTAATGCTCCATATCAATAGAAATGCTTGATGCCAATGATTTTTTGATGTTTTGTCTAGGAAGGCAAGAGCTCAGGAAACATCAACCTCCAAAATTGAATACAATCATCGGTCTTCATCAAAGAGATGATAGTCGGACTGTAGGGGATTGAGTAAGTAACATCTTTCAATGATTAGCATCATTGGGAGGTAACTCTTGGAGATCAACATTCATCGGGACGATGATCTTGTCGCGTAGAGTTCATGATTTTGATAGCTGATTACGAGCTTTTGCATAAGAGGGTCGACAAGATCGCGCACAAGTGAGCTTTGGAAAGTGATCTTTCGTGAACGTTCTTTGCAATCTTCCGGGGAAGGAGTGATAACATTTGATATGCCAAGGGAGGCTTTGTCATGGTGCCCTTTGCATAATTGAAAATGTAAAAGAGACATAACTATGGACTGTTTCAATCGTTAATGGTTCAAACCGAGTGACAAATTATGCCAGGTACCGATATTTTATGTGCAAAGTTTATTAAAAATATCGGACGTGCAAACAAACAGTTAAAAAACATGAAAATAAGAGAGATAAAATAATAAACAGATGAAAGTAATTTTATTGATTGATTAGCAGTAAATGAGCATTTACATCGAAGCAACACAATTGCTTATACATCAAAGTTAAAAGAAAAGGTGACAATAAAAATCATGGATTTTGTCGAACTACGAATCCGCCATGACCTCCACAACCTCAACCTCAATATCGTCAGTGAAAATGCTCCATCCCTCCATCAAGTTATTGTAAAGAGGACCAAAGCAGTGTCGTGCGTAGTCGTCGCCTTGAATCCCTAATTTTGCTGGACCGCCTTTCGGTTTTCAATCCACCGGATACCCTTTTGCCCCCGCCTTTCGGTTTTCGACTTGCCGGTGTACAATCTTTTATATTTATCCCTAACTTTTGCCCAAACCTCTTGGTTCGGGATTTTATTTTAGGCTTAGACCAACCTAGTCTCAAGTATTTTTGACTACATCGCATTGATCGGGTGAGGAAATCCTCTCCATCCATAGTCGCGAGCAACATAGCTCCTCCGGAGAAAACTTTCTTCACAACATACGGTCCTTCATAATTTGAGCCCACTTTGACGTGAAAGGGAGGCAAAATTATTCGAGGACAACTTGAAAAGGTCTCTTTGAAATCCAGGTACACTGTCCATCAAAGATTCTCGCCGTGTTTGAATCATTCATTTATCATTTCAATCCCTTTTCAACTTACGGAGGATTTGACTTGCGTCTGTTGATAGCCGTCAAGGCAAATGGCAACATCTCGTGCCAATCCAGTGAAACCCACAAGATAATTTCACCACCATTCATTTTGGACGATATGAAGAGTTATGATGTTTTATCTTGATGCGATTCATCAGATTTGAGCCCAAGAATGATCTTCTGAACCCCATGTGAATGATATTATTGATCAGTTGTCTAGTGACACGAGCATAAGACCTCAACCCATTTGGTAAAATAGTCAATGGCAACAAGGATGAATCGATGTCCATTAGAAGCGGTGGGCTTAATTTCTCCAATCATATCAATGCCCCACATCGGCCATGGAGAAGTCAAAACATTCAATGAAGAAGGTGGCACATGCATCTTATCAATTTGGCATTTGTAGCATGTTACGGCATGGTTGTACGGCATTCTCCATGGTGGACCAATAATGCTCTCAAGATCTTCTTGGCCATGGTGTGTCCACTAGAATCGTCCCAAAGGAACCTTCATGAATTTCTTCTATAATCTTATTTTCTTGTCTATCCACGCATCCGAGCAAAAGCAGTCATAGTTCCTTTTGTACAACACACCCCATTGAGGAAGAATTTGGCGAGTACTTGCAGGCCTTCTTATCAACGGAGGCATCATCGGGTATTCTTTCGTCTCGAGATACCTTTTGATGTCATAGAACCAAGGTTTTCATCCGCTTCACCTTCTACTTCATAGCGAGCAGCTCATCCAACCTCATTATAGTGATAGGCGGGCATCATTCGCCCATCGACCTTAAACATGGATGACAGAGTAGCCAAAGCATCGCCAAATTGTTCTCCTCCTTGGGATGTGATCAAAAGTGATTTCGTCGAAATAAGGGATCGACTTGACGTGATCTCGGTATGGAATCGATTCGGCGGGTCTCCCAATCTCCATTGATTTGGCACCTCCGTATACCGCTAAGATCTTGATCCTCGGATCAATGGCGATTCAAAAATACAAGCTTCGTACTCGGCCACATTATTGGTGCAATCGAAGCAGTTACGGCGTGAATGGAATATGAAAACCGGTCGAGAAGTGATAATGGCGCCAACACCATTTCCTAGTGCATTTGAGGCTCCATCGAATGCCATTGTCCACCATGAGCGGCTCGGGTCCTCTTCAGCCACGGAATGTTACAATCTCGATATACATAATGTCTTCATCGGGAACTCAAACTTCATCGGTGATAGTCATCATCTAATGGTTGTTGGCGAGATAGTCCGCCACCACACTACCTTTGATAGCCTTCGAGTAGTGTATTGGATATCATATTACATCGGGATCATTTGCCAACGGGCTATCCTTCGTGAGAGCTGGCTTCTCAAAGATATACTTTATCGGGTCCATTTTGGAGATCAAGAAAGTAGTGTGAGTCAACATGTCTGCGAGTCGTTTTGCCATGCGCGCGCACAACAAGTCTTCTCCAATAATGAATACCTCGATTCACATTCGTGAACTTCTTGCTCAAGTAGTATATGGCGTGCTCTTTTACTTTGTCTCATCATGTTGACCGAGTACACACCATGGAATTCTCCAACACGGTCAAGTACATAATCAACGGTCTACCTTCTGGGTGAGAGAGAATTGGAGGCTCTCGTAGGTACCTTTTATGTTTGTTGCCGTCGACAATCGTCGTTCCACATGGTCGTTGGATTCTTTCTTAACAACTTGAAAATGGGCTCATAGGCGTGAGATGAGAAATAAACCTAGCGATGTAATTCGGTCTTCCCAAAACCTCGCACTTCCTTTTACGTCCTTGGCTCGGCATTTCTTGTATCGCTTTTATCTTTGCGGGGTCCACCTCGATCCTTTCTCGCTCACAATAAAACCTAAAAGTTTCGATCTCACCCCAAAGGTGCACTTACTGGGTTCAACCTCGGCTGAACTTTCAACCTTTCGAACAATTTTAACAAGTGAACGGTGTTCTTCTTACATGCGGGACTTGGCAATCATATCATCAACGTATACTTCAATCTCTTTATGTATCATATCATGAAAGAGAGTAACCATAGCGCGCTGATACGTTGCCCCTGCGTTCTTCAAACCGAAAGGCATCACCTTGTAGCAGAAAGTTCCCCACGGCGTAATGAAAGTAGTTTTCTCCATATCATTGGGCGCCATCTTAATCTGGTTGTAGCCAGAGAAACCATCCATGAAGGAGAATACTTTAGCTTGAGCAGTATTATCGACCAAAATGTCGATGTGCGGGAGAGGAAGTCATCCTTAGGGCTAGCTGTCGGATCCCTATAATCAACACACATCCTTACCTTGCCGTCCTTCTTGATCGGTACAATGTTTGCAACCAAGGGGATAAGAAACAACCTTTAGGAAACCGCTTCCATCCCTTCGAACCTCTTCTTTGATCTTTCTTGACATTTACGGATGTGTTGCGAAGCTTTCGCTACGGTGGGCATCCTTCTTTGAGGGGCAATTCGTGCATAACGATGTCAGTATCTAATCCGGGCATATCTTCATAAGACCAAGCAAATATGTCTACGTACTCATGTAGCATTTCGACAAGCTTTTGTTTAACTCCATCTTCCAATGCTGCCCCAATCTTGACCTCCTTTCGAGCATCCTCGGTTCCTAGATTGACCACTTCTAGAGCTTCTTGGTGCGGCTGGATGACCTTTTCTTCTTGCCTCAACATCCTGGCTAGTTCTTCAGGTAATTCACAGTCCTCTTCTGCCTCCTCTTCAGCTTGATAAATTGGTTCGTCGAAATCATAATGAGCCACGGCGGAATCATCGTCGACAAAATCCGGGTCCGTCGACGGACCGCATCTGCGTTGTTGGTAATTTTATTTTTATTATTATTATTTTTTAATTAAGTTTTTTTTTTATGATAAAATAAAAAGAAAAGACAACAGGTTTGTATAAAAAGAAAGTAAAATTTGATATTGTCACCTTTTAAAAGAAATAAGTGAAGAAAAAACAAAGAGAGAAAAATTTGAATGCAAAAAAGGACGTCCTTCATTAATGATAAACTTGAAAGTTAAAAACATGGTGGCCTACAGCATGATCACTACGTCTTGGGCATAACGTAGGAATTATGGCATGACATAAAAGCAGAAAATTACTCTTCAAAGCGGGTAACCAAGCAACATCTTCAGAACCAATTTGAAAGCTCACGTCACGGAGCAGAGGGTAGATCCACTTGTCCACATCATAGTCACCGTCCGCTTCACCATCAATGGCATCAACATCTTCAACTGGATTCCACCCTTGACAAACTTGGCGGAGGAGACACCCTTTGCTCACGGGGGTGGAGCGGAGATCTTCATTCAGGAGCAAAACCCAAACCCCTCTTATCCGTCGGGTAGGAAGTTCTAGCACTCTTCCCCACCCTTCGGATGTCTGACTTGACAATAGCGAGCCTTGTAGGATGCCATGGAGACTTCACCTTTTGCAAAGGGATCTTATCGGTAATCTGCCTCAAAAGCTTGGCATGGAGTTTCGTGGATCTCTCCTTCAATTTCAACATACGAAAGTTGCTCAAATGACTAACGACATAATCTTCTTCACCATAAATGGTGACCACCTTTCCATTGATTAAGAACTTCAACTTTTGGTGCAAGGTGGATGTCACCAGCCCCATGAATCGAGGCGTCAAGCAAACAATGAGGAGGGATTAATATCCATGACGAAAAAGTCGCATCAAAACACGTGGGCCTATCTTAATAGGCGGGTCCACCTCGCCAAACACCGACCTCTTGACCCATCAAACGCCTTAACTATCAAATCACGGGTCTCGACAACCCCTTCATAATCCAACTTCAAGAGTAGACTTGGAAGAACGTTGAGGATGATCCCGTGTCAACCGACACGGGATAGAGTAGTTCTTGCTATCTCCACGAAGCGTAGCGCCTTGTTGTGCTTCCTTCCTCGGGAGGTAAATCAAAGTCGAAAAACCGAGACCATTACTTGCGAAATGCTGTTCACGATACCTCCAATGGTTAACCGATATCTCCCCGGGCACGAAAGGCGTTCCCAATGTGCATAAGAGCATTGCGGTGAGGCTCGAATCCTCAACAAAGCTAGGATAGAAATCTTGGCAGGCGTCTGGCCGAGCTGGTCGATTATCTTGTAATCGCTCTTCCTTATATACCTCATCAATTCTTCAACATCTTTGGTCAACTCAGGGTTCAATCCTGGTTCTGAAATCTTTGGTGTTGACTCACCCCCAATCATGACTCCTTCCTTTTGCTTTAGCCTTGGCCAAAGCTTGATTTTTTCAATTAGATTGGGTGGAGAGAAGATTCGTCCACTTGAGTAATCCGACTTTCTTCCGCAATGTCATGCTGCAGCTCATATCTTCAATCTTCTTTTCATCGGACTTTCCTCCTTGGAGGTCTCCACATTCAATTTCTTGCCGTCACGATAGCACTCGGACCCATAATTCCACGGAATGGCCTTTTCGCTAGTGTGGGATGGACCCAAAGTAATGATCAGGAGGCTTCTTAGTTGGTCTTGGGATTGTAAGGGATCTTTCTAGAAGTGGCGGGGATAGTGACCACGTCAACCTCGTCTTCAACATTCTCGCATATCAAGTTCGGACGAATGAAGAGTCCCTTGATGTCGATGAATCTCGTCTTTCAACTTATCACACCTTCAATTTGGATTAAACATTGTTTACAACCATCATCACAACCGGAAATCTCCCTTCAAACAATTGCTTCTTTATCCACCACAACGGGTGGTCGGATCACTAACATCCATTATCGGTTCGGACTTCCATCTTCGCAAATTGCATTAACGACATTTCTACCATGAGGAGGTAAAGGGTCTTTGAATGACATTAGGAGTGAGGAGGTCCAAAGTTGATTGCCTCGGTGTCAGTAAATTCGCACCTTGTACTTGAAAGCATAGCAATTCTCAATGGAATGCCGGAGCATTAGAGTGATAGAGGCAGTGAGCATTCGCATTGAAATACTTGCGGGTTATCGAGGTCAATCTTCAAATGGCGTAATTCAATCATATTCAGACTTTGCAAATGGGCGAATACCTCGCATAAGACATTGGCAAAGGTCAAACTTCTTCATGGGTCTTCTGGTATTGCCTCGAGCAACATCTTGTTTTGGAACACTAGCGGGAATAGTTACAGACAACTTGGCGATTGAATTCTGGCGCTTCTTTCCTCTTCGCTCATACGCTCGACTCGCCTTCCTTCTTCTTTTGGTAACCACAAAAGACTTCTTAGCGCCACTGACTTGATTCTTATCGGTACCAACATCTTGAATCTTTCCTAACTTGATCCCCATCTCGACTCTTTCTCCAAACATCACCATGTCGAATCTTGGGGAGCAAGAGGCAGTACGGCCCATCTAGTGCCGGTAAACATTTCCACCATCTCGTTCCACCATAGGGGTTGAACCTTAGCAGCCACCCCACGCCACCTTGCGCGTACTCCTTGAAAGATTCAGTTTTCTTCTGAGCCAAGTTGTGCAACTGGGTTCTCGTAGGCGCCATATCAGTGTTAAAGCCATAGTGTTGAACAAAAGCTACAATCAACTCTCTCCAAGTTCGCACCTGGGAGCTATCAAGACCCATATACCAATCCAATGGCCCATCAGTCAAACTATCTTGGAAAAAATGCATCAAGAGCTTCTCATCCTTCGTGTGCAGACATCCTCCTATAGTAATACCTCAGTGGGTTTTAGGACAAGAGTTGCCCTTGTACTTCGAAAGCTCTGGGATTTTAAATTTTGGAGGAATCCTCACTCCTTGAACCAATCCCAAGTTGGACATGTCGAAACCCAAAACATCCTGATTCTCAAAGGCTTGCATGCGCTCCTCGAGCATCTTCAACTTCCTATCAGCTTCGGTCGGCTCCTCAACATTGGAAAACCAATCTTCAAAGTTATCCTCATCATGCTTTGAGGAATCGAATCTGAATAGTCCTTCTGGTTGAGGCACCAACACAGTTCCGATGGCGGCGTGGGGGTAGGCGGAGGAGGAACCACCGACATGATCCGTTTGAGCACTGGTTCTCGCCGGCAAGATCGATAAGAGGCGTTGACTTCCAAGCTAATTTCAGACCTGACATTCCCTTGAGCGACTTCTTGGTGACTACGAGCCTCACAACGAGCTCTCAACTCCTCTTGTTGCGAGCCATGTTTCAATTATCTCCATCAATTGCCCATACAGTATCCATTCTTGTCCCTAGCCATGTCACTTCCATCTTCTCCATCGGTTTCTTCAAGTTACTTGTCGGTAACGATGAGCACGAAACCTGTAGTCTCTCTGTGGAGAAGAAAATCAACGGCAAGTAAGATGGTGGTCTCGATACCTTATGTATGATATGCTATGGGAGTATGCATGCATGCCCATGATATGTTTTGTACATTTTATTTTGGGGACTCTTTGAAGACTCGTTAGTTAACAATAAACATTAGGGAAAAAGCGATTAAACTGCAATTCAACGAAATCTCATAGAAACTCAAATTGTTAGTTGTGACTACAAGGTGTTCAAGCTCAAACAGAGCAATAAAATTCATCGAATTTAAATCATTACAATAATAATTAGATTCAAATATTCAAATAAGATAAGTGGCTAAAACTAGAAATCTGTCCACGACGAGGCTTCAAATCTCTAGTTTCCGCCTTGAACTGTTCACCGCCTCTTGAGAGGAAGAGGAAATCACTCACAGCAGGAGGTATCGGGTTGTCTTGAGGTCTTCTAGGGCCGACCGAGTCTCAAGTCGTCAACAATCAAGCGGTTACACATGTCAACCATTTCTTGTACTTCCAATAGAAAAGCCCATTCTGTTCTTCTAGAAAGGACACTAGTTCATCCTTTTCATCTAACAGACGATTCAGCTTTTGGATCTCATCAATCCAACCTTGGCATTGCTCTCTAAGGCCTTCGTAAGCATCCCTTTTGCTATTTCTTTCTTCCCTCGTAATGTTCGGCTCTCGAATTTTTTCAGCTAATTCGATTGCTTCCAATTCTCGGGCGATGCAAACTTCTTCTTTTGCGGTTATCTCATTTTCTAGCATTTTATTGGTTCGTGCTAGAGAAGCTTCTAGTTTTGAAATCTTTGCTTCGAGACGTGCTTTCAACGCTCTCTTTTCTTCAACGGCCTTTTCTTCATCTAGATAAGCTGGCCCTTTGATCTTGGCGGTCTTCAATTGTCGACGGAGGTCCTTGCCCCACTTGCAGCACTCCTCAAGTTTTCCGAACATCTCATCAGGAGCTCTTCATCCTTTTCATTTTGTATCCTTCTCCCCTCTAATTCTTCTTTTACCTCCTTGAGGTTGGCCTCCAAATTTTCAGCTCTAAGAAAAATGCGAGAATTAGAGCTTTGTAGCTCAATCTTTCCTCCTCCATCTTTCGATAATTTCTGAAGCCTCATATTCTCCTCTATTGGCACATGAGTGATTACTGAGTTCGGGATGATCAAAGGTACCTCTACAAAGTAAGGCGACTTGATTTCTTGGACTCTCTATCACCCATGGCGATAAGACCTTCCATCAATTCCCCTCTTGATTAACTCTCGGCTTTCCCTATGGATTTGACCCCAAGCTCTTGGATCTTCAATACTTCGTTGCGGTCCTTTTACCAAGCTCGTGTACAATGAAGCTTTCAAGTGCTCGTGCCTTGGTTCGTTTTCCATCGGATACCCCAATTGTCTTGTTGCAAGTCTTGGGTTATAATTGATGCAACCCATAGACCCAATCAAAGGAACATTAGAATATCCACCACGGTGGTGATAACATCAACGAATCCCCAACACGAGAATGCCACATCACACCATCATTAGTGAAGCCAATTTTGAGACCAAGATAAGTTTCTCGGGATCTTCTCCACGGTCCACTCGAGGGATATGAGATGTCAACCATAAGTATAGCGGTGGAGAACAACACGAACCACCGCTTCTTGATTTCTCTCATGAAGATGGTAAAGAACATCGACCAAAGGCAGCAGGGTTCTTTGACATGAATACACCAATAGCAGACGGGCTCAAGTAACCGATTTCATTAGTTGGAAACAAAACCATCCCAAAGATGAGCAAAGCAAGAATGGAGCTGAAGGTCGGCCAATCGTCTTGAACACTCAAACTTAACAACTTATCTTCCAAATTTTGCCTCAGAATACCTTTGTCTGTAATCCAAGGTGCCACCTCCCTTACAGGAAGAAACAAAGCAGCAGCTACCTTAGCCTTATCGAGGTCTTCCCCTATGTTGAGAAAAGGGGTGTCGTCCTTCAAAGGCCAATTAAGGATTCTCTCGAACTCTTCAATTGTAGGAACAAGCTGAAAGTCTTGGAATGTGAAGCATCGAAGAGGAGGATCATAGTACTTTGCCAGGGCAATCAAAGCTTCCATGTCCACATTGGTAGTCAAAAGATCTAGGATGTTCCCAAACCTTTTCCCAAAATAAGCTCTATTGACAGGTGGAATTCTTTCACTTTGAGTTATCAGCTTCTCCAACTTCAGTTCTTTGAATTTGAGACATGGAACGATCTTCACAGTTGGATTCATTCTTCCTTCCTGCTTACTGCACCAACAAAATCTATAAGGTTCCCTGAAAATAAAAGTTATATGCTAAATGGTTTTGTGCAAATGTATGCAATGCATGTTGCAAATTAAATAGAAGCGGTTCATAGGATCGGCGGTCAAGGTTTCGACGCTACCCAACAATTCCCGTAAGGCTAATCTTATGTTTTTGGCTAAATGTTCCTTGGGGTCTCAGATCCCCTTTTACAAACACTATCATCGCGCGAGAGGCCTACGTGGCGATAGTATTTGTAAAAGTATACCCCAAGAAACGACTCTTAACAGGATGCTCTAAATCCAACATTTGAGCGTTTGGTCTCAGTTAGGACAACATGAACAAAACTTAGAGTTATAGGTCATTTGTCCAAAGATTGATGTCCTGCACTAACGCGGGCCAACGACCTCCTTAAAACAACCAACTCTAAGCCGGAGTCTTCGCTTCGGGCCAACAAGACAATGGAGTCAAGTGGACCTAGGCTACGAACCTCTATTCCTAAAAGGTGACCTAGAAGCACGGTAGTGGGCTTATCTATGTATCAATGCCCATGAATTCCCATCACAATGATATATCAACAAAATAATATACATAAAGTGTAAGGAGAATAAATAAATAAATAAGCATAAAGAGAACTCGTAACAAAAAGACATGAAGAACTAAACTAGGGTTGACTCGCTTAGTCAAAAGATTTTTAAAAATATTCCCAATGAAATTAATTCAACTCGATTTTCAAAAATGAAATTTAAATGAATTTTCAAAACAATGAAATGCGGATAATTTCTATTTTTCTAAAAGAGAATATAAAAAAACATTAACACCTCTTACGTCCATCGTACCCAAGGTTTTTTCTTTATGCCATCGTGTCGTGATAATTTAGTCAATAATAAAAAAATTTTTAATTTCTATTCATTTAATAAATTTTAAAATTTTTATTATTTTGGGTTTGAAACTCAACGTGAAATCATATTCAAGTGAAACTTTAGTTCGTTGTTTCAATGTCTTGGAATGTTTTTGATGAATGTTTGTTGATGTAAGAAAAGAATTTGAATGAGTTGAATTGATTTTAATTGTAGATGACAAGTACCAAATCGGGATGTCCTCTAACGATTCGATACTCGAGATTGGTGATTGAGGTCAACGATCTTCTCTCATCAACAATCTTTATTATGAAAGGTGAGGTGAAAATTTTTTATTAAGTATGGAATAATGTAGTGAGTGATTGGTTTTTCTAATGGCCCAAGTACTTTACATTTTAAATTAAATTAACAAGATTAACTAATTTAATTAAGTACCAAAACACTATATTTTTTGTTTGTAGAAAATTGATTTTAAAACAAATTCAATTAATTAATTTAATTTGAAAGTGTTTTAAATGTTCAAGTGTATGGAAAATATTCGAGTCATTGGTTTTAAATGGCCCAAATACTTTACATTTTAAATTAAATCAACCTCTAACAATTTAATTAAGTACCATAACACTATTTTGAAAATTTTTGGTTGAAAATGATATTTCGGGTTATGATTAACCAAGTATATGGACTTGATTAACCTCGTGAGGATAGGTGCTCCTATCCAACCATGAGACCACAGTGCATGGTGATTGGTATATGGACCAATTATTTTTCGGGTTATGATTAATCAAGGAAACGAGGGCCCTAATTAACCTCGTGAGGATGGCCATGCCCATCCCCAACCATGAGACCCTTAGGGAATTTGGTGTGGGTAACCAAAAATGAGAGAGCGGAGGCGTTGTTGTTTTTATATTAATTTGAGAGTGAGTGTACGATCGCGTAACAAACATGCAAGCGGATAATGTAATAGCGGATAAAAAAAATAAATTAACACACAATACAATATCGGAATTTAAATAATTATTAGTATAGATATTCTTTTACTTGATGAAAAATCAATTAACAATTTAATTGGTAATTCAACAAATAAAAAACTACCATATGCCAAAATATTATTTAATACATCATTACATAAAAAAAAAATAAAAACTTGCAATATATTGAATTTAAAGAGAAAAGTTTAGGAGTGGGCCTGTTTGAAGCTTTAAGCTGGAGGGTGTAGATAGCAATCTGAGCCCAAGCCCAAAAATGCTGCTGGATCTTGTATGAGATGCTTCATGGAAACAGAGTGTGGTCCACCATTCTGGATCGTCGGATCTGGACCTCATCAGATCTGATGGTTTGATGCAGGAGAGTGCAGAATTGATACCATAGACATGTCTACACCAAATTCGAGCAGACCACACAGACGGTGACAAGTGTCACCGCCTGGACTAAACAACACATCTTAAATAAATATTCTTATACATTATATGGTGGCTTTGCTTTTAAGTATTTAAATAAATAAAAAACTAATATAACTAAAAAAAAAAAAAAAAAAAGATACTTCAGATTATACTTACTAACCTATTAATTAATTAAATAAATCACAAAACTAAGTATATTAAGCTAATACTAATCTAACCCATTTTTGTTATAGACTAAATAGTATACAAAACACTAATCTTAATTAATCTAAATTAAAACTAACCTAAGTTTGTTTTAAAGTAGATTCATAACACAAAATCAAAAAAACTAAATCAGTTTTTATATATATAAAAAAAAAACTCTCACTCTCTCAAATGTTTCGACCTCTCATCCTCATTTTCTCTTGATCTCTCTCGCCGTTTGCATGCCTCCGTTCGCTCTCATCGTCGCCTCACCGTGATTACCGATTCTCACCGATCCGCTCACCCGCGATGTCGCTCTCACGCTCGCGATCTGTAGGTCTCCCTCACTCGCGGCGTCGCTCTTCGCCGTTCCTCACGATCTCTCCTCTCAGATTTTTGTTTGTTCTGACTCACCGGGAATCGCTTCGATCCCGTCGCCGCCACTCACGAATCTCTCTCTCTCTTACTCGGCTGTTCTGTCGTTACGATTTTTATGAATTTTTTTGAAAACTGTTGGTTTTGTTTGTACAGATCATTGAAAAACGGAAAGGAAGAAAGAAACCCTAGGTTTCTAAACGGTGATGATGATGATGATATGCAGAAAAGCGTAAAATGGAGGTGAGGAAGGGAGAAGGACGGCGACACAGTGTTCGCAACCTCCTCTCTTCTCTGCTAAAACCGGTAATACCTTTCCGCTCTCTTCTTTCTCGTGGCTATTTCGGCTTTTTTCTGAAGGGGGGGATAATGGGGAAATGATGATTGTATATGTATTGTTTTGACTGTTCTATGCCTATGCTTTGATATTCTGGGTTTTGGATTGCTGTTCTTGGTTGCTATGCTGTTCTGTTTTTCGAATGCTGTTTGGGATTAGGGTTTTAGTGAACAGTGGCTCTGCCTCCTTGATTACTGTGCGTTTTGCTTTTTATATTGTCTTTCAATTAGGGTTTTTGATGTCAGTCTTTGGGAACAGGGCTGCTTGAGAAAAACGAGAAATGGGCCTTTGTATCTGTTGTTTGATCTGTTAGTCCGTAAATGAGTGTGCCAGCCTGTGTTTTCTGTACCGGACTATGATGTATTGGGCTGTTATCATTTTTCTGTTATGCTGGCTATTGGTATATTGGGCTGACACTGAAATTCTGAATCCTGAACAAAGTACTTGCTGCAGTAGTGGTGATGATGGTGTCTGAACCACACCCCCCTTTTGTGAACCAACTTATGCGTTGTGATTTGCAAAAGGGTAGGGTCTTGAACATGAATGATAAACAATTTTAACATAACCTGATCCCAATTTTCCCCCCTAATGATGAGATCAATAAAAATTGTATTGCTTTGTATTCTTGCTTATGCTGCCCGTTTAACTTGCTAACCGATTTCTCTTCCTTGTTTCATGAGTTGCAACAATGGTATGGATGGATGGTAGAGGGAAAACCTTGGGCAAGAAGGCAAGGCTTGCAACTGGAGCAAGAAAGCTTGGAGGAAAGGAAAGACGACGAAGATATAGAAGCCAAAGAACGACGAAATTTCAATAGAAAATAGGATTAGGATATAACATTTGTAGCATGATACTTGTATGTTTGAACTTATGACCATAGCTTGTACTTGGGTATGTAATCTTGAAAATGTTGTATCAAAGGTTTGAAATTTGTAACATCACATATTCAAATTAGCATTGAAATTTGAGGGTTCTTGTAGCATTTGTACAAACTTGTTGAGTTGAAAGGAATGGCAAGCAAAATTTAGAAACTAGGAGATGAAACATTCGAATTGTTGCATGGAATATCTTTGGGCCATGGCATATGTGACAATGCTTGTAATTTGAAAAAAAACATGAAACTTGAAAGCTTCCTTGAAGTGAATTTGAAAGACAACTTGCGTTAAGCGAATGAATGAGTTTGAACAAAAAGAATCCTACCAAATGTTAAATTCGGAAGTTTGATTCTACTTTACAAACGGATAGTCCTTAAATGTCATTTTGAATTCGAATAAGATTTTGAACCTTGAATGACAAGAATGGAAAGAATGATCTCTGAATATTGAATGATTTTGCTTGGAATTTGGCTTTTGAATTGAAACTTGTATGTTAAGATTTGACAAATTGTAACATGTAACTCGACTCGTGTCCTTGTACAAAAACTTTAGAGCAATTTTGGAACTCTTGGAATTTTATGAACACAAGATTTGAGAAAAATGCATCGATTTGAATTCTTGATTGTGTATAAAAGTTGGAAACTCAATATGCATCAAATATCCCATAAATTTGTCATGAACCAAAAGTTAAATTAGTTAGAACAAAACATGTTGAAATATTGATTAACAATTGTATCCAAATCCACTTCAATCCGTAATTCCAATCTGTAGTCTTGAATCAAGCGGGTGGTAACATGGTTGTTGCATTTTTTTTAGAAATTGAATCCCCTAGTATATGAAACTTGAGAATTAAATTCTAAATACAAAGATGATTTGATGGCTTAAACTTCGGAAACACTCGAACCCCTTTTGAATTTCCTCGGCCACAAAGCTTCCATTTTTATCCATTCTCGTAGAAAATCGGAGCCTTTTGCTTCTTGAGACAAGAATTGAAACTCTAAGTTTCAAAATGAAATTCTTGATCAAAAAAACCTCAGTCAACTTGTCGCTTTCATGATTCTTTTAAGAATGGAGCAATAGATTCCACTTGAAATTAATGGAATTACCACCGCGTTTCCAAATTGAACCATTCAGTAGTAGAGTAAGATTCGGAACCAAACGAATTCCAAAAGGAAACTTCTAGTCTTTTCATAGAATGCCCTGAATCTTGTGAGCGATGAACGTGACAGGAAAAGATCTCAACATGCGGCAGTTTGACATTCGTAAATCTTGTAAACAAGTCCTCTGGATGAATATCTTCACATACACCCACTATTGCCAAAAGCGAACAAAGTCGACGAGCAAGCCAAATGCACTAGAACTTGAATCGTTGACCAACAACCGGATAAACATAAGCCACCCTTTTACATCTTGAACAATGAACTCGAAACAACAACAAAGTCAAACTCGTGATTGATTGATCTCTTGAATCAGGAGGCAATGATATTCAAAATAACCAGACTTCCGTAGCTCCAAACAAGAACAGACCATTCAATTCAACAATCGAACACCAAGCCCCGAAAGTCGATAGATATGAACGAATAAGATTTAACATTAAACCTCATCATTTTCAAATATCCTCAAATTGGTCGAAAACACCACGCCTTTTCTGCTCAACAGAGAAATCTTTGGGAATCAACTCCAATCCGTAACCACAGAAACAGTGATATGAATGCATGTGAGTGTCATGATAAATGCAAAGCCTAGACCAGATAAGATCGATATAGGAGGGCAAATTTTGGGGTGCAACAACCACTATAAAACTGCTGCTAACTTTTACCTTTCTTCTTGTCGAACTTATTATCCTTTCGCAAGAGTTTTCTTTTAACGGACAAACCTTCACCAACCGTCGAAGGTTTATGCTCTTTTCGTTTGTTCAAGTCCTTCAAATACAAGGCTGATTGAAATTCTTCAAAGGTCAGAGACTCCCTTCCGTACAAGAGAGTTTCTTTGAAGTGAGCATGTGATATGGGCAATGCACACAACAACAACATCGCTTGATCTTCATCATCTATCTTCACATCAATATTTTCAAGATCAAGAATCATCTTGTTGAACATATCCAACTGCTCAGCCAACACTTTGTCTTCAATCATCTTGAATGAATATAAAGCTTGCTTTAGGTAGAGTCGATTCACCAACGATTTGGTCAGGTACAAACTTTCAAGTTTCACCCATAATCCTGCCGCCGTCGTCTCCTTTGATACCTGTCGAAGAAACTTATCACCAATGCTCAACAAAATTGCATTGTGGGCCTTCTCTATCATTACTGTCTTCTCAGCTTCCATTAATACTTCGTTAATGGCTGATTCTCCCTTCAATGCTTCCAAACAACCCTGCTGAACTAGTAGGGCTTTCAACTTCAAGTGCCACGGACCAAAATCGTTCACTCCAGTGAACTTTTCAATCTCATACTTTGTCGAAGGCATCTTCTCCACGCTCACCGCACCAATTTGTTGTGAATCGGATGCCTTGGAACAAAATATAAACTTGTTTCTTAATGATCAAGAAACAATTAAGGTAGGAAAAAATAATGAAGAATACGATGAACACAAGGGATTGGTTATTAACTGTTATTCTTTCCTTTCTCTTCAAAACAAGATTACAAGTATACAAGAATAACAAATAACCTTCTCACCCTAAATTAAGATTTGCAGTATGCAATGATGAGAGACTAGTATGTTATTTATAATAAACCTAACATACTAGATTTGACATTCGAAAGGTGTTTCTAATTACTAGATTCAAGATTATCATATATTAGATATTAATGTCTGAACATAGGGTAAGACCCAATATTTGCACACACTATAGTAGGATCGATGTGGAGTCTTGGTTCTTTATAAATATTAGAACTTAATGTTTTGTGTTGGTTGATAAACTGAGATATTGATTATTAGGTAATGCACTGATAACATGACATTGAAACTAATAGGAGTTATGAGTGAGAGAAATATGTGGTAATATTAATAACTGAGCAGAGGAGAACCATACTGGCACATGATTATGCATGATAAGTACGTAATGACGAAATCTACCCCTAACAAGCTTTCTTTTTGTTAACACTGAAATCTTTATTTTACTTTCAATCATTTATTTTGTTATTTACTATCATGCATAAAAAAATATAAAACTTCTCTACTTATAATCTTAAAAAAAATTGAATGGTCTTTGAAACTACTTATCTTTATGGATACGACAATTATAAAACTTAGTTTTGTGCTTGCAACAAAATTGTATCATTATTGAGGACTGATGTTATAGTTTTGAAAAAGACATCGCATAATTTTTATTATTTTAAGTATGGTATATATCTGCTCATATATGTTCATAGTTATATAATTTGTTTATAGTCACTAACCTATTAACATCTAGAGTTAATTATGGTGTTACTTGTTTATGCAAGGTAAGGTTTTTGTATAACATTTGTTATTCGATCCCAAGATTGAAGGAACTACATACAAAAACACCCATAATAACAAGAAAAAGAAACAAAAATCCAAGAGTCTAGATCTAGAATAGTCTTTTATCTTAAAGCAAAGAACCATGGTTGAATTCGACAATAATAATAACGACAACGGAAACAACAATGGGAACACGCCATGCCACAATAATCCTAAACGGCTTGCTCACCTAGATAGAACTCAAAGGAATGTTTGGCAAAGTTAAATGGAATGGGCTTATTATAAGTTATGTATGTTAACCCTTTTTAGGTGTACACCCTGAAGGATCGTACGCACACCGCACAAATTTCCAAGAAAATATTGGTACACTAGGAGCTCTAGAAAGTGAGGAAGGAGAGATATTTCTAAGGTTGTTTCCATGCTCTCTAATTAGAAAAGAAAGATAAGGGTTTCTAGAATGACCCACATCGATGATGACAAATTGGAACTCATTGGAAGATATTTCTAAGAATAATTCCACAATCTAGAATAACCCACATACTCTCTTATCAACATTTACCCCTATATGTCTTTATTGTGAAAGCAGTTTCCATAAAAATATTTGTTCAAGATAATGAAATTTTGGAACTTAAAGAAGTTTGGAAAAGTTCTCTATGATGGAATGCAAGTGCAGAAAAGGTATTTCCAATGTTTGGAACTGATAACTCCTTAATTGGAACATGTTAGAAGCGTGAAGGGGTAATCAAATGTCCGATTAGAGACATTTGAATAGATCTGGCTATAGAAGGATTTTGGACCAGATATGGATGCAATGGAATCTCAATTCCATTATTTGTGATGCCTTGTGGAGTTGATGGAAGTGGTTTATTGGTCGCTTCTTGAGATACATTAGTAGCTTTACACGCAACGACAAAATGAGTAATTTTGGATCCAACCATTACTTGAAGCATACAAATCAGAGATCTAGAAATTTAGAAAATCAAAGTTGAAGTGAATTGATGATTGATTGGATCGACATGACAAATCTTCGTATTCGATTTGGAGTGTTCTTAATTCGATGATCTAAGAAGGTTTTGAACTAATGAATCAAAGAGTGATAGTGAGATCGTGGAAAACACATGAATCAGAAGTCGATTCTCACATAAGACACCATTGTTCTATTTCGGAACCAGAAATAGAGTAAGGAGCGATGATAACATCATATCAAAGTTGCAAGTGTTGTAACGAGGTGACTGACTTGCAAGGTTAACACTTCAGCACTCAAGTCAGTATGTGAAGAAGATGGGTAAATTGAGACTATTTATCCTCCTTGAAACTAAATTTAATAGACAATGTATTTATTTTGTTATAAACTTTTGTACTACTTTGTTATATGTGATACCTATGTTTAAAATTTGAATTTAAATTATGAACTTGTGAATATTTTTATGATATGAAATTTAAAAAAAAAAAGTGATAGTTATATTTTGTAGAGACTGAATCATCTGGTTTGACATGTTTTATAGCTATATAATTTTGTTATAATAATTCGGTTTATTTAACCGATTTATTCGATTTAATCCGTTTAGTCACGCGGTCCGAGCAATAACTCAGTAGTTCGACTAATAAACCAATGATTTAGTATTCTCACTCGTTTGATATCCAATCCGATTTTTAAAATGCTGCTATTGATTCAAATTACTTAAGTCTTTTTACATTTATTTTGTGATATTTCTCAAGCACATATATAAGATTTTATTATCCATGGTTTCATTATTCAGATCAAAATCAGTTAATGATTACTAGAAAAATTATTCATGTTTGTCAAACAAAAATGTTCATCTCGTGTAGGAAGATTAATCTACCTTATGAGTGTGAGATTGTTTTGCAAAGAAATCAATTGCTTCGCTACTGTGTGTTGAATAAATTGCTTATAGTCTCTAGATCGATTCCATTGAAAACAAAAATTAATCATCTCCATAGGAAATGGAGTTTTTTTTTTCTATTAACCTTTTAAGAAGAAATTCAAATCTTGTAAAATGAATTTTGTGAAAATTCCTACACATATGAAAGATTGAATATTTTAAAATATTAAAGTTTGTATAATTAAGATCAAAATTTAGCTGTGATAGTGTATTACAGAAAAAAATAAAAATCGAACAGTTTATCTAATTTATTTTATGTGATTCATCACGTCCTCATTAGTAAAAGCTGTTTTTTTATTTTATTTTAGAGAAAAGAACAATTCTAGTAATTAATAAAGTGTTGACAAAGTAACTCTATTGGTTAGTTTCATATGCCACGGATCACGATCCCACTACCCTTCCCTCAGAGATGTATGACCGTAGATATACAATTCTAATCAACGGTCACTCTTTTTCCATCCCACTTTCCAAAATCTCTCGCTATATATTTTACCCAAACACTAATTTGTCTATTACATTTCAGTTTTCTTTTCCCGTTTTCGACTTAAAATCAAAAGCACTGTTTCCTCTCTTTGTTCAATTGAAATGGCACGTACCAAACAAACCGCTCGCAAGTCCACCGGCGGCAAGGCCCCAAGGAAGCAACTCGCAACCAAAGCTGCTCGGAAATCCGCTCCGGCGACAGGAGGAGTGAAGAAGCCTCACAGATTCCGTCCAGGAACAGTCGCTCTAAGAGAGATCAGAAAGTACCAGAAGAGCACAGAGCTTCTCATAAGGAAGCTTCCATTCCAAAGATTGGTCCGAGAAATCGCTCAAGATTTCAAAACGGATCTACGATTCCAAAGCAGCGCTGTTTCGGCACTTCAAGAAGCGGCTGAAGCTTATCTTGTTGGCTTGTTTGAAGATACAAACCTTTGTGCAATTCATGCTAAGAGAGTTACGATTATGCCTAAGGATATTCAACTTGCTCGTAGGATCAGAGGCGAGAGAGCTTAGAATTTGTTACAATTTAGGCGTTGCTATCTGATCGATCAGAAGGTGTCTTGGCCCAATCCGCTGTCGAGGGATGATTCCAAAAATCTTATCAAATGATTGATCCAACATTTTGTCTGCCTCATCTAAGACCAAATATTTTAATGTATCAAGAGGAAATCCTTTGGGTTTATTTAAGCAATCCAAGACACATCTAGGAGTTCCAACAATAATATGAGGCTTTTTGTTTCTTGACTTGGCGGTTTGTCCTTCTTCAACAAGCACAGCAAATTTGACACCAATTTCAGAAGTTAACGCTTCAATCTCTCCGTATATTTTTAAAACACGCTCCCTTGTGGGAGACAACACACAAGCAAAATAATCATTTGCATCTTGTGCATTTAAGATATTTTGGGCAGAGCAAAAGCACCTATCTCTCCCGAACCACTTGTCAGCGCTAGTCCAATCAGATCTTTATCTTTTAAGATAATAGGAATAACAATTAGTTGAAATTTAAGAGGGGATTGCCATCCCAATTACTCACACGCTTGAACCAATTTTAGTGATAAGCCCAATCACTAAAATTGGTTCAAGCGTGTGAGTAATTGGGATGGCAATCCCCTCTTAAATTTCAACTAATTGTTATTCCTATTATCTTAAAAGATAAAGATCTGATTGGACTAGCGCTGACAAGTGGTTCGGGAGAGATAGGTGCTTTTGCTCTGCCCAAAATATCTTAGATGCACAAGATGCAAATGATTATTTTGCTTGTGTGTTGTCTCCCACAAGGGAGCGTGTTTTAAAAATATACGGAGAGATTGAAGCGTTAACTTCTGAAATTGGTGTCAAATTTGCTGTGCTTGTTGAAGAAGGACAAACCGCCAAGTCAAGAAACAAAAAGCCTCATATTATTGTTGGAACTCCTAGATGTGTCTTGGATTGCTTAAATAAACCCAAAGGATTTCCTCTTGATACATTAAAATACTTGGTCTTAGATGAGGCAGACAAGATGTTGGATCAATCACTTGATAAGATTTTAGGAATCATCCCTCGACAGCGGAGGACATTCCTTTTTTCTGCTACAATGACAGAGAAGGTACCCCTTCTCTTTCACTTTGGACCACCGTTGCAGATTGGGCCAAGACACCTTCTGATCAGGTACGATCACTATCTTTTGTGTGATACATGTTGATTTCTTTGAAGATATGAATCTGATTGTAAAAGCAGTTGTTACAACATATAGTGTTGAATTAATCGGTTTCACGCGTAATTTACCACTGTTTTTGGAGAATATGATGTTCGATTTCGTTCGCATATGTGATTTAATATCTAAGTTGACCTATCATATCTTGAATGAATTCAATATTTTTTTATTAATAATCTTTCTTTGAAGTTTTTCTTCTGACAGTTCTCGATTTTTATGAGTAGTAAGTAGTGTTTAGAAGGGGAATAACTTTTTGAGAATTTTTTTATCTACCTTTCTCCCATAATTTTGAAAAACTAAAAATATATTTTTGTTTGTATAACATAAAGCATACAACTAATTAGTTAGTTTTTTATTCATTGTATTTAAACTTTCTACACCCATCATATTTCTAAACCCTATGAACAAATCAACTTGCACAACTTTGGTCATGATTCAACTATTTGATCTTCATTTTTATAATGCTCCAAGTATAGGTTTCTATTGATTACTTGCTCGCTAAGATAGTGAAATATTATCTCAATGTGTTTACTCCTTCCACGTACCATTGAATTTTTGGCCAAGTTGATGACATACATGTTGTCAATCTTCATAGACACAATTTCTTGATTCTTGCCTTCAATTTCATAATTAGGTTCATCGGTAATACGACTTGACACGCACAAAGTAAGTTGCAATGTATCCTATTTCACAAGATGGTAATGCTACTATTGATTCATTTCTTGAGTTTCAAATAATTGGTGCACCGCATATACATAAAGACATAACAACTTTTATTTTAAATTATTGCTAATTTGATAAGTTAATTCGACACGTTAAATTTGTAAATGAATATAAATAGTATTAAGCTTTAATAAAAATATAGTATTTTATTTAAATCTCAAATATATTAAATGAACATAAATAGTATTAAGCTTTAATAAAAATATAGTATTTTATTTAAATCTCAAATATATTATAATTATTAATGAGTTATTAATAGTAAATAAATAAATATTTAATTGTATAATTAAAAGAAAATACAATCTTTTAGGTCAACTCAAAATAATCAAATATTTTAAATTTTTTTTGGTACAACTATTTATAATAGTTCAATCATTTCCAATAATACATTAAATTTTTTCTTTATAATAGAGATTGTATAATCATTGCTTTTTAAATTATTAAATTATTTATTTCATATCTAATTATTTTTAAGTTATCAAAGTTTTATTGTACACCATAAATAATTATAAATTTTTTTTTAGCATAATTTTTTTATTATCCGTATTCACTCTAGTATTACATAAAAGTGTAAATAGTTGTTTAAGGATAAGAGGTAAAATACGCTATTATGCATGCTAGAATACAAAAGGACAAATATATGCAAAACGGTAGTATGAGAGACACCACTACTATAGCAGGTTAGGCTCAGTTGAAAGAAATGTTGAAAGTGTACGATGCATTGTAAACACAACACGCCAAAAAAAATGAAAACTTGTTCTATTCCGTTTCACAATTAGGTTTGAGCACCATTTTCTTCGGCCTATAAAATAACACCTTAACTCACTATCAAGAGAACAAGAATTTTCTTCTTCTCTTGACTTTTTTCTCTCTGTGCTTGTGAGGCTACTTTTCAACTACCAATCACTAAGGTGAGTCAAGTTTTTAACTTTTCTATTCTTTTTTCTTCATCTTCACCATCTTCATCCTCTTAATAGTGGCTTTTTTTAAATACTTTTCTGCTTTATTCTTCTAGAATCCTGCTCAGAAACTCATGGAAGCTGAAATCACCCAGCAGGATTCACTTATTTGGGTGATTAACTACCGATTACGTTCACTTGCATTTCATTTAATGTACATTTTAATCTGTTTGTTATGAACTCATAAGGATCAGTGGTTGTTGTGTTGTTGTGTTAAAATATAAAGAATCTGAGTTTTTGCTTTAACTGATTTTTGATTTTATTCACCATGTCTGATCATTCTCGTGAATATGTGGAGTTATATCAGTAGTTTCTTTTACTTTTTGTTTATTTATTTAATGAGATGTAATTATTAGTTTTGTTATCAACAACCATTATAAATGATAAATTTAGTTCAGATTTTTATGTGTTTATTTAGTCCATTAAATAATGTTAGTGATGTTTGATTGTTGTTTTTACTGCATTTCGATGCATTTTGATTTTGGACTAACATTAACATTAACAAAAAATATTATAATACATAACAACTTTTTGTCCAATAAATTATTGCTTTTGTGTGTGATAGACAATATTTCATTTTAAAACTAATGCTAATGGAAGATCATTTTAAATTGTACTAATTAGATAAGTTAATTCGACATGTTAAATTTGTAAATGAATGTAAATAATATTAAACTTTAATAAAAATGTAGTATTTTATTTAAATCTCGAATATATTATAACTATTATTGAGTTATTAATAGTAAATAAATAAATATTTAATCGTATAATTAAAAGAAAATACAATCTTTTAGGTCAACTCAAAACAATCAAAAATTTTAAAATTTTTTTGGTACCACTATTTATAATAGTCCAATCATTTCCAATAATGCAATACATTTTTTCTTTATTATAGAGATTATATAATCATTGCTTTTTAAAATATTAAATTATTTATTTCATAACTATTTATGTTTTGTTATCAAAGTTTTATTGTAAATTTTAAATAATTATAAATTAATTCTTTTAGCATAATTTTTTTTTTATCCGTATTCACTCTAGTATTACATAAAAGTGTAAATAGTTGTTTAAGGATAAGAGGTACAGTACGCTGTTATGCATGCTAGAATACAAAAGGACAAATATATGCAAAACAGTAGTATGAGAGACACCACTACTATAGCAGGTTAGGCTCAGTTGAAAGAAATGTTGAAAGTGTACGATGCATTGTAAACACAACACGCCAAAAAAAATGAAAACTTTTTTATTCCATTTCACAATTAGGTTTGAGCACCATTTTCTTCGGCCTATAAAATAACACCTGAACTCACTATCAATAGCCACATTCCTTCCCAACTGAAATTTTATACCAAGTGAACAAAAGTTTTCTTCTTCTCTTAACCTTTTTTTCTCTGTGCTTGTGAGGCTACTTTTCAACAACCAATCACTAAGGTGAGTCAAGTTTTTAACTTTTCTATTATTTTTTCTTCATCTTCATCAACTTCATCCTCTTAATAGTGGCTTTTTTTTTTATACTTTTCTGCATTATTCTTCGGGATTACGCTCAAAACTCATGAAATCACCCAGCAGGATTCACTTATTTGGGTGATTAACTACCGATTACGTTCACTTGCACTTCCTTTAATGTACATTTTAATCTGTTTATTATGAACTCATAAGGATCTGTGGTTGTTACGTTGTTGTGTTAAGATATAAAGAATCTGAGTTTTTGCTTTAAGTGGTTTTTGATTTTATTCACCATGTCTTATCATTCTCGTGAATATGTGGAGTTATATAACTATTTTCTTTTACTTTTTGTTTATTTATTTAATGAGATGTAATTATTAGTTTTGTTATCAACAACCATTATAAATCATAAATTTAGTTTACATTTTTATGTGTTTATTTAGTCCATTAAATAATGTTATTGATGTTTGATTGTTGTTTTTACTGCATTTTGATGCATTTTGATTTTGGACTAACATTAACATTAACAAAAAATATTATACTACATGACAACTTTTTGTCCAATAAATTATTGCTTTTGTGTGTGATAGACAATATTTCATTTTAAAATTAATGCTAATGGAAGATCATTTTAAATTATACTAATTAGATAAGTTAATTCGACATGTTAAATTTGTAAATGAATGTAAATAATATTAAACTTTAATAAAAATGTAGTATTTTATTTAAATCTCGAATATATTATAACTATTAATGAGTTATTAATAGTAAACAAATAAATATTTAATCGTATAATTACAAGAATATACAATTTTTTAGGTCAACTCAAAATAATCAAATATTTTAAAATTTTTTTGGTACAACTATTTATAATAGTTCATTTATTTCCAATAATACAATACATTTTTTCTTTATAATAGAGATTATATAATCATTGCTTTTTAAATTATTAAATTATTTATTTCATTTCTATTAATTTTTATGTTATTAAAGTTTTATTGTAAACTATAAATAATTATAAATTAGTTCTTTTAGCATAATTTTTATTTATCCGTATTCACTCTATTATTACATAAAAGTGTAAATAGATGTTTAAGAATAAGAGGTACAGTACGCTGTTATGCATGCTAGAATACAAAAGGACAAATATATGTAAAACGGTAGTATGAGAGACACCACTACTATAGCAGGTTAGGCTCAGTGGAAAGAAATGTTGAAAGTGTACGATGCATTGTAAACACAACACGCCAAAAAAAATGAAAACTTGTTCTATTACATTTCACAATTAGGTTTGAGCACCATTTTCTTCGGCCTATAAAGTAACACCTTAACTCACTATCAATAGCCACATTCCTTCCCAACTCAAATTTTATACCAAGTGAACAAGAGTTTTCTTCTCTTGACCTTTTTTTCTCTGTGCTTGTGAGACTACTTTTCAACTACCAATCACTAAGGTGAGTCAAGTTTTTAACTTTCCTATTCTTTTTTCTTCATCTTCATCCTCTTAATAGTGGATTTTTTTAAATACTTTTCTGCTTTATTCTTCCATGATTCTGCTCAAAAACTCATGGAAGATGAAATCACCCAGCAGGATTCGCTTATTTGGGTGATTAATTACCGATTACGTTCACTTGCATTTCATTTAATGTACATTTTAATCTGTTTGTTATGAACTCATAAGGATCTGTGGTTGTTGTGTTGTTGTGTTAAGATAAAAAGAATCTGAGTTTTTGCTTAAAGTGGTTTTTGATTTTATTCACCATGTCTGATCATTCTCGTGAATATGTGGAGTTATATTAGTATTTTCTTTTACTTTTTGTTTATTTATTTAATGAGATGTAATTGTTAGTTTTGTTATCGACAACCGTTATAAATTATAAATTTAGATTAGATTTTTATGTGTTTATTTAGTCCATTAAATAATGTTATTGATGTTTGATTGTTGTTTTTAATGCATTTTGATGCATTTTGATTTTGGACTAACATTAACATTAACAAAAAATATTATACTACATAACAACTTTTTGTCCAATAAATTATTGCTTTTGTGTGTGACACGCAATATTTCATTTTAAAACTAATGCTAATGGAAGATTATTTTAAATTGTACTAATTAGATAAGTTAATTCGACATGTTAAATTTGTAAATGAATGTAAATAATATTAAACTTTAATAAAAATGTAGTATTTTATTTAAATCTCGAATATATTATAACTATTAATGAGTTATTAATAGTAAACAAATAAATATTTAATCGTATAATTAAAAGAAAATACAATCTTTTAGGTCAATTCAAAATAATCGAATATTTTAAAAAAAATTTGGTACAACTATTTATAATAGTCCAATCATTTCCAATAATACAATACATTTTTTCTTTATAATAGAGATTATATAATCATTGCTTTTTAAATTATTAAATTATTTATTTAATATCTATTTATTTTTATGTTATCAAAGTTTTATTGTAAACTTTAAATAATTATAAATTAATTCTTTTAACATAATTTTTTTTATCCGTATTCACTCTAGTATTACATAAAAGTGTAAATAGTTGTTTAAGGATAAGAGGTACAGTACGCTGTTATGCATGCTATAATACAGAAGGACAAATATATACAAAACGGTAGTATGAGAGACACCACTACTATAGCAGGTTTGACTCAGTTGAAAGAAATATTGAAAGTGTACGATGCATTGTAAACACAACACGCCAAAAAAAAATGAAAACTTGTTCTATTCCATTTCACAATTAGGTTTGAGCACCATTTTCTTCGGCCTATAAAATAACACCTTAACTCACTATCAATAGCCACATTCCTTCCCAACTCAAATTTTATACCAAGTGAACAAGAATTTTCTTCTTCTCTTGACCTTTTTTTCTCTGTGCTTGTGAGGCTACTTTTCAACTACTAATCACTAAGGTGAGTCAAGTTTTTAACTTTTCTATTCTTTTTTCTTCATCTTCATCATCTTCATCCTCTTAATAGTGGATTTTTTTAAATACTTTTCTGCTTTATTCTTCAAGGATTCTGCTCAAAAACTCATGGAAGCTGAAATCACCCAGCAGGAGTCACTTATTTGGGTGATTAACTACCGATTACGTTCACTTGCATTTCATTTAATGTACATTTTAATCTGTTTGTTATGAACTCATAAGGATCTGTGGTTGTTGTGTTGTTGTGTTTTTGTGTTAAGATATAAAGAATCTGAGTTTTTAATTTAAGTGGTTTTTGATTTTATTCACCATGTCTGATCATTCTCGTGAATATGTGGAGTTATATTACTATTTTCTTTACGTTTTGTTTATTTATTTAATGAGATGTAATTATTAGATTTGTTATCAACAACCATTATAAATTATAAATTTAGATTAGATTTTTATTTGTTTATTTAGTCCATTAAATAATGTTAGTGATGTTTGATTTTTGTTTTTATTGCATGTTGATGCATTTTAATATTGGACTAACATTAACATTAACAAAAAATATTATACTACAAGACAACTTTTTGTCCAATAAATTATTGCTTTTGTGTGTGATAGACAATATTTCATTTTAAAATTAATGCTAATGGAAGATCATTTTAAATTATACTAATTAGATAAGTTAATTCGACATGTTAAATTTGTAAATGAATGTAAATAATATTAAACTTTAATAAAAATGTAGTATTTTATTTAAATCTCGAATATATTATAACTATTAATGAGTTATTAATAGTAAACAAATAAATATTTAATCGTATAATTACAAGAATATACAATCTTTTAGGTCAACTCAAAATAATCAAATATTTTAAATTTTTTTTGGTACAACTATTTTTAATAGTTCATTTATTTCCAATAATACAATACATTTTTTCTTTATAATAGAGATTATATAATCATTGCTTTTTAAATTATTAAATTATTTATTTCATTTCTATTAATTTTTATGTTATCAAAGTTTTATTGTAAACTATAAATAATTATAAATTAGTTGTTTTAGCATAATTTTTTTTTATCCGTATTCACTCTAGTATTACATAAAAGTGTAAATAGATGTTTAAGAATAAGAGGTACAGTACGCTGTTATGCATGCTAGAATACAAAAGGACAAATATATGTAAAACGGTAGTATGAGAGACACCACTACTATAGCAGGTTAGGCTCAGTGGAAAGAAATGTTGAAAGTGTACGATGCATTGTAAACACAACACGCCAAAAAAATGAAAACTTGTTCTATTACATTTCACAATTAGGTTTAAGCACCATTTTCTTCGGCCTATAAAGTAACACCTTAACTCACTATCAATAGCCACATTCCTTCACAACTCAAATTTTATACCAAGTGAACAAGAGTTTTCTTCTCTTGACCTTTTTTTCTCTGTGCTTGTGAGACTACTTTTCAACTACCAATCACTAAGGTGAGTCAAGTTTTTAACTTTCCTATTCTTTTTTCTTCATCTTCATCCTCTGAATAATGGAATTTTTTTTAATACTTTTCTGCTTTATTCTTCCATGATTCTGCTCAAAAACTCATGGAAGAGGAAATCACCCAGCAGGATTCACTTATTTGGGTGATTAACTACCGATTACGTTCACTTGCATTTCATTTAATGTACATTTTAATCTGTTTGTTATGAACTCATAAGGATCTGTGGTTGTTGTGTTGTTGTGTTAACATAAAAAGAATCTGAGTTTTTGCTTAAAGTGGTTTTTGATTTTATTCACCATGTCTGATCATTCTCGTGAATATGTGGAGTTATATTAGTATTTTCTTTTACTTTTTGTTTATTTATTTAATGAGATGTAATTGTTAGTTTTGTTATCGACAACCATTATAAATTATAAATTTAGATTAGATTTTTATGTGTTTATTTAGTCCATTAAATAATGTTATTGATGTTTGATTGTTGTTTTTAATGCATTTTGATGCATTTTGATTTTGGACTAACATTAACATTAACAAAAAATATTATACTACATAACAACTTTTTGTCCAATAAATTATTGCTTTTGTGTGTGACACGCAATATTTCATTTTAAAACTAATGCTAATGGAAGATTATTTTAAATTGTACTAATTAGATAAGTTAATTCGACATGTTAAATTTGTAAATGAATGTAAATAATATTAAACTTTAATAAAAATGTAGTATTTTATTTAAATCTCGAATATATTATAACTATTAATGAGTTATTAATAGCAAACAAATAAATATTTAATCGTATAATTAAAAGAAAATACAATCTTTTAGGTCAATTCAAAATAATCGAATATTTTAAAAAAAATTTGGTACAACTATTTATAATAGTCCAATCATTTCCAATAATACAATACATTTTTTCTTTATAATAGAGATTATATAATCATTGCTTTTTAAATTATTAAATTATTTATTTCATAACTATTTATGTTAAGTTATCAAAGTTTTATTGTAAATTTTAAATAATTATAAATTAATTCTTTTAACATAATTTTTTTTATCCGTATTCACTCTAGTATTACATAAAAGTGTAAATAGTTGTTTAAGGATAAGAGGTACAGTACGCTGTTATGCATGCTAGAATACAGAAGGACAAATATATGCAAAACGGTAGTATGAGAGACACCACTACTATAGCAGGTTTGGCTCAGTTGAAAGAAATGTTGAAAGTGTACGATGCATTGTAAACACAACACGCCAAAAAAAAAGAAAACTTGTTCTATTCCATTTCACAATTAGGTTTGAGCACCATTTTCTTCGGCCTATAAAATAACACCTTAACTCACTATCAATAGCCACATTCCTTCCCAACTCAAATTTTATTCCAAGTGAACAAGAATTTTCTTCTTCTCTTGACCTTTTTTTCTCTGTGCTTGTGAGGCTACTTTTCAACTACCAATCACTAAGGTGAGTCAAGTTTTTAACTTTTCTATTCTTTTTTCTTCATCTTCATCATATTCATCCTCTTAATAGTGGATTTTTTTTAATACTTTTCTGCTTTATTCTTCGGGATCTTGCTCAAAACTCATGGAAGCTGAAATCACCCAGCAGGAGTCACTTATTTAGGTGATTAACTACCGATTACGTTCACTTGCATTTCATTTAATGTACATTTTAATCTGTTTGTTATGAACTCATAAGGATCTGTGGTTGTTGTGTTGTTGTGTTGTTGTCTTAAGATATAAAGAATCTGAGTTTTTGCTTTAAGTGGTTTTTGATTTTATTCACCATGTCTGATCATTCTCGTGGATATGTGGAGTTATACTACTGTTTTCTTTACGTTTTGTTTATTTATTTAATGAGATGTAATTATTAGATTTGTTATCAACAACCATTATAAACCATAAATTTAGTTTAGAATTTTATTTGTTTACTTAGTCCATTAAATAATGTTAGTGATGTTTGATTGTTGTTTTTACTGCATGTTGATGCATTTTAATATTGGACTAACATTAACATTAACAAAAAATATTATACTACATGACAACTTTTTGTCCAATAAATTATTGCTTTTGTGTGTGACGGGCAATATTTCATTTTAAAACTAATGCTAATGGAAGATCATTTTAAATTGTAGTAATTTGAGAACTTAATTCGACATGTTAAATTTGTAAATGAATGTAAATAATATTAAACTTTAATAAAAATGTAGTATTTTATTTAAATCTCTAATATATTATAATTATTAATGAGTTATTAGTAGTAAATAAATAAATATTTAATCGTATAATTAAAAGAATATACAATCTTTTAGGTCAACTCAAAATAATCAAATATTTTAAAATTTTTTTGGTACAACTATTTATAATAGTTCAATCATTTCCAATAATACAATACATTTTTTCTTTATAATAGAGATTATATAATCATTGCTTTTTAAATTATTAAATTATTTATTTAATATCTATTTATTTTTATGTTATCAAAGTTTTATTGTAAACTTTAAATAATTATAAATTAATTCTTTTAGCATAATTTTTTTTATCCGTATTCACTCTAGTATTACATAAAAGTGTAAATATTTGTTTAAGAATAAGAGGTATAGTACGCTGTTATGCATGCTAGAATACAAAAGGACAAATATATGCAAAACGGTAGTATGAGAGACACCACTACTATAGCAGGTTAGGCTCAGTGGAAAGAAATGTTGAAAGTGTACGATGCATTGTAAACACAACAAGCCAAAATACATGAAAACTTGTTCTATTCCATTTCACAATTAGGTTTGAGCACCATTTTCTTCGGCCTATAAAATAACACCTTAACTCACTATCAATAGCCACAATCCTTCCCAACTCAAATTTTATACCAAGTTGACAAGAGTTTTCTTCTTCTCATGACCTTTTTTTCTCTGCGCTTGTGAGGCTACTTTTCAACTACCAATCACTAAGGTGAGTCAAGTTTTTAAGATTTCTATTCATTTTTCATCATCTTCATCATCTCCTTCCTCTTAATAGTGGTTTTTTTTTTTACTTTTCTGCTTTATTCTCCTAGGATTCTGCTCAAAAACTCATTGAAGCTGAAATCACCTAGCATGATTCACTTATTTGGGTGATTAACTACCGATTACGTTCACTTGCATTTCATTTAATGTACATTTTAATCTGCTTGTTATGAACTCATAAGGATCTGTGGTTGTTGTGTTGTTGTGTTAAGATATAAAGAATATGAGTTTTTGCTTTAAGTGGGTTTTGATTTTATTCACCATGTCTGATCATTCTCGTGAGTATGTGGAGTTATATTACAATTTTCTTTTACTTTTTGTTTAGTTATTTAATGAGATGTAATTATAAGTTTTGTTATCAACAACCATTATAAATCATAAATTTAGTTTAGAATTTTATTTGTTTATTTAGTCCATTAAATAATGTTAGTGATGTTTGATTGTTGTTTTTACTGCATGTTGATGCATTTTAATATTGGACTAACATTAACATTAACAAAAAATATTATACTACATGACAACTTTTGTCCAATAAATTATTGCTTTTGTGTGTGACGGCAATATTTCATTTTAAAACTAATGCTAATGGAAGATCATTTTAAATTGTAGTAATTTGAGAACTTAATTCTACATGTTAAATTTGTAAATGAATGTAAATAATATTAAACTTTAATAAAAATGTAGTATTTTATTTAAATCTCTAATATATTATAATTATTAATGAGTTATTAATAGTAAATAAATAAATATTTAATCGTATAATTAAAAGAATATACAATCTTTTAGGTCAACTCAAAATAATCAAATATTTTTAAAATTTTTTGGTACAACTATTTCTAATAGTTCAATCATTTCCAATAATACAATACATTTTTTCTTTATAATAGAGATTATATAATCATTGCTTTTTAAATTATTAAATTATTTATTTAATATCTATTTATTTTTATGTTATCAAAGTTTTATTGTAAACTTTAAATAATTATAAATTAATTCTTTTAGCATAATTTTTTTTATCCGTATTCACTCTAGTATTACATAAAAGTGTAAATATTTGTTTAAGAATAAGAGGTATAGTACGCTGTTATGCATGCTAGAATACAAAAGGACAAATATATGCAAAACGGTAGTATGAGAGACACCACTACTATAGCAGGTTAGGCTCAGTGGAAAGAAATGTTGAACGTGTACGATGCATTGTAAACACAACAAGCCAAAAAACATGAAAACTTGTTCTATTCCATTTCACAATTAGGTTTGAGCACCATTTTCTTCGGACTATAAAATAACACCTTAACTCACTATCAATAGCCACAATCCTTCCCAACTCAAATTTTATACCAAGTTGACAAGAGTTTTCTTCTTCTCATGACCTTTTTTTCTCTGTGCTTGTGAGGCCACTTTTCAACTACCAATCACTAAGGTGAGTCAAGTTTTTAAGTTTTCTATTCTTTTTTCTTCATCTTCATCATCTTCGTCATCTTCATCATCTTAATAGTGTTTTTTTACTTTTCTGCTTTATTCTTCCAGGATGCTGCTCAAAAACTCATGGAAGCTGAAATCACCCAGCAGGAGTCACTTATTTAGGTGATTAACTACCGATTACGTTCACTTGCATTTCATTTAATGTACATTTTAATCTGTTTGTTATGAACTCATAAGGATCTGTGGTTGTTGTGTTGTTGTGTTGTTGTCTTAAGATATAAAGAATCTGAGTTTTTGCTTTAAGTGGTTTTTGATTTTATTCACCATGTCTGATCATTCTCGTGGATATGTGGAGTTATACTACTGTTTTCTTTACGTTTTGTTTATTTATTTAATGAGATGTAATTATTAGATTTGTTATCAACAACCATTATAAATTATAAATTTAGATTAGATTTTTATTTGTTTATTTAGTCCATTAAATAATGTTAGTGATGTTTGATTGTTGTTTTTACTGCATGTTGATGCATTTTAATATTGGACTAACATTAACATTAACAAAAAATATTATACTACATGACAACTTTTTGTCCAATAAATTATTGCTTTTGTGTGTGACACGCAATATTTCATTTTAAAACTAATGCTAATGGAAGATTATTTTAAATTGTACTAATTAGATAAGTTAATTCGACATGTTAAATTTGTAAATGAATGTAAATAATATTAAACTTTAATAAAAATGTAGTATTTTATTTAAATCTCGAATATATTATAACTATTAATGAGTTATTAATAGTAAACAAATAAATATTTAATCGTATAATTACAAGAATATACAATTTTTTAGGTCAACTCAAAATAATCAAATATTTTAAAATTTTTTTGGTACAACTATTTATAATAGTTCATTTATTTCCAATAATACAATACATTTTTTCTTTATAATAGAGATTATATAATCATTGCTTTTTAAATTATTAAATTATTTATTTCATTTCTATTAATTTTTATGTTATTAAAGTTTTATTGTAAACTATAAATAATTATAAATTAGTTCTTTTAGCATAATTTTTATTTATCCGTATTCACTCTATTATTACATAAAAGTGTAAATAGATGTTTAAGAATAAGAGGTACAGTACGCTGTTATGCATGCTAGAATACAAAAGGACAAATATATGTAAAACGGTAGTATGAGAGACACCACTACTATAGCAGGTTAGGCTCAGTGGAAAGAAATGTTGAAAGTGTACGATGCATTGTAAACACAACACGCCAAAAAAAATGAAAACTTGTTCTATTCCATTTCACAATTAGGTTTGAGCACCATTTTCTTCGGCCTATAAAATAACACCTTAACTCACTATCAATAGCCACATTCCTTCCCAACTCAAATTTTATACCAAGTGAACAAGAATTTTCTTCTTCTCTTGACCTTTTTTTCTCTGTGCTTGTGAGGCTACTTTTCAACTACTAATCACTAAGGTGAGTCAAGTTTTTAACTTTTCTATTCTTTTTTCTTCATCTTCATCATCTTCATCCTCTTAATAGTGGATTTTTTTAAATACTTTTCTGCTTTATTCTTCAAGGATTCTGCTCAAAAACTCATGGAAGCTGAAATCACCCAGCAGGAGTCACTTATTTGGGTGATTAACTACCGATTACGTTCACTTGCATTTCATTTAATGTACATTTTAATCTTTGTTATGAACTCATAAGGATCTGTGGTTGTTGTGTTGTTGTGTTTTTGTGTTAAGATATAAAGAATCTGAGTTTTTAATTTAAGTGGTTTTTGATTTTATTCACCATGTCTGATCATTCTCGTGAATATGTGGAGTTATATTACTATTTTCTTTACGTTTTGTTTATTTATTTAATGAGATGTAATTATTAGATTTGTTATCAACAACCATTATAAATTATAAATTTAGATTAGATTTTTATTTGTTTATTTAGTCCATTAAATAATGTTAGTGATGTTTGATTGTTGTTTTTATTGCATGTTGATGCATTTTAATATTGGACTAACATTAACATTAACAAAAAATATTATACTACAAGACAACTTTTTGTCCAATAAATTATTGCTTTTGTGTGTGATAGACAATATTTCATTTTAAAATTAATGCTAATGGAAGATCATTTTAAATTATACTAATTAGATAAGTTAATTCGACATGTTAAATTTGTAAATGAATGTAAATAATATTAAACTTTAATAAAAATGTAGTATTTTATTTAAATCTCGAATATATTATAACTATTAATGAGTTATTAATAGTAAACAAATAAATATTTAATCGTATAATTACAAGAATATACAATCTTTTAGGTCAACTCAAAATAATCAAATATTTTAAATTTTTTTTGGTACAACTATTTTTAATAGTTCATTTATTTCCAATAATACAATACATTTTTTCTTTATAATAGAGATTATATAATCATTGCTTTTTAAATTATTAAATTATTTATTTCATTTCTATTAATTTTTATGTTATCAAAGTTTTATTGTAAACTATAAATAATTATAAATTAGTTGTTTTAGCATAATTTTTTTTTATCCGTATTCACTCTAGTATTACATAAAAGTGTAAATAGATGTTTAAGAATAAGAGGTACAGTACGCTGTTATGCATGCTAGAATACAAAAGGACAAATATATGTAAAACGGTAGTATGAGAGACACCACTACTATAGCAGGTTAGGCTCAGTGGAAAGAAATGTTGAAAGTGTACGATGCATTGTAAACACAACACGCCAAAAAAATGAAAACTTGTTCTATTACATTTCACAATTAGGTTTAAGCACCATTTTCTTCGGCCTATAAAGTAACACCTTAACTCACTATCAATAGCCACATTCCTTCACAACTCAAATTTTATACCAAGTGAACAAGAGTTTTCTTCTCTTGACCTTTTTTTCTCTGTGCTTGTGAGACTACTTTTCAACTACCAATCACTAAGGTGAGTCAAGTTTTTAACTTTCCTATTCTTTTTTCTTCATCTTCATCCTCTGAATAGTGGAATTTTTTTTAATACTTTTCTGCTTTATTCTTCCATGATTCTGCTCAAAAACTCATGGAAGAGGAAATCACCCAGCAGGATTCACTTATTTGGGTGATTAACTACCGATTACGTTCACTTGCATTTCATTTAATGTACATTTTAATCTGTTTGTTATGAACTCATAAGGATCTGTGGTTGTTGTGTTGTTGTGTTAACATAAAAAGAATCTGAGTTTTTGCTTAAAGTGGTTTTTGATTTTATTCACCATGTCTGATCATTCTCGTGAATATGTGGAGTTATATTAGTATTTTCTTTTACTTTTTGTTTATTTATTTAATGAGATGTAATTGTTAGTTTTGTTATCGACAACCATTATAAATTATAAATTTAGATTAGATTTTTATGTGTTTATTTAGTCCATTAAATAATGTTATTGATGTTTGATTGTTGTTTTTACTGCATTTTGATGCATTTTGATTTTGGACTAACATTAACATTAACAAAAAATATTATACTACATGACAACTTTTTGTCCAATAAATTATTGCTTTTGTGTGTGACGGGCAATATTTCATTTTAAAACTAATGCTAATGGAAGATCATTTTAAATTGTAGTAATTTGAGAACTTAATTCGACATGTTAAATTTGTAAATGAATGTAAATAATATTAAACTTTAATAAAAATGTAGTATTTTATTTAAATCTCTAATATATTATAATTATTAATGAGTTATTAGTAGTAAATAAATAAATATTTTAATCGTATAATTAAAAGAATATACAATCTTTTAGGTCAACTCAAAATAATCAAATATTTTAAATTTTTTTTGGTACAACTATTTATAATAGTTCAATCATTTCCAATAATACAATACATTTTTTCTTTATAATAGAGATTATATAATCATTGCTTTTTAAATTATTAAATTATTTATTTAATATCTATTTATTTTTATGTTATCAAAGTTTTATTGTAAACTTTAAATAATTATAAATTAATTCTTTTAGCATAATTTTTTTTTATCCGTATTCACTCTAGTATTACATAAAAGTGTAAATATTTGTTTAAGAATAAGAGGTACAGTACGCTGTTATGCATGCTAGAATACAAAAGGACAAATATATGCAAAACGGTAGTATGAGAGACACCACTACTATAGCAGGTTAGGCTCAGTGGAAAGAAATGTTGAAAGTGTACGATGCATTGTAAACACAACAAGCCAAAATACATGAAAACTTGTTCTATTCCATTTCACAATTAGGTTTGAGCACCATTTTCTTCGGCCTATAAAATAACACCTTAACTCACTATCAATAGCCACAATCCTTCCCAACTCAAATTTTATACCAAGTTGACAAGAGTTTTCTTCTTCTCATGACCTTTTTTTCTCTGCGCTTGTGAGGCTACTTTTCAACTACCAATCACTAAGGTGAGTCAAGTTTTTAAGATTTCTATTCATTTTTCATCATCTTCATCATCTCCTTCCTCTTAATAGTGGTTTTTTTTTTTACTTTTCTGCTTTATTCTCCTAGGATTACGCTCAAAACTCATTTGAAATCACCTAGCATGATTCACTTATTTGGGTGATTAACTACCGATTACGTTCACTTGCATTTCATTTAATGTACATTTTAATCTGCTTGTTATGAACTCATAAGGATCTGTGGTTGTTGTGTTGTTGTGTTAAGATATAAAGAATATGAGTTTTTGCTTTAAGTGGGTTTTGATTTTATTCACCATGTCTGATCATTCTCGTGAGTATGTGGAGTTATATTACAATTTTCTTTTACTTTTTGTTTATTTATTTAATGAGATGTAATTATAAGTTTTGTTATCAACAACCATTATAAATCATAAATTTAGTTTAGAATTTTATTTGTTTATTTAGTCCATTAAATAATGTTAGTGATGTTTGATTGTTGTTTTTACTGCATGTTGATGCATTTTAATATTGGACTAACATTAACATTAACAAAAAATATTATACTACATGACAACTTTTTGTCCAATAAATTATTGCTTTTGTGTGTGACGGGCAATATTTCATTTTAAAACTAATGCTAATGGAAGATCATTTTAAATTGTAGTAATTTGAGAACTTAATTCTACATGTTAAATTTGTAAATGAATGTAAATAATATTAAACTTTAATAAAAATGTAGTATTTTATTTAAATCTCTAATATATTATAATTATTAATGAGTTATTAATAGTAAATAAATAAATATTTAATCGTATAAGTAAAAGAATATACAATCTTTTAGGTCAACTCAAAATAATCAAATATTTTTAAAATTTTTTGGTACAACTATTTCTAATAGTTCAATCATTTCCAATAATACAATACATTTTTTCTTTATAATAGAGATTATATAATCATTGCTTTTTAAATTATTAAATTATTTATTTAATATCTATTTATTTTTATGTTATCAAAGTTTTATTGTAAACTTTAAATAATTATAAATTAATTCTTTTAGCATAATTTTTTTTATCCGTATTCACTCTAGTATTACATAAAAGTGTAAATATTTGTTTAAGAATAAGAGGTATAGTACGCTGTTATGCATGCTAGAATACAAAAGGACAAATATATGCAAAACGGTAGTATGAGAGACACCACTACTATAGCAGGTTAGGCTCAGTGGAAAGAAATGTTGAACGTGTACGATGCATTGTAAACACAACAAGCCAAAAAACATGAAAACTTGTTCTATTCCATTTCACAATTAGGTTTGAGCACCATTTTCTTCGGACTATAAAATAACACCTTAACTCACTATCAATAGCCACAATCCTTCCCAACTCAAATTTTATACCAAGTTGACAAGAGTTTTCTTTTTCTCATGACCTTTTTTTCTCTGTGCTTGTGAGGCTACTTTTCAACTACCAATCACTAAGGTGAGTCAAGTTTTTAAGTTTTCTATTCATTTTTCATCATCTTCATCATCTCCTTCCTCTTAATAGTGGTTTTTTTTTACTTTTCTGCTTTATTCTCCTAGGATTCTGCTCAAAAACTCATTGAAGCTGAAATCACCCAGCAGGATTCACTTATTTGGGTGATTAACTACCGATTACGTTCACTTGAATTTCATTTAATGTACATTTTAATCTGCTTGTTATGAACTCATAATGATCTGTGGTTGTTGTGTTGTTGTGTTAAGATATAAAGAATATGAGTTTTTGCTTTAAGTGGTTTTTGATTTTATTCACCATGTCTGATCATTCTCGTGAATATGTGGAGTTATATTACAATTTTCTTTTACTTTTTGTTTATCTATTTAATGAGATGTAATTATAAGTTTTGTTATCAACAACCATTATAAATCATAAATTTAGTTTAGAATTTTATTTGTTTATTTAGTCCATTAAATAATGTTAGTGATGTTTGATTGTTGTTTTTACTGCATGTTGATGCATTTTAATATTGGACTAACATTAACATTAACAAAAATATTATACTACATGACAACTTTTTGTCCAATAAATTATTGCTTTTGTGTGTGACGGGCAATATTTCATTTTAAAACTAATGCTAATGGAAGATCATTTTAAATTGTAGTAATTTGAGAACTTAATTCTACATGTTAAATTTGTAAATGAATGTAAATAATATTAAACTTTAATAAAAATGTAGTATTTTATTTAAATCTCTAATATATTATAATTATTAATGAGTTATTAATAGTAAATAAATAAATATTTAATCGTATAATTAAAAGAATATACAATCTTTTAGGTCAACTCAAAATAATCAAATATTTTAAAAATTTTTTGGTACAACTATTTCTAATAGTTCAATCATTTCCAATAATACAATACATTTTTTCTTTATAATAGAGATTATATAATCATTGCTTTTTAAATTATTAAATTATTTATTTAATATCTATTTATTTTTATGTTATCAAAGTTTTATTGTAAACTTTAAATAATTATAAATTAATTCTTTTAGCATAAATTTTTTTATCCGTATTCACTCTAGTATTACATAAAAGTGTATATATTTGTTTAAGAATAAGAGGTACAGTACGCTGTTATGCATGCTAGAATACAAAAGGACAAATATATGCAAAACGGTAGTATGAGAGACACCACTACTATAGCAGGTTAGGCTCAGTGGAAAGAAATGTTGAAAGTGTACGATGCATTGTAAACACAACAAAAAAACATGAAAACTTGTTCTATTCCATTTCACAATTAGGTTTGAGCACCATTTTCTTGACCTATAAAATAACACCTTAACTCACTATCAATAGCCAATCCTTCCAACTCAAATTTTATACCAAGTTGACAAGAGTTTTCTTCTTCTCATGACCTTTTTCTCTGTGTGAGGCTACTTTTCAACTACCAATCACTAAGGTGAGTCAAGTTTTTAAGTTTTCTATTCATTTTCATCATCTTCATCATCTCCTTCCTCTTAATAGTGGTTTTTTACTTTTCGCTTTTTCTCCTAGGATTACTCAAAAACTCATTGAAGCTGAAATCACCCAGCAGGATTCACTTATTTGGGTGATTAACTACCGATTACGTTCACTTGCATTTCATTTAATGTACATTTTAATCTGCTTGTTATGAACTCATAAGGATCTGTGGTTGTTGTGTTGTTGTGTTAAGATATAAAGAATATGAGTTTTTGCTTTAAGTGGATTTTAATTTTATTCACCATGTCTGATCATTCTCGTGAATATGTGGAGTTATATTAGTATTTTCTTTTACTTTTTGTTTATTTATTTAATGAGATGTAATTGTTAGTTTTGTTATCGACAACCATTATAAATTATAAATTTAGATTAGATTTTTATGTGTTTATTTAGTCCATTAAATAATGTTATTGATGTTTGATTGTTGTTTTTAATGCATTTTGATGCATTTTGATTTTGGACTAACATTAACATTAACAAAAAATATTATACTACATAACAACTTTTTGTCCAATAAATTATTGCTTTTGTGTGTGACACGCAATATTTCATTTTAAAACTAATGCTAATGGAAGATTATTTTAAATTGTACTAATTAGATAAGTTAATTCGACATGTTAAATTTGTAAATGAATGTAAATAATATTAAACTTTAATAAAAATGTAGTATTTTATTTAAATCTCGAATATATTATAACTATTAATGAGTTATTAATAGTAAACAAATAAATATTTAATCGTATAATTAAAAGAAAATACAATCTTTTAGGTCAATTCAAAATAATCGAATATTTTAAAAAAAATTTGGTACAACTATTTATAATAGTCCAATCATTTCCAATAATACAATACATTTTTTCTTTATAATAGAGATTATATAATCATTGCTTTTTAAATTATTAAATTATTTATTTAATATCTATTTATTTTTATGTTATCAAAGTTTTATTGTAAACTTTAAATAATTATAAATTAATTCTTTTAGCATAAATTTTTTTATCCGTATTCACTCTAGTATTACATAAAAGTGTATATATTTGTTTAAGAATAAGAGGTACAGTACGCTGTTATGCATGCTAGAATACAAAAGGACAAATATATGCAAAACGGTAGTATGAGAGACACCACTACTATAGCAGGTTAGGCTCAGTGGAAAGAAATGTTGAAAGTGTACGATGCATTGTAAACACAACAAGCCAAAAAACATGAAAACTTGTTCTATTCCATTTCACAATTAGGTTTGAGCACCATTTTCTTCGGCCTATAAAATAACACCTTAACTCACTATCAATAGCCACAATCCTTCCCAACTCAAATTTTATACCAAGTTGACAAGAGTTTTCTTCTTCTCATGACCTTTTTTTCTCTGTGCTTGTGAGGCCACTTTTCAACTACCAATCACTAAGGTGAGTCAAGTTTTTAAGTTTTCTATTCATTTTTCATCATCTTCATCATCTCCTTCCTCTTAATAGTGGTTTTTTTTTACTTTTCTGCTTTATTCTCCTAGGATTCTGCTCAAAAACTCATTGAAGCTGAAATCACCCAGCAGGATTCACTTATTTGGGTGATTAACTACCGATTACATTCACTTGCATTTCATTTAATGTACATTTTAATCTGCTTGTTATGAACTCATAAGGATCTGTGGTTGTTGTGTTGTTGTGTTAAGATATAAAGAATATGAGTTTTTGCTTTAAGTGGATTTTAATTTTATTCACCATGTCTGATCATTCTCGTGAATATGTGGAGTTATATGACAATTTTCTTTTACTTTTTGTTTATTTATTTAATGAGATGTAATTATAAGTTTTGTTATCAACAACCATTATAAATCATAAATTTAGTTTAGAATTTTATTTGTATATTTAGTCCATTAAATAATGTTAGTGATGTTTGATTGTTGTTTTTACTGCATGTTGATGCATTTTAATATTGGACTAACATTAACATTAACAAAAAAGATTATACTACATGACAACTTTTTGTCCAATAAATTATTGCTTTTGTGTGTGACACGCAATATTTCATATTAAAACTAATGCTAATGGAAGATTATTTTAAATTTTACTATTTAGATAAGTTAATTCGACATGTTAAATTTGTAAATGAATGTAAATAATATTAAACTTTAATAAATATGTAGTATTTTATTTAACTCTCGAATATATTATAACTATTAATGAGTTACTAATAGTAAACAAATAAATATTTAATCGTATAATAAAAAGAAAATACAATCTTTTAGGTCAACTCAAAATAATCAAATATTTTAAAATTTTTTTGGTACAACTATTTATAATAGTTCAATCATTTCCAATAATACAATACATTTTTTCTTTATAATAGAGACTATATAATCATTGCTTTTTAAATTATTAAATTATTTATTTCATATCTATTTATTTTTATGTTATCAAAGTTTTATTGTAAACTTTAAATAATTATAAATGAATTCTTTTAGCGTAATTTTTTTTATCCGTATTCACTCTAGTATTACATAAAAGTGTAAATAGTTGTTTAAGAATAAGAGGTACAGTACGCTGTTATGCATGCTAGAATACAAAAGGACAAATATATGCAAAACGGTAGTATGAGAGACACCACTACTATAGCAGGTTAGGCTCAGTGGAAAGAAATGTTGAAAGTGTACGATGCATTGTAAACACAACACGCCAAAAAACATGAAAACTTGTTCTATTCCATTTTACAATTAGGTTTGAGCACTATTTTCTTCGTCCTATAAAATAACACCTTAACTCACTATCAATAGCCACATTCCTTCCCAACTCAAATTTTATACCAAGTTGACAAGAGTTTTCTTTTTCTCTTGACCTTTTTTTCTCTGTGCTTGTGAGGCTACTGTTCAACTACCAATCACTAAGGTGAGTCAAGTTTTTAAGTTTTCTATTCTTTTTTCATCATCTTCATCATCTCCATCCTCTTAATAATGGTTTTTTTTTATTTACTTTTCTGCTATATTCTTCCAGGATTCTGCTCAAAAACTTATGGAAGCTGAAATCACCCAGCAGGATTCACTTATTTGGGTGATTAACTACCGATTACGTTCACTTGCATTTCATTTAATGTACATTTTAATCTGCTTGTTATGAACTCATAAGGATCTGTGGTTGTTGTGTTGTTGTGTTAAGATATAAAGAATCTGAGTTTTTGCTTTAAGTGGTTTTTGATTTTATTCACCATGTCTGATCATTCTCGTGAATATATGGAGTTATATTACTATTTTCTTTTACGTTTTGTTTATTTATTTAATGAGATGTAATTATTAGATTTGTTATCAACAACCATTATAAATCATAAATTTAGTTTAGAATTTTATTTGTTTATTTAGTCCATTAAATAATGTTAGTGATGTTTGATTGTTGTTTTTACTGCATGTTGATGCATTTTAATATTGGACTAACATTAACATTAACAAAAAATATTATACTACATGACAACTTTTTGTCCAATAAATTATTGCTTTTGTGTGTGACGGGCAATATTTGATTTTAAAACTAATGCTAATGGAAGATCATTTTAAATTGTACTAATTTGATAAGTTAATTCGACATGTTAAATTTGTAAATGAATGTAAATAATATTAAACTTTAATAAAAATGTAGTGTTTTATTTAAATCTCTAATATATTATAATTATTAATGAGTTATTAATAGTAAATAAATAAATATTTTAATCGTATAATTAAAAGAATATACAATCTTTTAGGTCAACTCAAAATAATCAAATATTTTAAAATTTTTTTGGTACAACTATTTATAATAGTTCAATCATTTCCAATAATACAATACATTTTTTCTTTATAATAGAGATTATATAATCATTGCTTTTTAAATTATTAAATTATATATTTCATAACTATTTATGTTATGTTATCAAAGTTTTATTGTAAATTTTAAATAATTATAAATTAATTCTTTTAACATAAATTTTTTTTTATCCGTATTCACTCTAGTATTACATAAAAGTGTAAATAGTTGTTTAAGGATAAGAGGTACAGTACGCTGTTATGCATGCTAGAATACAAAAGGATAAATATATGCAAAACGGTAGTGTTCGCGTTAAAAAGTGACGCGCTAGGGAATCGAATCTGAATTCGGATCCTCTGGCTTGAAACGATTTACTCTTTTGATTTGTTTATAAAGATGCCGCGAGCATCAAGCTTTATTATTTCCAACACAAGAAAATGATTATGAAAAAGGGGAAAGCTGCAATACCCTCAATTGATATGATATGCATTACGACTAGCGCAAACTAGGCGCAACGCATTGGGGAGATTCCGGGCAAGGGGGTTTGTTATATAAAGGGAATAGATGGAGCACCCTAAATATATATAGTTATCTATAGCTTTATATATGAATATGTTTGATATGTTTGTGTGTTTTAATTGCTATTTCTATGATTGGGAAAGTTTCTCCTTTGGATTTTAAGAAGGATAGATTATGTAGGATCCTAGGTTTTGTTATTATTGTGCTCGCAAAGATCATTGGGATCTTCTGCATACATATCCCTTAATGGGAATCAGAGCGTTTGTAGCTCGGATATAAAGGGATCTATGGTTGATTTGGTTTGAGGGAGAAAGAAATTTGCTCGCCAAGGATGAGACCTTGTGCCTACGTATTCTCAAAAGGATGTTGAGAAAGTCATAGCAATCGTAGTTCCCACTTATGCTAGTGGAAGCAACGGGATGTTATTAAGAGACAAAGAAAAATATCATCTTAATGAAAAATGTATCTAATCTATTTCATCACATACATTTTGAAAGGTTGATTGATTGAAATCTTTCATCGTAAGTTATAGGTGTTTTGCTTGAGTGTACAAGCGTTACCACTTACGAGTTAAGAAAGATGTTTGAAAAAGATGATTGAATCTTTTAATTGTAAGCATTGAGTGTTTTGCTTGAGTGTACAAGCGTTACCACTTACGATTAAGAGATGTTTTTGTTTGAAAAGAGTTTGAAAAGTTTTTGATTGTATGTGATGTGATAGATGAGATACTTCTTCCATAGAGATGATAAACGTCTAAATCTCTAGGAGAAATTGATTGGATTAGGGGGATGCTTTTAAGAAGCCCGTGGGTCCTTGTATTGTTAGCCCAAGAGAAGGCATTCCGAGGGTCATCGAGGGTCCTTGTATGAAGCTCAAGAGGAAGCTATAAGGTATGGCTGGCTTTGGCTTTAAGAGGGATTTCACCGGGAAACCATCCTCTTAGGATTAAGAGCAATTTCACCGGGAAATTATACTCTCTGGGTTCTATCCTAGCGCGGGTGATTCTTTGTATTGCAAGCCCAATAGGAGGCTGTTAAGAGATTTCCTGGTCTCTTTCTTGTTTGATGCCAAAGAGAAGGCTAAACTCAATGAGGAGTTCTTTTGAACGAAGCCCAAGAGGAGGCTAACTCAGCAGGGGAGTGTTGTCTTATATGAAGCCTAAGCGGAGGCTAAACTCAGATGAATGAGTTTTCTTATATGAAGCCTAAGAGGAGGCTGAACTCAGATGAATGAGTTACCTTGTACAAAGCCCAAGAGGAGGCTAACTCTGTGGGGAGCCTAATGGTTAGACTAGTTGTTATGTTATAACTAGACAGTTATGTAAACAAGTGTATGAAGTTTATTCACATGAGTTTATGAAGGAAATATAAACAATGTGTATTATGTTTATTTATAAGAGTTTATGAAGGAAATATAAACAAGTGTGTGTAAAATGAGCGTTTAAAACGAGCGTAACTTGATTATTTACAAGTTTGAATGTGCACAAGGAAGTAAATATGTACACGAATGAGTATTTATGTACAAGGAGATGTGTATGTACATAGGAGGGTTGGGACTTACACCGTAAGAGAGGCCCATTGGTTTAAAAGCAGTTTCACCGGGAATAATGCTCCTTTTAATACCAATGGTATTCAGTGTATATACAAGCGAAACGAAAACAAACGGACGAAGTTTGTCTGTACTTGAGTATTTACAAAGGTATCTGTATAATGTACAAGTAAAAATTGGTATGTACATAAAAGAATTGGATATGTACAAGGAAATAATTATGTAAATAAAAGAATTTTGGGACTTACACCGTGAGGGAGGCCCATGATCGGTTAAGAAATTCGAGGAAAAACGAGTTCGGTTTTATCTTCAAATCGGACCGATCATGGAAAAAGAGTGTAAGTTTGTTGAAAAGTTTTGAAAAGCTCTTGAAAGTGTTTTTGAAAGATGAAATATACTTACAAGAAGTTTGGAATGGTTTCGGGCTTCGAAAGTTTGAAAGAAATGTCTTTGAAAGTGCTTTGAAAAGTACTCAAAACGTATCGTTTTCGGCTCGATAAAAATATAATCAAACGAAAGTATTTTTGAATTTTTTTGACACTATCCTAAGATAGGTATATTAAATGACATGTGTGAAAAAAATCACCTTAAAATGAGGAGTTTTGATTGGGTTTTGAAAGAGTCAAAGTTTAAAAAAAATATGAAGAGAAAACAAAAAAAGTTTGGCAAAAATGGTCCCAAGGCTACTCGAACCCGGGACCATTGGGCAAGGCGTGGCAAGGCAAAGTCTTAAGAGTGAGCTGGCAACCGTTGGGGCGGCAATACATCCGTTTACTTATTTCAAACCATGTTATAATATTATAAACTTTTTATTTGAATTTGAAAAAACGCGCACACTGCTTGTTCTTCTTCCTCGATCCTTCTTCAAGCCCAGATCCTTCGTTTCTCAATGAAAATGGATGATGTAAACATCAAACTTGGTTGAAATTGAACCAGGAACATGATGATGTGGTTTAATTTCATTTATTTTTAGTTTAACATGATTAAATTTCCATAAAACACGAAGAACCCTAATTCCTAAAAATCAAATTGAAATCATGTGTGATCATGGAATTAAGCAATTGGTTTAGGGTTAAGCTTCAGTGATGGTGCAGAAACAAAACGGCCAAGAGTTTTTTAAACTGGAAGTAAGAAATCAAGGAGTTCGAAGTTTGAGTTCTTACCTCTTGAAGCTGAGATCGAATTCTTTAATGGAGCTGTTACAATTGATGTTTAAGGATTGTTGGAGCACCAGTGAACCTTATGGAAGGTGTGAGGATGGTCTGCTTGCTCTGAAATAGCCTGGATTGTTCTGACCAAGTCCACCTGCATATGCTCAAAGTGAAACTTGAATTCGGGGTTAGAGGTTTTACAGGTCAAGAGTAATGATCTACATCATCCATATGGAGCATGTTGATGATGTTTGAATCAAAAAATCAAGATTAGCTCGAGCCAATTGTCTGTTTGAATGATAAGGCAGTTTTTGCAAGCTTTGAAATTTTGAAAAGCAAATCTGATTTCTGGTTGTTTTTAGATTGATTTTAAGTTTCAAACCAGTTCTATTTGATGTTTATGACATGTGAGACACCAAATCTCTCATGGTTTTTCACAAGTTTTGAAAAATGCAAGATTTCTCACTTTGCACTATGTAACTTGAATTTTAAGAAAGAAAAGAGAAAGCTTGTTTTGGCATAGCTTTGGTGTAGTTTCAAATGGCAAAAATGACCTCTATTTATAGGTCAAAAAATCAGATTAGCAAGTGAAGAAGATTGACTTGGATTTGGACAACTTGCCTTAGAGGGCAAGAAAGTCATTTTTGCCATAAATGCAAAAGGAACCTTCCTTTTAACCATGGTTAATAATTCAACTTGATCTTATCTCATCATAATTACTTTCCATCTGATTTTTATCAGCTCTATCCTTCTTGGCTAGGTCGCAAGGCTTCTAGAAGGAGAAAACTCAAAAATGACTTGTAATCTTGAAGGTTGTACTTGAAAATCATGGCTTTTGGAGCTCTATGTTTCAAAATCAAAAGTATAGCTAGACACCATGGATTTGCAAGTTCTTGGACATTTTGGAAATCTTGTTTCAAGGGCTACAACTTTCATGTTTTGAGTTTTTTCTAATTCCAAATGGAACTATGTGAAAAAATGCCATGAAAGTAGGAGAAAATGTGAAATTTCAACACTTGAAAATTTTTCTAAGTGTTGAAAATTTTGACATTTTGTTGACATTTCCAAATTTCTTGATTTTTTATGATCATGATGGATCATTTGAAGTATTTTGATGATTGAAAAAGTTTTATCTTGAAAAAGTTGACCAAAAGTCAAAGTTTGACTTTTTAGTGCAGATGAAATTTCATCAGATGATCCAGAAATTGACTGATGAAAAATGTGAACTTCTGTGATGTTTTGAATCCAGAAATTAGGTCAACATGTTGTATTGAAGATATGAAGATCAAACTCTAGGCAAAAATGTCATTCATTGATCAGAAAATCAGTGATTGCTTATCCTCGATAAAAACCCTAATTGGTCGATCCTTGATAGATCATGAGGAAAAATTGGATATCTGAAGATCAAAAGTTGATGATTTGATTAAGATAGATCAATTGAGGTGAGTGAAACTCAAACCCTAATTGATTATCTCTTCATTCAGATGAAAAATTGATGAAACCCTAATTTTGACCTGTAGAAGCTACACCCGATTTATTCTGTTCTGAACTGTTAGTGATGCAATGATGCAAATGTAAGATGGTATATTAGGTCAAAAATTGGGGTATGACAGGTAGTATGAGAGACACCACTACTATAGCAGGTTAGGCTCAGTTGAAAGAAATGTTGAAAGTGTACGATGCATTGTAAACACAACACGCCAAAAAAAATGAAAACTTGTTCTATTCCATTTCACAATTAGGTTTGAGCACCATTTTCTTCGGCCTATAAAATAACACCTTAACTCACTATCAATAGCCACATTCCTTCCCAACTCAAATTTTATACCAAGTGAACAAGAATTTTCTTCTTCTCTTGACCTTTTTTTCTCTGTGCTTGTGAGGCTACTTTTCAACTACCAATCACTAAGGTGAGTCAAGTTTTTAACTTTTCTATTCTTTTTTCTTCATCTTCATCCTCTTAATAGTGGATTTTTTTAATACTTTTCTGCTTTATTCTTCCAGGATTCTGCTCAAAAACTCATGGAAGCTGAAATCACCCAGTAGGATTCACTTATTTGGGTGATTAACTACCGATTACGTTCACTTGCATTTCATTTAATGTACATTTTAATTTGTTTGTTATGAACTCATAAGGATCGGTGGTTGTTGTGTTGTTGTGTTGTTGTGTTAAGATATAAAGAATCTGAGTTTTTGCTTTAAGTGGTTTTTGATTTTATTCACCATGTCTGAACATTCTCGTGAATATGTGGAGTTATATTACTATTTTCTTTTACGTTTTGTTTATTTATTTAATGAGATGTAATTATTAGATTTGTTATCAACAACCATTATAAATCATAAATTTAGTTTAGAATTTTATTTGTTTATTTAGTCCATTAAATAATGTTAGTGATGTTTGATTGTTGTTTTTACTGCATGTTGATGCATTTTAATATTGGACTAACATTAACATTAACAACAACTTTTTGTCCAATAAATTATTGCTTTTGTTTGTGACAGGCAATATTTCATTTTAAAACTAATGCTAATGGAAGATCATTTTAAATTGTACTAATTTGATAAGTTAATTCGACATGTTAAATTTGTAAATGAATGTAAATAATATTAAAATTTAATAAAAGTGTAGTATTTTATTTCAATCTCTAATATATTATAATTATTAATGATTTATTAATAATAAATAAATAAATATTTAATCGTATAATTAAAAGAATATACAATCTTTTAGGTCAACTCAAAATAATCAAATATTTTAAAAAAATTTTGGTACAACTATTTATAATAGTTCAATCATTTCAAATAATACAATACATTTTTTCTTTGTAACAGAGATTATATAATCATTGCTTTTTAAATTATTAAATTATTTATTTAATATCTATTTATTTTTATGTTATCAAAGTTTTATTGTAAACTTTAAATAATTATAAATTAATTCTTTTAGCATAATTTTTTTTATCCGTATTCACTCTACTATTACATAAAAGTGTAAATAGTTGTTTAAGAATAAGAGGTACAGCCCACTGTTATGCATGCTAGAATACAAAAGGACAAATATATGCAAAACGGTAGTATGAGAGACACCACTACTATAGCAGGTTAGACTCAGTGGAAAGAAATGTTGAAAGTGTACGATGCATTGTAAACACAACACGCCAAAAAACATGAAAACTTGTTCTATTCCATTTTACAATTAGGTTTGAGCACGATTTTCTTCGGCCTATAAAATAACACCTTAACTCACTATCAATAGCCACATTCCTTCCCAACTCAAATTTTTTACCAAATTGACAAGAGTTTTCTTCTTCTCTTGACCTTTTTTTCTCAGTGCTTGTGAGGCTACTGTTCAACTACCAATCACTAAGGTGAGTCAAGTTTTTAAGTTTTCTATTCTTTTTTCATCATCTTCATCATGTCCATCCTCTTAATAGTGGTTTTTTTTTTACTTTTCTGCTTTATTCTTCCAGGATTCTGCTCAAAAACTCATGGAAGCTGAAATCACCCAGCAGGATTCACTTATTTGGGTGATTAACTACCGATTACGTTCACTTGCATTTCATTTAATGTACATTTTAATCTGCTTGTTATGAACTCATAAGGATCTGTCGTTGTTGTGTTGTTGTGTTAAAATATAAATGATATGAGTTTTTGCTTTAAGTGGGTTTTGATTTTATTCACCATGTCTGATCATTCTCGTGAATATGTGGAGTTATATTACTATTTTCTTTTACTTTTTGTTTATTTATTTAATGAGATGTAATTATTAGTTTTGTTATCAACAACCATTATAAATCATAAATTTAGTTTAGAATTTTATTTGTTTATTTAGTCCATTAAATAATGTTAGTGATGTTTGATTGTTGTTTTTACTGCATGTTGATGCATTTTAATATTGGACTAACATTAACATTAACAAAAAATATTATACTACATGACAACTTTTTGTCCAATAAATTATTGCTTTTGTGTGTGACAGGCAATATTTCATTTTAAAACTAATGCTAATGGAAGACAATTTTTAATTGTACTAATTTGATAAGTTAATTCGACATGTTAAATTTGTAAATGAATGTAAATAATATTAAACTTTAATAAAAATGTAGTATTTTATTTGAATCTCGAATATATTATAATTATTAATGAGTTATTAATAGTAAATAAATAAATATTTAATCGTATAATTAAAAGAATATACAATCTTTTAGGTCAACTCAAAATAATCAATTATTTTAAAAAAATTTTGGTACAACTATTTATAATAGTTCAATCATTTCCAATAATACAATACATTTTTTCTTTATAATAGAGATTATATAATCATTGCTTTTTAAATTATTAAATTATTTATTTAATATCTATTTATTTTTATGTTATCAAAGTTTTATTGTAAACTTTAAATAATTATAAATGAATTCTTTTAGCGTAATTTTTTTTATCCGTATTCACTCTAGTATTACATAAAAGTGTAACTAGTTGTTTAAGAATAAGAGGTACAATAAATTGTTATGCATGCTAGAATACAAAAGGACAAATATTTGCAAAACGGTAGTATGAGAGACACCACTACTATAGCAGGTTAGGCTCAGTGGAAAGAAATGTTGAAAGTGTACGATGCATTGTAAACACAACACGCCAAAAAACATGAAAACTTGTTCTATTCCATTTTACAATTAGGTTTGAGCACCATTTTCTTCGGCCTATAAAATAACACCTTAACTCACTATCAATAGCCACATTCCTTCCCAACTCAAATTTTATACCAAGTTGACAAGAGTTTTCTTCTTCTCTTGACCTTTTTCTCTCTGTGCTTGTGAGGCTACTGTTCAACTACCAATCACTAAGGTGAGTCAAGTTTTTAAGTTTTCTATTCTTTTTTCATCATCATCATCATCTCCATCCTCTTAATAGTGTTTTTTTTTTTTTTACTTTTCTGCTTTATTCTTCTAGGATTCTGCTCAAAAACTTATGGAAGCTGAAATCACCCAGCAGGATTCACTTATTTGGGTGATTAACTACCGATTACGTTCACTTGCATTTCATTTAATGTACATTTTAATCTGCTTGTTATGAACTCATAAGGATCTGTGGTTGTTGTGTTAAAATATAAAGAATATGAGTTTTGCTTTAAGTGGGTTTTGATTTTATTCATCATGTCTGATCATTCTCGTGAATATGTGGAGTTATATTACTATTTTCTTTTACTTTTTGTTTATTTATTTAATGAGATGTAATTATTAGTTTTGTTATCAACAGCCATTATAAATCATAAATTTAGTTTAGAATTTTATGTGTTTATTTAGTCCATTAAATAATGTTAGTGATGTTTGATTGTTGTTTTTACTGCATGTTGATGCATTTTGATATTGGACTAACATTAACATGAACAAAAAATGTTATACTACATGACAACTTTTTGTCCAATAAATTATTGCTTTTGTGTGTGATAGACAATATTTCATTTTAAAACTAATGCTAATGGAAGATCAATTTAAATTGTACTAATTTGATAAGTTAATTCGACATGTTAAATTTGTAAATGAATATAAATAATATTAAACTTTAATAAAAATGTAGTATTTTATTTGAATCTCGAATATATTATAATTATTAATGAGTTATTAATAGTAAATAAATAAATATTTAATCGTACAATTAAAAGAATATACAATCTTTTAGGTCAACTCAAAATAATCAAAAAATTTAAAATTTTTTTGGTACAACTATTTATAATAGTTCAATCATTTCCAATAATACAATACATTTTTTCTTTATAATAGAGATTATATAATCATTTCTTTTTAAATTATTAAATTATTTATTACATATGAAATGCAGATTAAAATGTACATTAAATGAAATGCAAGTGAACGTAATCGGTAGTTAATCACCCAAATAAGTGAATCCTGCTGGGTGATTTCAGCTTCCATGAGTTTTTGAGCAGAATCCTGGAAGAATAAAGCAGAAAAGTAAAAAAACACTATTAAGATGATGAAGATGACGAAGATGATGAAGATGAAGAAAAAAGAATAGAAAACTTAAAAACTTGACTCACCTTAGTGATTGGTAGTTGAACAGTAGCCTCACAAGCACAGAGAAAAAAAGGTCAAGAGAAGAAGAAAACTCTTGTTCACTTGGTATAAAATTTGAGTTGGGAAGGAATGTGGCTATTGATAGTGAGTTAAAGTGTTATTTTGAATTTTTTACTGTTCTAACATCTTTTTCCAACATATTTCCCACTATACCATTCCATTCCCCAATATTTCCCATTCTACCCTCTTTTCAAAAAAAAAAAAAACGAAAAACATGCACCACCGCCGAAGCAATGGGCGGTGGCCTTAAAAAATTAGGAACAACCGCCCTTTCCTATGGCTGTCATGTGTAGTTCCCTTTTTTTTTCATTTTTAATTAAAAATATACAAAGAAATTATATATATATATATATATATATATATATATATATATATATATTTAATATATATTTCTATATTTCTTTTTAACAAATAAATAACTTATTTAAATAAATAATTTAGTAAATCTTATTATTATTTAAGTATATTAAATTATTTTAATAAATTATTATAATAAATAATAAATATAATTTTTAATATATTAATTAAATAATAAATATTATAAATATAAAATTTAATAGTAAGTACTATAAAAAAATTAAATATTTATTTTTATATTATAATGAAATATTAATTTATTTATATTATCAAAGTAAAACAATTAAAAATAAAAAAAGTACTTCATTAATTTTGAACCAACATTTACAAAAAGAGAAGAAAAGTACATGAAAACAATTGAAATTTAATGCGGATCTTGACCGGACGTGTAAAGCGTTGGTGGGTTCCAACGAGGAGCTTGTCTGTTGGCGTAGAGCGATACCTTGACGTTGCTCTGCATTTTGTTGTTCTGCATGTTGTGGTTGAGTAGAAGGTCCAGCGTCATTGTCATTCATCAAAAATGTTGTTATCATGTCATCATTGGTAAAAGTCGGTTCAGCAGCACTTCCATAACTTAATCTTGTACCCTCGAAATTCCAATTAGGTAGGTTACCGGCTGGTGTTTGGCTATGCATTGCGGGTTGGTAACATTCGGGTGTGGTAAAATATTGGGGTTGGGAAAAATGCATTTGTTGTTGGGGTGGTTGTTGGGGTGTTTGGTAGGTGTGGTATTGTGGGGTTTGTAGAGTGTGGTATTATGGGGTTTGTTGAGTGGGGTATTGTGGGGTTTGTTGAGTGGAGTATTGTGGTACGTTATGTGATGTAGATGGAAATTTTTTTTGAAAATTGTTGTTGATGGGATTGTTGGGTTTGGGTAAAAGATGGTTGCGTTGGGAAGAATGGTAGTTGGGTGTTAGTGAATTGTTGTTGGTTGGTCATGAATGAGGGTTGGGGGTAGGTGTTTGATGATGGTCCGGTGTGTTGGACGTTTGAAGATGATGGTTGGTTACGAGGGTCAAATAAATAGTTATTTGGTGACAAACATAAATATGAAACAGACTTATACCAATTCATGTAATCTTGACTCGGTTTACATTCATCTGACATGATTTCTCCTTGTAAGACTCTATTTGCGCGGTCTCTCCAATGACTACGCTCTTCCTTCTGAAAATTTTTCCACGAATCAGATGACCATTGGTCGGACAAGTTGATTGTGTGATAGTTGTCCATGCAGTTGGAGCATCGGTATGCCTTGAAGAATTCCAAATTGAGTTTGACCCTATCGTAAGATGCATTTCCACGATAGTAAAAGATAAGATATGTTTTGAACTCCGCACATGACTATCAGTTGGATCTAAATCTTCAAGTTCTAGGTAGGGTCTCCAAGTAAACTGTTATAAAATATTAACAACTATATTAATTTATAAAAGTATATAAAGTAAAAGTAAGCGTTAATTTGGTTGAGAAAAAAAGTACATCATTTTCTTGTAGATGATCGATGAAAGTCGATAACCGTGCACAATGATGAGGAGTCTTCTCGTAATCCATCCCATAGGCAGACCACCTAAAAAAATAATTAAATCAGTTTAACAAGTAAATTAATTTAAGTAGTAAAAAAACTTTTAGAAAATATAGAAGTTTCAACTTACTTGGTTGCGTATGGAAAGTGAAATGGGTTATGGTTCCTATGCGCAAGACTCCTCATCCTTGACCACCCCCAAGCTTGTAGTAGTGTTGAACAACCGGCAAAGTTATGAGTGTTCACTTTAGCGCATCTACATAAATTTCGGTATAGATGCGCTAAAACTGCAGATCCCCAACTGTATTGTGCTATTTTATTAAAGTCAGATAATAATGGTAAAAACATGAGATGTATTGTATTACCATTAGTGTCAGAAAATAGTAAAGAACCAAAAAGCATTAAAATATAAATTCTAGTTTTTTGATGAAATTGTTCGATGCTAGAATTTTCATCTAAATGAAATGCAAGGTATATTTCTTTTAGCCAAGTAATTTTAATGAATTGGCCCCTTCTAGCCATTTCGGGCAATTCAACACCCAAAAGATCTTGAACTATTGTGTAGTTCAAATTTGTTCTCCCATTCACGGCTATACCATTTAAACCCATCAACATGTGAACATCTTCTAGAGTGACAGTGGCTTCACCGGTTGGAAGATAGAAAGTGTGGGTTTCTGGCCTCCATCTTTCACAGAGTGCAAGAATATACATTCTATCAACGCCATACTTTTTTAAAATAATAAATTAAGAGTTAAATTATTTTAAATAATTTAAATTAATTTTTTTTTTTGAAATTAATTTTAAAGAGTTGGAAGATTTAAATTATAGTTTGAGAAATTTATTTAGAAGAGTTAACTTATGGTTGGGGAAATTTATTTTGAATTTTTAAATTATGGTTGGGGAAATTTATTTGAAAGAGTTAAATATTGGAAGAGTTAAATTATTGTTGGGGGGAAAATAATTTGAAAGAGTTGAATATTGGAAGAGTTGAATTATTGTTTGGGGGAAAGTGTTTTGAAAGAGTTAAATTATACATGCATGCAGTGTGGTACGTGTAACTTTTCATTGAAATGTCATTCATTGACACCGCAGCTAGGATGGGCGGTGCTTCTTTTTTTCCCTGACACACCTCACATGCAAAGGGCGGCCCTTTGTGATTCCCTGACACACCGCAGCTAGGATGGGCGGTGGTGTGCTTGCTTTCCTGCCACGTTCTGTCCTCCGCAGGGTCAAAGTGCGGTGGTATGTTAGCTTTTCCATTTGGAATCTTGACTGCAGTTTGACTACGGAAGGAGTTAAATATTTTATAAACCAATACTACAATGTTATAAATCTAGCTTTTAGTGCTGTATTTTTTATCAACTCAAATATTTCTTCACATAACTCAAATATTTCTCCATAAAACTCAAATATTTCTCCACAAAACTCAAATATTTTTCCATAAAACTCAAATATTTCTCCACAAAACTCAAATATTTCTTCACAAAACTCAAATATTTTTCCACAAAACTCAAATATTTTTTCACAAAATTATGTCTTCAAATCAACAAAATAATGTGGTTGATGCTCATTACAACGGAGAGATCCTTGTCTCCAATGATATGGGCATTGTATTCGAAAATACCGATGTTTGTCGAATCATACTGCAAAGAAATTCTAAGTTTGAATACCTGAAGGAGATGATTCAAACGAGAATGCAATCTGAAGATGTTTCACAAATTATATATCGAAATGCTGTTCATTTTGGTGGTAACAACGTGAAATATGTTCCATTGAAAATCCGCGACGATGATGATGTGGAAACAATGTTTTGCAACCATGAATTGTCTGGTTTGTATGCGATTGATTTATATATAAAATTCCAAATCAATAACCCTATTGTACCGAACGGTCTCCATAATTCCAAATGAAGAAGTTGGTGACGACGATGAAGAAACGAGTCCGAGCGCGAGTTGATGAAATGTTCGCTACCTTATTTGAAGAAGAAGATGGTGGCGAGGCGGATCGGTCAACATGAATGAACATCACATTCCGTTGATAATGTATATTGTCCACCGCCCACATGACCACTTTGGGAACTAGTGGCGATGACTCATCATTTGAATGGCCCCACAATCCTCGTCTTCCTCTAGAGGATGACATAGTTGTTGGTAACCAGTTCAGAAGCAAATCTGATTGTATGCTTGCGATATCCAAATATCACATGAAACACGGTGTTGATTTCAACGTATCAGTTTCTGACACGACGAGATATCAACTTCGTTGTAAGCGTAAGAGTAGTGGTTGCAAATTTCGTCTGGTGGCATCGTATAGGAAAAGGAGCGAGCTATGGGAGATAGGAGTCATGGAGCCCCCACACAGTTGTTCAACAACTATCTTTAACCAAGATCATCGACAACTTAGCTCTCGTTTGATGAGTGCTCGATTAATGCCTCTGGTTGAACAAGATCCCTCTATCAAGGTGAGCGTATGTGTTAACGAAATTGTTTCTATATTTCGATACACTCCCACTTACAATAAAGCATGGATTGCAAGAAATAAGGCAATCGAACAAGTTTATGGAAATTGGGAAAAGTCTTACAACGATCTTCCAAATTACTTGTTAGCACTTCAAGCTTTTGTTCCAGTACGGTGATAGATATGCAAACACTCCGATGTATCTGATGATGAACTCTTGTTGCGGAAAACAAATATTTCATAGACTTTTTTGGGCATTTCAGCCATGCATACGAGGTTTTGCATATTGCAAGCCTATATTGCAAATTGATGGTACATGGTTATATGGTAAATACAAAGGTACACTACTAATGGCAGTAGCACAAGATGGAAATAGTAATATTTTCCCAGTTGCGTTTGCCATTGTTGAAGGTGAGACGACGGATGGTTGGGGGTTCTTTCTAAAGAACTTGAGAATTTATGTAGCTCCCCAACCTGATATGTGTTTGATTTCTGACAGACACACATCTATTGAAAGCGCTTACAACAATCCTGAAAATGGTTGGCATGATCCTCCATCTTTCCATGTTTATTGCATCAGACATATCGCGCAAAATTTTGCTAAGGAAATCAAGGACCGAAGCCTCCGGAAAACAATGATCAACATGGGTAAGTCTATTTTATTCACGTTTTATGTAACATTATTATTACACCTTAATATTAACACCTTTTTTCTTAAACCATATAGGGTATGCGTTGAACCAACCGACATTTAGGTATTATCGCCAAAAGATTGGCATGGCTAACCCCGATGCTTTGGCGTGGATAGACAAAATTCCTGTTGAAAAATGGACGAGGGCATTTGATGAAGGTCGTCGATGGGGGAACATGACAACGAACCTTGTCGAGTCACTGAATTATGTATTCAAAGGAACTCGTAATCTGCCCATCACATCAATTATACAAACAACGTACTATAGAATGGGTACACTCTTTGCTAAAAGGGGTGCAATGTGGAGTGCAGTCTTCAATTCTGGCCAATCATTTACAGAGCAATGCGTGAAGGTCATGAAACACGAAACATCAAAATCCTCCACGCATCGGGTTAGTGTTTTTGACTACAATAATAACACTTTTAGTGTGAAGGAAACCATTGACCACGGTGAGGGGAAGCCTATGGGACGTTACAAGGTCAACTTGAGCGATTATTGGTGTGTCTGTGGAAAGTTTCAAGCATACCGTCTGCCTTGTTCACATGTTATCGCTGCATGTTCTGTGGTGCGTAGTGACGCATATCTTCTATTGGCTGACGTTTACAAGGTGCCTAACCTTTTTGGGGTTTACAGTACAAGTTTTCCCGTTCTACCGTTAGATGCGTATTGGCCTACTTATGAGGGAGACCAAATTTGCCACAACCCAACCATGAGGCGCAATACAAAAGGTCGTCCTGTAAGCACCCGTATTACAACAGAAATGGACAATTTTAATAAATTGGAGAGAAAATGTGCATTGTGTCGTCTCCCGGGGCACAACCGAAAACGATGCCCTAATGTAGGAACTAGTAACAATTAGTTTTTGTTTTCATGCTTCTAAGTTGTATTATATAATGACATCAAAAAAATTAGTGTTTCATCCACTACTACTTTTGCATTTAATATAAATTTTACATCACATTAATTACCTACTTGCACAAAAATTAATAAGTAACAACAACATTTAACATAAACAACATCAACAAGTTCAAAACACACACACAAATTAAATACTTAAACAAACATAAATCTTTGACACCAAAATATCTCTAGGATATTACAATCAACAACACGATCTCGATTGATCCCGGTTGATCCCATCATCATCATAAGGACACTTGCATCGTTGTGAACAAGTCTCCAAGAACGATTTGGTCCATTTAAGCCGGGTTCCACAACTAGCCTCTCAATCTTTTGGATCTTCTCACCTTCCCCCATTTCTTCCCCCAACCATCCAGCCAAGTGCCTATGGAGCTGCTCCAATCTCTGCGTGTTAAGCAGTTTGATCTTCATCAGAGGCTTCACAGGAGAAAAAATCAAAGTTGCATCTCTTTTCATGTATGGAAACTCTGGGAACTCTCTGTCAGTTGAAGACATTTTTATGAGAGAAGTGAAGAGTTATGTGTAAGTGTGGTGATCCAACATCAATGGTATTTATAGACCACAATAAAAATAATAAAATAATAAAATAATGAGAGTCTCTGCCCATCACAGTGGCGGAACCGTACAAAAATAAAATAAACAATGTCTCCGCCCATCACAGTGGCGGAACCGTACAAAAATAAAATAAACAATGTCTAAGCCCATTACAATGGCGGAACTGAATTTAAATAATAAATTAATAAAAATATATATATAATATATATTAAATATATAGTAAATATATAAAATATATATAGAAATATATATTAAATATATATATAATTAATTTTATAATATAAATAAATTAATATTTCATTATAATATAAAAAAATAAATATTTAATTTTTTTATAGTACTTACTATTAAATTTTATAATTATAATATTTATTATTTAATTATTATATTAAAAATTATATTTATTATTTATTATAATAATTTAATATACTTAAATAATAATAAGATTTACTAAATTATTTATTTGTTAAAAAGAAATATATATTAAATATATAGTAAATATATATATATATATATATATATATATATATATATATATATATATATATATATATATATATATATATATATATATATATATATATATATAATTTCTTTGTATATTTTTAATTAAAAATGAAAAAAAAAGGAAACTACACATGACGTCCATAGGAAAGGGCGGCTGTTCCTAATTTTTTAAGGCCACCGCCCATTGCTTCGGCGGTGGTGTATGTTTTTCGTTTTTTTTTTTTTAAAAAGATGGTAGAATGAGAAATATTGGGGAATGGAATGGTATAGTGAGAAATATGTTGGAAAAAGATGTTAGAACAGTAAAAAATTCTGTTATTTTATAGGCCGAAGGAAATGGTGCTCAAACCTAATTGTGAAATGGAATAGAACAAGTTTTCATGTTTTTTGGCGTGATGTGTTTACAATGCATCGTACACTTTCAACATTTCTTTCCACTGAGCCTAACCTGCTATAGTAGTGGTGTCTCTCATACTACCGTTTTGCATATATTTGTCCTTTTGTATTCTAGCATGCATAACAGCGTAATGTACCTCTTATCCTTAAACAACTATTTACACTTTTATGTAACACTAGAGTGAATACGGATAAAAAAAAATTATGCTAAAAGAATTAATTTATAATTATTTAAAGTTAAAACTTTGATAACATAAAAATAAATAGATATAAAATAAATTATTTAATAATTTAAAAAACAATGATTATATAATCTCTATTATAAAGAAAAAAATTTATTGTATTATTGGAAATGATTGAACTATTATATAATCTCTACAAGGAAAAGTGCTGCCAGGAAAGAAATCAAAATCTCTTGAAAAGCTTGAAAAAAAAACGTAGAGGCAGAAATTAGAATAGCGCCCGTTGCAGCATATATGGTTTGGATTGAGAAGGATATGAAAAATTTGGGAGTAAGTGCTCTAAACTAATTTTGTTAATTATTTTCGATTATCATTTTTATATAACAACACATGTGGATTAATTATATTTTATTATAATGCTAGAGTGGTATATATTCTGGACCAGAAAAAGCAACTGATTTTGAAAATTCAGAGGGACATGGAGTTATGATTGTTGGATTTGGGGAAGAGATGGTGAAAAAAAAAAGTTAAAAAAGTACTGGATCATCATAAATTCCCACGGAGAAAGTTGGGGTGATAATGGTTATGGAAAGATTGACCGAGCTCCACGTCATGGAAGGTTGATTATAGTAAATGCCATTGTGGTTCGAGGTGTAAAGAAGCTGAAGCAAAAAGAGAAACAATGAGTTATGTTGTTATAATTCGCAGGCCAAGTTGTTCCATTCAAACTTTATTTTGTTAAGGTGTAGAAGACGGTGAACCATAAAGAATGAGTTTTGCTTATGTATTTTTAGGCCAAATTGCTACCATGGACTTTAAAATTAATTTGAGATAACACTTTCATTATTTTCTTCCTTTTAAGTTTTTAAATATTGACATTGCTCATCATCTATCGAGTTTTCAAATTTACGAATTTTATTCTCAATTTTTTCTACTTCTCAATTCTAACTTTTGTTTTTGGTATACTTTACACACCTTAAAAAAACAATAAAAAGTAATAAAATATCTAATATGTTTAATTCCATGTCATTATGTAATAAAGATGTCTATGGGTTTCAATTTGTCTTGCTCGTATATCAACTATCATTCATTCAGTACAAATTAGGCTTTAAGCAGCTGTAATGAATTAAGCTCAATTTTATAAGACCATTAAATTTAATAGTGGTTAGTCATTATCCTTTAAAAAATTTAAGATTTGGATTAATTAGTTAATTTCAATATTATAAATAGGTGTATGGTGAATATAATTATCATCAAATAAATGAATGGAAAAATTATTTTTAAAATAGTTTGGAAATGTTATTTTTAAAATAGTTTAGTTTTTTAGTACATTTTCTCTCTATTTCTTTTGGTCTCAAAAGTATATAGTACTTGAAGAAATACGAATCTATTCTTCAAGAAATCTCAATTTTGACGACGTGAAGAGTAAGTCAAACTGAGCTGGAAAGAATAATATCGAAGCCAGCATATCAGTCATGTATTATAAATATGAAACGACAATGTAAAAATAAAGCGTTACATAAAAATAGAGCATTTTGTGTACCGACTCACGAAACTGTCCAATCTTGCCAGAGCAGCGTCGATGTCCATGTCTATTGAAGTGTCCTTTTCCCCAAAGGGGCCAGCTGAGTCGTCCCTTTTCTTCTCAGGAAGATTCTGAGCTTTGGATCGAGGAGAAGGGGATGTAGTTTCCCTTTCAGGAGGAATGCTGAAGGTACCTTTGGCAGGAGAATGTGGTAGGCTAATGACATTTTTAGGAGTCTCTGAACCCTGCAGGAAATCTGAAAGACTAGAGTCAGAGCTAGTCGAACTATAACTCTTATGCTTGGCAGGACTAGTGACCGAATCAGAGTCACTAAGAGTAGCCAAAACAGTGAGGTCAACAAACTCACCAGCGACCATGTCGAAGGCTTGTTGATGATGAGGTGAAGAAACTTCTGACAATGGAGTGTAATCTGGTACACTTTGTTGTAGGTCAGAAGCCTCGACCTGAAAGAAAAACAAGTGTTAACCAGATAAACTTGGAAGATGAAATAAACAAGATAGAAAAATATGGTGAATACCTGTGGCGGCGAACTTGGGGTTATTGCTTCATTTCTCCCGACTGAGGCGGCAACAATGTCCCCCTCTGGCTCCTTAACTTCATTAGGCGTAGGAGTCGGGGTTAGAGTGACGATTGCTGTATTTACGATGATAGTGTCAACACTTGAAAACAAGACAGCGTCGCAACAAGTAGCCAAAAGCACTTTACCTCTCCGTATCGTAACAAGTGGTTGATCGTCAGCGTCCATTGTTGCATCCTCTTTGTTGTCGACTTTTATTCTAAGATCTCCGGCCAGGTGGGCTTTCTTTTTCTTCTTAGCCACCTTATCTTCAGATGAGGAAGCGTGTTTCCTCTTATGATCTTTAGATTTTCGGGAATGAGGAGACTGATTATTAGGTGATGGATATAAATATAAGAAAAATATTAGCCGAGACCATGACTTCGGTCGAGGCATTCCGATTTAAGTAATGCTTACCTCAACTTTCTCACTACGACGAGATTTTTTGTCCCTCTTGGACTCTTTGGATGTGTTGGAGGGAGTAGCCGAATTTGCCGAGCGTTTTCGACTCTGTTACATGAAGGGAATATTAGTAGTCTATAAAACACGGAGTGCCGAAACACAAACATATACACTTACAGAGGAATCAGTTTTCTTAAGGGAAGATGAAATTGGTTCGTCATCAGATGGAGTGTAAATGGGGTTGAAATTCAAAATGCCGAGCATGTAAGGGACATTGAATAGAAGAAATAGGAACAGAGGTGTGAGCGTAAAACATACCTTTGAGCGTGAAGGACCTTCCTTGGCGCCAGTATCGACAGGCGCAGTCGACGGCCCTTCCCGATCCTCAACAGTGAGGTCCTTCCTGGGAACGATTACTTGTGGCAAGGGTACATTAAGAAAAGAGGCTAAGTCAAATAAGGATGTGAGTCAAATTTTAAAAGGAAATTGAAATTTCCATAAGTGGTTACCATTGGGCACTACGGCAAGCTCTCTCACATATTTAAGGTCAATACGTAGCAAGCCTGGGTAGTCGTGTAACCAATGCTTCGTCGGAACCACCCGGTCGGCTTTCTTTTTGTAAGCATTTTGGATATTCGACCAAGAGCTATACCACCAATCTGGGATAGGTGGTCGAAAAGCCAATGCTAATGGGCTAGTCGGCAAAGAAGGAAATTTGATTTTTCTAAAATGAAGTGTGTAAAGATACTTGTCTTTCGCGTAACCAGGGATTTTAAGTTGTGGAATCCTCTCGGTTACCTTCTCATTTAGCTCTTGGGCTGCGTCATGGATGGTTCGACAAAGATTGTTCGATAAGTACGCCACCCTGAAAAATTTCTGAAAAGCTTGAATCTCTTTAATGTTGGTAGCCTTACATTTCATCGTCTTGCCCTGAAAAGTGTTAAGAGCAATAGTCAGTTCAGCCATTTTTCTGGCAGGATCATTAACACATGTAACGAAATATGACTGCCACCAAGCTTCAAATTCTTTGGTGCAGTAATATGCTAGTCTAAACAGAGTAAAAGTAAGTTTGGCTCTGTGAGCCCAGAGAGTGTCAACGTCTTTGAAATTCCTGGAAGCAGATACGTGATGTCACAGAGAATGTTATGACACAGTATCTGACACTATGTTAACACTTCACACAGTAAATACAGAAAGCAGTAAAGAACACAATAAATTGTTCACCTAGTTCGATTCAACAAACCTACATCCGGGGCTACCAAGCCGGGAGGAAATTCACTATTAGTAGAATTAATTGTGAATAAACCACCGTTTATCTCCTTCACTTAAAACCTACCCAATGCAACTTCAACCTAAGTCCTACTTAGATCGAGTACCTACTCACTCCCCTCAATCACAGCGGTGATATCAACCTATTGACTAATTGAATTGTGAAGACACACTTCAATAAAATATCTTGATCTTGCTTCAAAGCTTCAATCAAGAGACAAACACTCGTGCTTTAAAGCTTTGAGTGATAAACTACCCTTACAAGAAATCCTAGTCCAATGCACTTATCAATTGATAGTTGCTTGGCTCACAAGAGAAACTAGAATTACACAATATCAACTTACAAATCCTAACAAGACACAAATAACAAGTGCTATCTCTTCAATACATTCCAAGGCGCAACACGGTTGTAAGGGTTGATTTCCTTTTATAGAAGCGATCCACGAAACTTGTTTGGGCTTCCATAAAGATAGCTAGGGTTCACTTAATTTAATCCTAAAAACATGGTCTTTTCAACAACCAATTTAGGTTTAATTAAGATTAACCTAGCACCACGTGAGCATGCTTTCTAATAACGAAAAACAATATTTAGCACTCAACAAACTTCCGAAAAATCTCGGGAACAAAGATTCGAGCAGAATGTCACTGAATGTCATAACATCCGTTATGACATCGGTATTTCTCGAATTTCCAACACGACTTTAGCTTCGGTTCGAAATGTCTTTTAACATCCTTAGCGGTAGGATTTATCTTCAATCTCGAATGTCATGACATCTATCATGACATTGCTAAATCTAGTTTTACCAAAATTAATGCCAACTTAAAACACTAACAAACTCCCCTTTGGCACATTTTTGGTTAAAACTACTTAACCTATCAGAGTACATATGCAGCAGAAGACAAACTAGTTCTAAGCTTAAATAAACTAGAACCTAGAGATAAGATAAATTCTACCCATACAAAAATCCCACAATTCCCACAATTGCCCACATACAAAATTTAAAAATAGGCCATACAATTCCCCAAAGTCCCATACTACTGTCACACAGTAGTTCTTCTCCCCCTTTTTAGCCATAAAGGGCCAAAGGAAACCATACAATTGCCCCAAGCATTTCAAGCAAATAATTAAGGGAGGTACCAACAATTGTCAAGAGTACAATGCTGTCAACAATAGTTACAATCATCCAAACAAAATTGGGAAAAGGAAACAACACAAGAACAAGAAAATTGACAAAACAGCAGCAACAGGGGCAAGGAGCAACATCTCAAGTGCTTTCTTCTCCAGAAGAAGCACTGTGGAAGGAAGCATCTTCAGAACCTTCTTAAGCACCAGCCATCTGAATATCATCATCTTCAGCATCACCAACAACATCACTATCAGCTTTCCCTTCATCCTCAACATCTGTGTCCTGCTCTAGTTGAGAGATTAGCTCTTCCAGACTTTGCTTTCTTGCTTCAAGCTCCTTGCAAGTTGCTCTTAGCACAACAATGACATTTGCCTTCTGAGAATTTTCTTTGACAGTTGATGTCTCAGCAGATGTCATGACAATGTCTGGGACATGCTTCCCTTGAAAAAGTTTGTAGTGGAAGCCAAGGGCAGGAGCTCTCTTGCAGACTGAATCTCTGTTTCCCAGAATGTCAGGGTATTGATCAGTTAAAATTCCACACAAAAGGGAGGGAAATGCTATTGGTCCCTTAATTGCATAACTCTCAGCGTGTTTAAGGGTTTGCTCGAAGATATAAGTGCCATAGTCAAACTTTGTTTTAGTGCCAACAGCATAGATAAATCTGCCTGCACCAATGGAGATGGTGGACTTGTGATTTGTGGAACCAGTTGGCTGCACCTATCTTGTGCGAGAATAGCGAATTTGACACTTAATTTGCTAGCGATAGCTTTCCTTCACAGCCAATGCTTTACTTGCTTGGAATTGTTTGGCACACTTGATTATCGGTTTCTTCAAGCTCGGGTTGAGCATCATCGATCTTCCCAAATAATTGTTGATTATACTTGGGAAAACTTTACTTTTCTTCCTCTCACATACACGTCTTGAAGTCTTACGATCTTCCATCAGACAACCACTTGTCGGTTCACAATGAACTCTTTCACTAACCCATCATAACAATTAGAAAACTTGACCACGTTTTCATCATCGACTTCCTTGATCAGTTCCATAACATCCTTGCATTCAAGGGCACTTCTGTTCAATTCCCTTTCTAGAGCAATTCTTTTTAGACACACATACTTCCACCTGCTAGCACTCTCAGGGTGGTGGAAGGAAATGTTGTTAATTGCCACTTCAGGGACAATGGGCACTTTCCCAAGAACCAGCCTCTTTCTTGAGTGAATGTCAGAGACATTCTCTGTAACATCAAGATCAAAATCATCCTGATCTGAGGACTCAGGTGCTTTCCTTTTCCTCACAATTGAGGTGCTCTTTGTCTTAGAGGTACCACCTGTACTCTTCATCTTACTCTTCCCTTTGGAAGTTTTAGCCTTCTCTTTACATTCTTCAGGTCTTGTTCACGACCTTAGAGACCTATGAGAAGCTTTAGTAACCTTCTCTGAGCAGGACTTGGAATAGCATTTTGCTTCCTTTCCTATTCATTACCCTCCTAGCAATCGGATTCACTTTTGCTATGAGGTCATTATCGAAAACTCTTCATCTAGATTGATGATGTGAGAATCAACATTCGATTAGTGTTTTCTCGAAGACTCTTCCAGGTTGCCATCAGCTTGTTTTTCTGGAATTTCTTCATGAATGCTATCGAGATGTTACCGAGAGATAACGGAGAGGTACACCGATCCGGGGACTTCTCAAGAATTTCATCAGAGATCCACTTCTCACTAGCAGCAGGAGATTCAACTACATTATCATCTTGACATCCTTCAGGAACTGTAGCAGAAGGATTTTCATCATCTTTTGAAGTCAACATCATCACGAGATGTCTTGACATTCTCATTGACATCTGGATCAACTGCTAAGCTAGGGCTAGTAGACTTATGATTCAGGGGAATTGAAATCCCAGGTACATACTTATTCTCATTTAGGATATCAGACACTATCCTAGCTATGGCCTCATGCACTGACCTAGATCCTTCTCTATTTACTAGTTCTGGGGGAACAGAGGATGATGGTACTGAGGTCTTACCAGAAGGAGATATTTGTGCCCTTCTTGCATTTCTTGTGCGTAACTTCTTGACCTTTTCGGGTTAGTGGCCATTGTGCAGTGGTGTTACTCTCGAGCTTGACTTGCATGGCTTCGTGTTTGCTCTAACTTGACCATGGGGAGAGATGGAGATCCTGATTCTTGAGATGATGAAGACATTTTTCACTGATGGTTGTTGAGAGGATGAAAGCGAAAATAGCAAAGGGTTTCAAAGTTTCTTTTGAGAGAAGAAAGGATGGTACTACTTTCAAAAGAAGAAACTATTATATGGGATGTCTCTTCCTATTCTTGGACTTTTAAAATAAGGAAGGAAATACCTAAATAACCCTCTAAAATAAAGTTGAAATAAACACTCCTTTCATCCCTTGTTGTAGGCTCGATTAATTTCTACAACTCCACATATTGACAAGTACCCAACTTGCCCTTGACATTTCAAACCGACTAGCCTCAAGAGCTTTAGTAACAATGTCACGATACAATGTCATGACATCCTGTATGACATTGTGGTCGATCGACATCGCTTCATCCGGATCATCGAGAACAATTTTTACCAGCTACGTATTCATTCTCAACATTGTATAGGAACACAATTTTGCTTCTTCGATCAAGAAGCAAGATTGTTTCTTAATAAGAAACATTCATCAAGAGAGCCTTTACACAAGCTTTGACCAAACCCTGTTTTCTTGGACAACTTCAAATGTGTAGGAGCAGGAGTCCTATTATGACAGCCATTCTTCATTCCAAATTTCTTGACACAATTCCTTGCAAACTTGCTCTCAGATTCAACTTGCATTTGGTTGCCATACTGTCTCACCATTGTGTCTGTCATTTCTCCAAATATCATGTCATTAACATAAATGTGAGTCACCATGATCTTTTCTCCTTTGACAAAGAGAGTTTCATCCAAGACTCCTCTCCTGTATCCTTTGACAGTAAGATGTTGGGTTATCCTTTCATGCCAGATCCTAATACTTTGCTTTAGTACTTTAAAAGTGGTCAGATGTCCAGACAATGAGTGTGACATTCTGATTTCCTGTCCAGTCTTATGTTTACCACAGATCCTCCCTTGGACTATGAGAGATCTTGGTATCCTTCTGACTCCCTCTATGGAACTGATCCTTTTCATTCCTCTGAGGTGTGGATGACCAGATTCTTGCTGCCACAACTTTACTTCCTCTTCATCTTTGGTATAGAACACACAGGCAGTGGTGTTCTCAGATTCCCACATGTAGCAGTTGTCCTTTGATCTGAATCCTCTCATAATCACTACCTGTTCATTGTTGATTACAAGACATTCAACCTTAGTGAAGTTGACTGTGAATCCCATATCACATAGCTGACTTATGCTAATGAGATTTGCATTCGGACCTTTTACTAGCAACACTTAGGTTTGGAACTCCAATTTGAGTTTCCAACACCTTTGATTTCTCCTTTAGCTCCATCTCCAAAAGTAACAAAGCTGGTAGAATGATGCTTAACATCATTAAGAAGATTCCTGTCTCCAGTCATGTGCTTGGAACACCCACTATCAAAGTACCAATCTTTCTTGGTAGACACACTAAGAGAAGTGTTAGCTACCAGAGCAACAGTCTTCTTCTTCCACTGTTGAGAGTATGATACCCTGTTGGTTTTAGGCTTCACATAAGACCCTTGATTAGGATATCCATGAAGTCTGTAGCAGAAAGATTTTATGTGACCAAACCTTCCACAATAATGACATCTCCATCTTTGAAACTGTTTGTTCATATTTCTATGATTTTGATGTTGCTCCCAATGTTGTGACATCTGTTTTGACATTGGTCTATTAGGTCTGTTCTTCCTTTTGTTAAAGACAAACTTCTTAGTCTCTATATACCCTGAGGCAGACCTATTCCCTGACTTGTGGTATGACATCTTCTTTGTCATTGACTTCCCAGGTTTGTTCCATTCCTGCTTATTTGCAAATCTCTTTGCAGTCACATGCCCTGAGCCAGACACATTTCCTGTTTTGGGTTGTGACACCTGCTTTGACATTGTTTTCCTAAGTCTCTTCTTCTTAATGTCACCAACAGGTTGCTTTTCAGCCACATACCCTAGACCATGCTTATTTCCGCATTTTGTCCAAGTCAAGAATTTCTTCCAACTTATCATGATGTCAACATTTTGTGATTTAGACATCGATCAAGTTTGGAATTGAGATACTAATATCACTATTGAGGTGATTTATAGTAGTGTGTTTTCCTCTTCTCTCACCTCCAACTTCACATTCTCGCCCAACTTCTCAATCAACTTTTTTTGTTCCTCATTTTGCTGACATGCTTCTCCATTTTTTATACACAGCTTCCTGTAGTTTTCAGCAAGCTCTTCAAATGTCACTTCCTCATCACTAGAATCCATATCAGAGTTGTACACTCCAGAGAGAGCAGTGACAAGTTTGGCACCTTCTTCCTCAGATTCACTTCCTGAATCACCATCAGACCAAGTGACAGCCATTCCTTTCTTTTGTTTCTTTAGAAAGGTGGGACATTCAGCTCTAATATGTCCAAATCCTTCACATTCATGACATTGGACTTTACTACCTTGACTTCCTTTTTCTTCTGACTTTGATCTTCTGCTAGAGTCATAAGATCTGCTAATGTCAGATGGAATGTCCTTGACATTTGACCTTGACTTTGGATCAATCTGTTATACCCCAAAAATTTGCCCTCCATCTATTCAAAAGATTTCATACACCCCTACTCAAGGATTCCTCAAGAGTTGATCAGACAAACTCTCTCCTAGACAATCAACCCAAACTAGGGTTTGGTATCTCTCAAGTCAAGATGGATTCCCAACATCTCCAATGGTCTTCATGCCTCCTCATATGCTTCAAAGATTCTCCATGTCAAGTTTCAAGCCTCACAAGTCAAGTTTCCTCAGGCAATTGCTCAGATGGTTGAAAATCGGGTGTATTGGACAAAAAGTCAATTGTGGTCAACATACAGTCAAACTTCATAATTTTTGGTCAACATCCTCATTTTGAAGTTACATTCATCATTTGATCAAGGGTTGATCATGATTCATCAAGAAAACTCAAGATTTGCTCAAAAGTCAAACTTTCTAAATTAAGGTTTCTAGGTGAAAAGTCAACTGAACTTTGACTGATCATAACTTTCTCAGAAAATTTCCCACCAAAGCTCATTTTGAAGGAAATTCAATTCTCTACAACTTCATGTCTCATAAGAATGTCCAAAAAATGCTTCATTTGAGAGGTATAGCTCAAAACATTACAGGTCATTTTCAAAGTCAACAAAAAGTCAACTTTTTGTTTTGAAGATATATTGAGCATGGTAACTCCAATTGAGATGAGACCAAAGACATTGTTTAGAGGACTCTTAGAGCTTTCCAAAAAGTCCAAGATCACTCAAAAATATGGAAAATTGAGCAAGATACACCATTCACAAGTTGGGCAATTTTGAAAAAATGCACAAAGAGAGATACTTCAAAAAATCAAATCTTTTGCAAATGGGCCTACTTTTTCTTCATCCAAACTTATTCCTCATGCAATTAGGAATGTCCAAGCCCAATGCCACGATTTTCTATTTTATTTTCCTATTTAATTTGGAATTTATTCATTTAAATACAAATTAATTTGAAAAATAAAGTATAAAATCCAAATTAATTGAAAGATTGATTTTTATTGTTTCCTTGTGATCCAATTAACCCATAAATGCCAGCAATTTCGAAATTGAATCAAATATGGGAAGATTAGATTGAAATTGGACCAAAGTTTGAAAATTTGATTTCATGAAAAAATCAAAATTGATTTCCATTGAATATTGATCAATTCTTTCCAAAATCAATCCCAAATCCATCCAGCATATATACTTGATGCATACCAATTGCAAGAGGACGAAAAAATTGCTCCAGAAACCCTATTCTCAAAGTGAAAAAAACCGTGTCACTCAAGCAAGTGGGAATCCTACTTCCAGCCATTCTCAATCGTTTTTAAGGTGTCAAACACATTCCTTGATACCCCAGGAGTGATTCCAGATACTTACTTTGCCAAAAAAACATTCAGAATCGTGAAATCAGTGTTTGGTTTGTTCTTGAATTTTCAAATTTCGATTTCTCATATTCATGCATTATTAACTTGTTTTGATTGTTTGTTTGTGTTTAGAATCAAGTTTGCAAACTTTCTGGGCAAGCCAATTGAATTTCCATGGCCGGAATCGTGTTTCACCATGATTAGGGTTTATGTGATCGATTTAGGGTTTCACGAAATACATAAAATTGGACAATAAGACCTATGCCAATGAATTCGGAATGATGTCCTGAATCGAACCATGGCCTTAGATTTTATTTATATTACGTGTGCTGCGTTTTTCATGTTTGCCAGGAACCTTGCGTCGAACCATGACCGACGCTGCCTTTTCAAATTTTCAAAAGGTTGAAGACGATGGATGGCGCGAGCGGGAGGAGACCAGGAGGCGACGCGTGTAAATTCCATTGACTCCGTTTCCAAACAGTAAGGCATGCCAGCTCAGTTGGTCAGCGTGTTGGTTTTCAAAGTTTGAAGCTAGTGTCCTGTGTTCGATCCCTGGCCATGGCATTTGGATTTTTAACAAGTTTGCATTTTGTTTCATATTTTCATATTTATTTTTTTTATATTCTATTCAAATTTTAATTTCTTTACATATTTTTATTCTGCATTAAAAAATTACCAAAAAAATATTTCTTTTTGCATATACATTCTGAAAATGTTTATTTAATTTAATAAATTAAAAAATACATTTTTGCATGCATATTTATTTTTATTTATATTTTTGCATTTAATTCACTTTTAATTGCATTTTAATTATTAAATCTTTTCCAAAAAATTCCAAAAAATTATTTTAATATATTTATCTTATTTCCAGCATATATTAATTTTCTCATATTAAAACTTGCATTTTTCTAACATTTTTTTCTCTTGATTGATTCATATTGCATTTTCCGATTTCTTGTTCGTTTCACAGGTTAATCCGGTTCAGACGATTCTTCCGTTTTTATTTTTTTTTCCAATAATGTAATTGCTCATGGGATGTAATAGTTTAATTTAGGACTTTATTTTCCGCATTTTAAATTATGTATCTGCCCCAAAGCCTTGTAATAGCGTAGGTTTATCTTTCCGCACCTTTACATTTCCGCCTTTACATTCCGCATTTTACTTTCCGCACCTTATCAATTGCTAGTAATTAGGCGTGTATGGAAAGATAATAATGAACATAGCCCACTAATTTTCAAGATAACATATTCTGAATTCAACACACTTCTCTCACACACGCACCCCTTAGGGTAATTCTCTCTTGATGCCTTTCGAATTCAAAAATGGTCATGTCCCTCGAACGTAGAGGTATTCTAGCACCGTTGCCCTCCAAACGAATCATCATAGTCCCTTCGATACAAAGATCATAAGACCCACGATGTCGCCTACGAATACATGATCTTGACCCTCGATTGTCGCCTACGAAAAATGATGATAGTCCCTTCGAATGTGCTAGGATACTTCCTACAAGTTGCCTTTGATGACCATCCGATGTCCCTTCGAATGACCCGCTTACATCCAACGAATGGAGCTACCTACTAACTAATGGTATGGCTAACGCTATTCTAAAGGAATGTAGAAGTACAACAAAACGACCAATTCTGAGTGGGTAAATAAGACTTTTAGTTGCTCGCTCTATCAAATGCTTTTCACACCACACACTTTTTTCGAAGTTCAAATTCTTTTCAAAACAAAAACATTTCCGAACACTTTGTATACACTCCTACATGAGTCATTACAAAGTCAAAATGAAATGCCTTTTTTTTCAAAACATCTTTGTCAAACACACAAAAAGCAATTTTAAAAAGTGATCTAGAGCAACTAAGAGCCCGTAGATAACTACGGATGGAAATGGGTGCTAATACCTTCCCTTTTCATAACCATTCTCCCGAACTCAGAATCTAACGAAGGTCTTTTTCTATTACTTTTACCTTCCCTTAATTGGATAAAAATAAAAGTCGGTGGCGACTCTTGCTATCCGCACATTTGGATACAAAATCCTACAAAGTCGGTTCACGTATTACAGGCGACTCTACTGGGAAACACCCAAAGAGAATTGCCTTAGGGATTTCTAGATAACCTTTATTGCTTTTTGTTTGACTTGTATGCTTTATCTTTAAGGGTTGCTTGGGTATTATATTGTTGGGGGATCCTACACCCGGATCCGGGCTTCCTTTTAGGTAAGTAGCATTAGATCATCGCGACCGCTAGACGTATAACTACGCGGTCAACATGATGGCTACGTTAGCGTGACACTTTGGTTGTCCCGATACTCTTCATTCCCAAGTTGAAGATAGTATTTGGCTTCTGCGTGGTGTCATCAAGCGCTAACTAAACTTTTAGAACCTTAATTGACCCATCTTGGCCATTAGAAGGTAGTGAGATGGCCGGCTTTGGTGTAGACCGAGGTTGGTTGATACTCGATGCTACGCTCATTGAGATCAGACTTTTGGGATATTTTCGATCGACCACTTGGCCGTCGTATTGAAATAAGCGCCTAGAAAGATCGTGATATGAGATTCCTAGAACCCGGTTACTATTATAGGATAGGATGAACCAACTCAAACTTTTGGTGGGGTAATCACCTATACCTCATGCAAGCCTTAAACCTAGGCTCATTGTGTGAATTGTTTGTGTGTGCTAAACATGACATCATGACATCATTCGCATTGCATATCATTTCTAACTATTTCAAGGACCTAGGGATTTATCTTTGCTCTGTTTTGTAGGGATTATGGCTTCTAGAAAGACTATCCGAATCAACTTCATGGGTATCCCTTCTCAACTCAAAGAATTGGTTTCAGAAATTCCCGACCATGCTCAGTTCATCAAAAGACATGGTTATCTGCTTGATTTGGTTATCTCCGGTTTTGAAGAAGATATGATGCATGTCCTATTTCAGTTCTTTGATCCGAAACACCATTGCTTTACATTCCCAGATTATCAGTTGGTTCCTACCTTGGAAGAGTTCTCTAAGCTACTTGGGATACCCATTCTTGACCAAATGCCATTCACCGGTTTGGAAAAGGTTCCTAAGTATGAAGACATCGCATCCGCTTTGCACCTTAAGCGCTCAGACATTGAAGCCAATTGGGAAACCAGAAGTGGAGTTAAGGGTTTACTTTCCAAGTTCCTAATTAAGAAAGCCCGAGAATTCCTCAAAGTTATGAGTTTCCATGCATTTGAAGACATTGTGGCCTTGCTAATTTATGGTTTGGTTCTATTTCCTAACTCGGATCAATTCATAGATATCAATGCCATCAAGTTGTTCCTTACCCGCAATCCAGTGCCTACTTTACTTGGTGATATTCTACATTCTCTCCACACTCGTACTACTAAGCGACAAGGAACTCTCATGTGTTGTGTACCGTTACTTTCCAGGTGGTTTATTTCGCACCTTCCTCCATCAGTTTTGAAGAATGAACAAAGGTTGAGATGGTCTCAAAGATTGATGTCACTCTCTCATTCAGATATCCGTTAGAATCTTTTCTCTCAAAAGGACTTCACATTCATTGAGCGATGTGGAGAGTTTCCTAATGTGCCACTCCTTGGTATAAGGGGAGGTATTACTTACAACCCTTCTCTAGCTCTACGTCAGTTTGGCTTTGCTCGAAGAGATGGTCCACATGATATGCTTCTCCAAGATATTGTGTTCGATTACAATCACGATCTCCAGAATTACCGACGAAGGTTTATACATGCTTGGGGCATGGTAAAGAAGACTGATACCAAGACTTTGGGGCACCCGAACTCCATTCCTTGGGAACCTTACCTCAAATGGGTGCGAGCTCGAGCTCAAAACCTCATGATGCCATTCACACTTCTACCAAGAATTATGGAACCTTGCTATAGGTGACGTGCCTATCTTTTCTATCCCGACATGCCTACCGATTTTGAAGACTTGAAGAGATCCGGATTCACTAAAAGAGAGGATACCTTTGAAGCTCAGTGCTATGCAAGCGAGAAGAAAGTTCTAGAGTTGACCAAGCTACTTCACGAGGAGCGAAACATCAACGCTTACATCGACACCAAGAGGAAGCGCCCATGGGAGACTTAGAGCTTTAGGATGTTTATGTTTTCTTTTATTGCTTTGAACTATCTCTTGTACTTAAAAAGAAAAAGAATGAAAAGAGTATTAATAAATGTTTGTTCATTGCTTGTTTAACAAATTTAAATCTCTTAGGTCCTTGAAAACATTGCATTGCATTTGCATAAACATCGCATAGCATATCATAACATTGCATCACAGGTACATTGGAGATTGGTTTTCTCATTTGCTCGCTATTTATTTTAGCAGAAATGGCTCTTGAGCAATGTCAAAGATCTCCGTGCTCGAATGCTCCCAGATGTTCACCCTTGGTCCAAGGCCAAGAAGATGAAGAAGCTCATCAACAAGAAGAAGAAGGTTGTTGGTCTCTCAACATGGGACGCTACAAAGGTGGTCCTAAGGTGGTCGGCCGAATTGAGCTCTCAGAAGGAAGTTTCAAGAAGGAAGACGAGCAAAGTAACAAGGGTGAGGACGAAGGTAGTCAGCCTGAGCTTGAGAAAGACTATGATAACGGCCAGTACTCTAATGAAGATGACAAGTACAAACAACTTGAAGACCGTCGAATCTGTGGAAAACTCAAGATGTCCGGCTGAACTTTGATGATCCGAGTCTTGTTCCGGTGTTGTGATTCCTCCCAAATTCAAAGTTCCTACTTTTCCAAGTATGATGGCGTGTCTTGCCCTAAGCGCATTTGAAGTCTTATGTTAAGATTAATCCCCACCGATGAGAAAGTTGTGGATGCACTATTTCAAGAGAGCTTGTCCTAACCCGTTGGAATGGTACTATCACTAGAGAATGACCGTATCCGTACTTGGAGTGATTTGGTGATGCTTTCTACATGATGAGTACAATCTTGAATTGACACCCACTCGCATGCAACTACAAAGCATGTCTATGGGTCGTGAGAAGTTCAAGGAGTATGCTCGAGAGATCTAGCGGTGAGTTCAACCACCCTTGTCCAATAGGGAGTTGGTTGATATGTTCATGGGAACACAGCCCGTTCTTCAATCATCGATTGGAAATTCTTCATCTGGATTCACCATATGTTGACATTGAAAAAGTGGGAAGATTCGATAGAGTCATCTTCAAATCTGCGAAGAGATCTTTTGGTGCTAAGAAAGAAGCCAATGTGTATGGTCGAAAAGCCGAGCCAAGACCGACCGTGCTCAAGGGCTTGTGATCTCCAATCCTGCATCAAGCAACCTCCAGAAAACAACGTAACGCCCGAAGACGATTTAAGATCAACATGCCTTTGTCGCAAGCCTTGCAACACATGTTGAACGCAGTTGATTACCTTGAGGATCCTCCTCGAATGTCAACACTTCCTCTCCAAGTACAATCCAAATGCTAAGTGTGCTTATCATTCCAACCCGTGACACGACACGACAATTGTTGGGCTCAAGAACAAGATTCAAGATATGATTGAAGCTAAGCATTGAGTTTGACCCTCCCGCTGAGACCAATGTGATCAACGCCCTATGCCTAACCATGACAAGAGTTCCAATCTGTTGGGGATGATACTTATGTCTTCAACATAGATGACTTGACCATTCCCGATGATTAAGAAGAATTTGTTGTAAGCGGTGTCAACCCGGATGCCCGAGAATTGTCGTTGGTGCCCATCCGCGATGGTTGTGCTTGGTTGAGAAGACGTGTTCGCATGATGGACAACCGTGAGATACTATTTAAACCACCGTGCGGTGTGTGAAGAAATGTCTAAGTTGAAGATTGACAATGCGAATGAAATTGTACCATCTGTGGGATACCTTAGCCAGTGGAAAGTATGATTACATGGTGAAGTACCCAGAGTTACAAGATTCCTATTGAAGATATTAAGGCGACCGGATGGGGTGACAATTTCCTAGAAGACTATGCTGATGTTAATACAATAAGGATTTCCTCTGCGATCCTGCCTAGAGTGGCACCTCTCATTATCACTTCTCCAAGACCGCCATATTCCTCGACAAAGCTATCCCTTGGAACTATGGAGCTGATGTTTACTATCATGGCGTCAAGCAAGACCCTCTGACAATTGAAGATCTTACAATTGGAGCTTCTATTCCTGACATTGACAACATCACCAGATCAAGTAAACCAAAAGGGTATTCTCGAGATCTCTCCTCCAAAAGACACTGCGACTCCACTCGCATTCCATCTACTCCACCAATATCCCCGCTAGAGGAAAGAACCAAGGCTCATCCCGCTCAACCAAGTACCAAAGGAAGTTATCAAGATACCTCCAAACAAGAAATGGAGGAAATTCAAGATTATCAAGAAGAGTGATTACAATGTTGTGGAACAGTTGGGAGACTCGTCAAGATCTCCATGCTTGCTCGCTCTTGTGCTCCGAGGCTCATGCTAACGCCTTGGTGAAATTTCTGAAGAATGCTCATGTGCCTCAAGACACTACCACCGACCAGTTCGAAGTTTGTATTGCCAGCCTGGCCAACAACGGCCTAGGCTTCGATCTCGATTTGACTCACGAAAGAAACATAACAAAGCCTTGCACATGAATGCAAGGGTACTACCCTGTCTCATGTTTTGGTTGACATCGGTTCTGCTCTGAATATCCTACCAAAGACTTCTTTTGATCGGCTTGATGTCGAAGGGTTGGTTCGAGGCCCGTGACATTATTGTGAGAGCTTTGATGGTTCTAAGCGCAAGACTTGAGAGCTCACCACACTTAAAATCGGTTCCGACTTTTGACTCCACTTTCTTTGTCATGGACATCCGTCCGCCTACTCTTGCCTACTTGGACCTTGGATACATGGGCGGTATACCTCTACCTTACATCAAGTACCGGTGAAAGGGAAGGTTGTCACGGTATGTGGTGAAGAGGAATATATGGTCATCTCGTCATTCCGATACTTTGAGATGGAAGGTGAATTCTTGAGACTCCAAGCTTTTGAAACAATACCCGAGTCATGCCTGACTCTCTGCTCCCGAGTTCCTCCGCCTAGGATGGCCTCATGAAAGATGCTCAAGCTCTTGTTGAACAAGGAGGTAGTGCTATTTGGGACAGCTCCCAATCTTCCTTTCAAATCCGACAAGACTGGTTTAGGCTTCACCATCATCGGAAGATGATACGCGAACGTGCGGCCAACTTCCTTTCCGCATCACAGTGGAATCCATGCTATAGAAAGCGACAACGGCTTCGACATCGCAAGTGGATCTTCCCAACTCCGGATCATGGGCTCAGAATTGGAAGACCAAGACGTCATACCAATCTCCTTTAGCCGAGTAATTGCTCTTGTTTTGTTTTGCTTTTCGTATTTCTTCATGTTTTGAACAATAAACTTTGAAAGCCTAGTGCCTTGCCCGGCATCATGGCTCGTTTGAGGTTATTATCATCGTTTGCGTATTTTCATTCAATAAATTCGTTGGAATTTTGCATTCAATTGTTTGTTTTCTTTCTTTACTTTATCACCCTTCAAAAGCTATGTGTTCTTACACACCCACGTGATACACCGAATCACTCCGAATCTCGTTAATAACACTATGCTAGTGCTAAATATGACTTCGATAATCCGATCTACCAAGTCAAGACGAAAGTGAGGAAGATTGTGAAGTGCCGGAGAACTTGCATGCTACAAGAAGAAGAGCGAGTTATACACCACGAAGAGCAAGTCGAGGTTGTGAATTTGGCCGACGAAGACGTAAAAGAGATCAAGGTAGGAGCGGGTCTTGAGCAGTGTTAAAGAAAGGTTGGTTCGGATGCTACGAGACTATATTGAGATTTTTTGGTCATACGAAGACATGCCGGTTTAGACATTGATATCGTGGTACACCGATTGCCGAAAAGAAGGTTTTCTCTGAAAGGAAGGTTCGTCGATGCGTCCGAGATGTCGAGAAAATCAAAGCCGAAGTCATGAAGCAGTTCAACGCTGGTTTCTTAGCTGTCACTTCCTATCCCCAGTGGGTTGCTAACGTGGTACCCGTGCCCAAGAAGGATGGTAAGGTACGAATGTGTGTGGATTACAGAGATCTAAACAAAGCAAGTCCGAAAGACGATTTCCCACTTCCTTATATTGATGTTCTGGTTGACAATACCGCTCAGCATAAGGTTTTCTCCTTCATGGATGGCTTCTCCGGTTACAATCAGATCAAAATGGCTCCTGAAGACATGGAGAAGACTACTTTTGTTACACAGTGGGGCACTTTCTGCTACAAGGTTATGCCGTTCGGACTGACGAACGCAGGCGCCACTTATCAGCGTGCAATGGTGACACTATTCCATGACATGATTCATTACGAGATAGAGGTCTACGTCGACGACATGATAGCTAGATCACAGACTGAAGGAGAACATCTTGATCATTTGCGTTTGTTTGTGATTGAAGAAGCTGATGAGACTTAATCCCAACAAGTGCACCTTTGAGTCGATCCGAAAACTCCTAGGGTTCGTAGTCAGTGGAAGAGGTATTGAGGTTGACCCTGCGAAGGTTAAAGCTATTCAAGAGATGCCAGCGCCCCGCACCGAGAAAGAAGTCAGAGGTTTCTTGGGCCGATTGAACTACATCACCAGATTCATTGCACACCTAACTGCTACTTGTGAGCCAATCTTCAAGTTACTTAAGAAAGATCAAGTAGTGGAATGGAACGACGATTGCCGATCGCTTTGACAAAATCAAGGAGTACCTACAGTAATCCTCCTATCCCGATGCCACCCACAAGGAAGACCTCTTATAATGTACTTGATGGTGTTAGAGAACTCAATGGGGTGTGTGTTGGGGCAACATGACGAGTCGGTCAAAAGAGCATGCAATATACTACCTTAGCAAAAGTTTACCGATCGTGAAACAAGATACTCACAACTCGAGAAAACTTGCAACGCTTTGGCATTCGCCGACTAAGACAAGATATGTTGACTCACACTACTTTGTTGATTTCGAGATGGATCCGATAAAATACATATTTGAGAATCCAGCTCTCTGAAGAATAGCAAGATGGCAAATGATCCCGACCGAATACGACATCCAAGACACTTCTCGGAAGGCGATCAAAGGAAGTATAGTAGCCGATCATTTAGCTCATCAAGCCGTAGATGACTATCGCCTATGCGTTCAATTTCGATGAAGATGTTTTACTAGTTACAGATTGTGAAGAACGTGCGCAGACGAAGGACCTAAACAAGGATCCCGATGGACCATGGTCTTTGATGGAGCCTCAAACGCTTGGCAATGGCATTGGCGCCATCATTACATCCCTACAGAGGCACACGCCTTTCACCGCCAGATTATGTTTCGTTGCACTAATAACATGGCCACGTGCATCATGGGTATTAAAGTCGCTATTGACTTAAGAATCAAGTTCTTGCAAGTGTATGGAGACTCACTTTAGTGATCGATAAAGGCAAAGCATCCGAATCTCATTCCGTATCGGAGCATGTTTTGAGTTTGATTCCCTACTCAAGAAATTACTTTTGATCACATTCCACGAGAAGAGAATCGGTTGGCGACGATTAGCTACTATGTCGCCTATGTTCAAGGTCGATGGGACAACGAGGCTCCCGGATCATCATTGAGAAGTTTGACGAACCAACATTGTTATGAGCTTGATACGTAAGAGAAACCTTGGTACTATGACGTGAAGAGGTATCTTGAGACTCGGAATATCCCAGGGCATCGTTAATGATAAGAAGTTCATGAGAAGATTTGCTTCCAAATTCTTTCTCAAGAACATCTTATACAAGCGCAACCACGATTTGTGCTCTACTGTAGACCGAAAACAAAGAATGCGTATCATGGAAGAGTTACACGAAGGCGCATTTGGTACCCACTGGACACACCATGGCTAAGAAGATTTTGAGAACAGTTACTATTGGTCCACCATGGAAGCGATTGTCACCTTATGCTCGATCTTGTCACAAGTGCGGTTATGCGGACAAAGTACACCTCCGTACCTCGAACGTTTTAACTTCTCCTTGGCCTTTGCAATGTGGGGCATTGACATGATTGGGAAATCAAGCCCACTGCTTCCAATGGACATCGTTTCATCCTTGTGGCAATTGATTACTTTACCAAGTGGGTAGAAGCATCCTCGTTCGCATCTGTTACCAAGAATGTAGTGGCTCGATTCATCAAACATAACCTTATCTGTCGATATGGCATTCCTGAAAGGATTATCACAGATAATGGCTCCAATCTTAACAACAAGATGATCACTGAACTCTGCACGCAATTCAAGATCAAGCATCACAATTCTTCTCCATATCGGCCTAAGATGAAGCATGGAAGCCGCCAATAAGAACATTATTATGAAGATGTGACTTACAAGGATTGGCATGAGATGTTACCATTTGCTCTTCATGGTTATCGCACTACAAAGACGGACATCCACAGGGCAACTCCTTCTCTCTACGGTATGGAAGCCTTACCTATCGAGATACCCTCAAGTAGTCCTCCAGACGCAGAGTTAGGCGAAGACGATTGGGTCAGACTCGCCTTGACCGATTAACTTGATCGATGAGAAACGACTTCCATCCGCCACTATCAACGAATGATCGAGCATTTAACAAGAAGGTCAAGAACCGAGTCTACCAAGTTGGTGATCTAGTAGTCAAGCGCATCATTCTTCCACAAGGTGATCCAGGGCAAATGGACTCCCACCCACGAGGGACCATTTGTAGTCAAGATGATTTTCCGGAGCTATGATACTTAGCACCATGGATGGCGAAGACTTCCCACACCGTGAACGCAGATAGTCAAAAAATACTACGCATAAAAGAGACTCGCTAGGTCGATCGCCTAGGCATCCGCTAAGGTTCGGGCAAAAATAAAGGATATATACAAAACATGTACACCCGCAAGTCGAAAACGAAAAGGCGGCTTGGGCAAAAAGGGTATCCGGTAAAAGGCGGTCTAGGAAAAAGTTAAGATTCAAGCATTCACTATGTCTCTTCAGATCACTGCACTACTATCAAGATTCAAGGTTCAAATGGCGATCTACTCACTTTCTCTCATGCAAGGAGATGAGATAGTTGAAATATATGAGTACTAGCATAGTTGGAACTTAACGAGATTATTTCCGCATAGCTTTTTACCTTTCTTGTGTACAAAACTACTTGGCCATACGCCACCTCTCAAATAAACGCAAATTCTTTCTCTTTACATATTTCACTATTGTCGTTTGCAATAAGTCCAACGTTTGCCTTGAAAGATTATATGCATTTGACAGTAAGAATCTAATCACAAACATACGAAAGGTGAACATACAAGAGTACTTACTACAGGCTCCAGACGACGAAAGTCACCAAAGCATTCCCCCACAGAGCATGATCCCCACAAAGGTGTCACTCACAACACACCTTCCCCAGCAGAGTATACGTCAGTCTCCAAGCAGTAACACCTCATCCCCAGTCAAGGTATTCATCTCCAGCGGGTGTCTCTCAGTCATTCCCCTTTTCCCACAGCAGCGGTATCCAGACTCGAAACTTGGTCAGATAATGCACCGGAGGAAACTACCTCCTCGTCCCCCAGCCAGAGATCACAACGGGCTCCAGACTCTTCTAACCCGGTCTCTCAACAACCGTCATATTCTCCAGCGAGATCTACACTGAATCCCTAGGCGCCTCCTAAATTTCCTCAGCAGGATCTACATACAAGGTCCCCAACAGATCGCCTCCCAGATTCTCCTCGCAGGTCTATATATGAGATCTCCAACAACGAGTTTCGCCTCTACCTCCCTCAACAGATCTAGGCCCAAGACCGGTCGATAGTGCATCAGAGGAATCCAGGATATCTTTCTTCTCCTTCCAAAGCGGGGTTCTCACCTACACAAATCCCTAAGCGGAAGTCAGAAGTCTTCAAACAGAATATCCGCATCTTCTTCAAGATGGATATGTTTTGAAATATCACAACATTTATCATTCATACATTACTCATAAAGCCATAATTCATGCATATGTCATTCATATACACTGTCATGCATCATACCTTGCATAAGACTAATGATATTCTATCGAAGTTTCTCTTGTTTTCTCCAAAACAGGTAACAAGTCACTTCTGACGCAAACAGGTCCAGGATTAAGCCCCGAGCCGACGGGAAAACTATCTGAAAGACCGCCTTTGACGACAGGTCCAGGATTAAGCCCCGAATCGACGGGAAAACTATCTGAAAGACCGCCCTTGGTTGTCCTCTGACGACTAGTCCAGGATTAAGCCCCGAACCGACGGGAAAACTATCCGAAAGACCACCTTTGGTTATCCTCCGATAACAGGCAATGGATCAACACCCGATGCACAACAGGGAAGCTATCCACATTCTTGCCAACTACAATCTCCCTCAGGGTAATCAGCACGAAGATTTATTCCTTATTATCACGACTACGAGTCTAGCGACGACTCGATTGCCTTGGATGGCATCTTAAGCCCATCTCCGACTACTTGTCAACATTTCTTCACTTTCGAATCGCATATATGGTTAAAATCAATACGCACCAATAACTTCATTCAAAGTGAACACAAAGTCTAACGTCGACTCCCTCGGATGGCATCTTAAGCCCATCTCCATACTCTTTCCAAACATCTACGGGCCTAGCGTCGGCTCACTTTCCACTCCTCCTATCAATAATCCCAGGCACGGCGACGGCTCGCTCCCAGATTGACCTTTCCAGATGGCATCTTAAGCCCATCCCCGTCAGTTCTCCTATCAATAATCTCGAGTCTAGCGACGACTCATTTACCAGCTTCTCCAAACGGCATCTGTAAGCCCGTTCCCGCATCATCAGCCAACCGCGAGTGCAAATTTTCAGGTGTACTCGAGTGTTCAATCATCTTCTACCTCCAGGTCACGAAAGACAAGCATGTCAATCTAACCCTCCGGTACAAGAAGATTGAACAGGGGCAGCTGTTATACCCCAAAAATTTGCCCTCCATCTATTCAAAAGATTTCATACACCCCTACTCAAGGATTCCTCAAGAGTTGATCAGACAAACTCTCTCCTAGACAATCAACCCAAACTAGGGTTTGGTATCTCTCAAGTCAAGATGGATTCCCAACATCTCCAATGGTCTTCATGCCTCCTCATATGCTTCAAAGATTCTCCATGTCAAGTTTCAAGCCTCACAAGTCAAGTTTCCTCAGGCAATTGCTCAGATGGTTGAAAATCGGGTGTATTGGACAAAAAGTCAATTGTGGTCAACATACAGTCAAACTTCATAATTTTTGGTCAACATCCTCATTTTGAAGTTACATTCATCATTTGATCAAGGGTTGATCATGATTCATCAAGAAAACTCAAGATTTGCTCAAAAGTCAAACTTTCTAAATTAAGGTTTCTAGGTGAAAAGTCAACTGAACTTTGACTGATCATAACTTTCTCAGAAAATTTCCCACCAAAGCTCATTTTGAAGGAAATTCAATTCTCTACAACTTCATGTCTCATAAGAATGTCCAAAAAATGCTTCATTTGAGAGGTATAGCTCAAAACATTACAGGTCATTTTCAAAGTCAACAAAAAGTCAACTTTTTGTTTTGAAGATATATTGAGCATGGTAACTCCAATTGAGATGAGACCAAAGACATTGTTTAGAGGACTCTTAGAGCTTTCCAAAAAGTCCAAGATCACTCAAAAATATGGAAAATTGAGCAAGATACACCATTCACAAGTTGGGCAATTTTGAAAAAATGCACAAAGAGAGATACTTCAAAAAATCAAATCTTTTGCAAATGGGCCTACTTTTTCTTCATCCAAACTTATTCCTCATGCAATTAGGAATGTCCAAGCCCAATGCCACGATTTTCTATTTTATTTTCCTATTTAATTTGGAATTTATTCATTTAAATACAAATTAATTTGAAAAATAAAGTATAAAATCCAAATTAATTGAAAGATTGATTTTTATTGTTTCCTTGTGATCCAATTAACCCATAAATGCCAGCAATTTCGAAATTGAATCAAATATGGGAAGATTAGATTGAAATTGGACCAAAGTTTGAAAATTTGATTTCATGAAAAAATCAAAATTGATTTCCATTGAATATTGATCAATTCTTTCCAAAATCAATCCCAAATCCATCCAGCATATATACTTGATGCATACCAATTGCAAGAGGACGAAAAAATTGCTCCAGAAACCCTATTCTCAAAGTGAAAAAAACCGTGTCACTCAAGCAAGTGGGAATCCTACTTCCAGCCATTCTCAATCGTTTTTAAGGTGTCAAACACATTCCTTGATACCCCAGGAGTGATTCCAGATACTTACTTTGCCAAAAAAACATTCAGAATCATGAAATCAGTGTTTGGTTTGTTCTTGAATTTTCAAATTTCGATTTCTCATATTCATGCATTATTAACTTGTTTTGATTGTTTGTTTGTGTTTAGAATCAAGTTTGCAAACTTTCTGGGCAAGCCAATTGAATTTCCATGGCCGGAATCGTGTTTCACCATGATTAGGGTTTATGTGATCGATTTAGGGTTTCACGAAATACATAAAATTGGACAATAAGACCTATGCCAATGAATTCGGAATGATGTCCTGAATCGAACCATGGCCTTAGATTTTATTTATATTACGTGTGCTGCGTTTTTCATGTTTGCCAGGAACCTTGCGTCGAACCATGGCCGATGCTGCCTTTTCAAATTTTCAAAAGGTTGAAGACGATGGATGGCGCGAGCGGGAGGAGACCAGGAGGCGACGCGTGTAAATTCCATTGACTCCGTTTCCAAACAGTAAGGCATGCCAGCTCAGTTGGTCAGCGTGTTGGTTTTCAAAGTTTGAAGCTAGTGTCCTGTGTTCGATCCCTGGCCATGGCATTTGGATTTTTAACAAGTTTGCATTTTGTTTCATATTTTCATATTTATTTTTTTTATATTCTATTCAAATTTTAATTTCTTTACATATTTTTATTCTGCATTAAAAAATTACCAAAAAAATATTTCTTTTTGCATATACATTCTGAAAATGTTTATTTAATTTAATAAATTAAAAAATACATTTTTGCATGCATATTTATTTTTATTTATATTTTTGCATTTAATTCACTTTTAATTGCATTTTAATTATTAAATCTTTTCCAAAAAATTCCAAAAAAATTATTTTAATATATTTATCTTATTTCCAGCATATATTAATTTTCTCATATTAAAACTTGCATTTTTCTAACATTTTTTTCTCTTGATTGATTCATATTGCATTTTCCGATTTCTTGTTCGTTTCACAGGTTAATCCGGTTCAGACGATTCTTCCGTTTTTATTTTTTTTTCCAATAATGTAATTGCTCATGGGATGTAATAGTTTAATTTAGGACTTTATTTTCCGCATTTTAAATTATGTATCTGCCCCAAAGCCTTGTAATAGCGTAGGTTTATCTTTCCGCACCTTTACATTTCCGCCTTTACATTCCGCATTTTACTTTCCGCACCTTATCAATTGCTAGTAATTAGGCGTGTATGGCAAGATAATAATGAACATAGCCCACTAATTTTCAAGATAACATATTCTGAATTCAACACACTTCTCTCACACACGCACCCCTTAGGGTAATTCTCTCTCGATGCCTTTCGAATTCAAAAATGGTCATGTCCCTCGAACGTAGAGGTATTCTAGCACCGTTGCCCTCCAAACGAATCATCATAGTCCCTTCGATACAAAGATCATAAGACCCACGATGTCGCCTACGAATACATGATCTTGACCCTCGATTGTCGCCTACGAAAAATGATGATAGTCCCTTCGAATGTGCTAGGATACTTCCTACAAGTTGCCTTCGATGACCATCCGATGTCCCTTCGAATGACCCGCTTACATCCAACGAATGGAGCTACCTACTAACTAATGGTATGGCTAACGCTATTCTAAAGGAATGTAGAAGTACAACAAAACGACCAATTCTGAGTGGGTAAATAAGACTTTTAGTTGCTCGCTCTATCAAATGCTTTTCACACCACACACTTTTTTCGAAGTTCAAATTCTTTTCAAAACAAAAACATTTCCGAACACTTTGTATACACTCCTACATGAGTCATTACAAAGTCAAAACGAAATGCCTTTTTTTTCAAAACATCTTTGTCAAACACACAAAAAGCAATTTTAAAAAGTGATCTAGAGCAACTAAGAGCCGTAGATAACTACGGATGGAAAGGGTGCTAATACCTTCCCTTTTCATAACCATTCTCCGAACTCGAATCTAACGAAGGTCTTTTATTACTTTTACCTTCCCTTAATTGGATAAAAATAAAAGTCGGTGGCGACTCTTGCTATCCGCACATTTGGATACAAAAATCCTACAAAGTCGGGTTCACCGTATTGATCTGGCGACTACTGGGAAACACCCAAAGAGAATTGCCTTAGGGATTTCTAGATAACCTTTATTGCTTTTTGTTTGACTTGTATGCTTTATCTTTAAGGGTTGCTTGGGTATTATATTGTTGGGGATCCTACACCGGATCCGGCTTCCTTTTAGGCAAGTAGCATTAGATCATCGCGACCGACGATAACTACGCGGTCAACATGATGGCTACGTTAGCGTGACACTTTGGTTGTCCCGATACTCTTCATTCCCAAGTTGAAGAAAGTATTTGGCTTCGCGTGGTGTCATCAAGCGCTAACTAAACTTTTAGAACCTTAATTGACCCATCTTGGCCATTAGAAGGTAGTGAGATGGCGGCTTTGGTGTAGACCGAGGTTGGTTGATACTCGATGCTACGCTCATTGAGATCGACTTTTGGGACATTTTCGATCGACCACTTGGCCGTCGATTGAAATAAGCGCCTCGAGAAAGATCTGTGATATGAGATTCCTAGAACCGGTTACTATTATAGGACAGATGAACCAACTCAAACTTTTGGTGGGGTAATCACCTATACCTCATGCAAGCCTTAAACATAGGCTCATTGTGTGAATTGTTTGTGTGTGCTAAACATGACATCATGACATCATTCGCATTGCATATCATTTCTAACTATTTCAAGGACCTAGGATTTATCTTTGCTCTGCTTTGTAGGGATTATGGCTTCTAGAAAGACTATCCGAATCAACTTCATGGGTATCCTTCTCAACTCAAAGAATTGGTTTGAAATTCCGACCATGCTCGGTTCATCAAAAGACATGGTTATCTCGCTTGATTTGGTTATCTCCGGTTTGAAGAAGATATGATGCATGTCCTATTTCAGTTCTTTGATCCAAACACCATTGCTTTACATTCCAGTTATCAGTTGGTTCCTACCTTGGAAGAGTTCTCTAAGCTACTTGGGATACCCATTCTTGACCAAATGCCATTCACCGGTTTGGAAAAGGTTCCTAAGTATGAAGACATCGCATCCGCTTTGCACCTTAAGCGCTCAGACATTGAAGCCAATTGGGAAACCAGAAGTGGAGTTAAGGGTTTACTTTCCAAGTTCCTAATTAAGAAAGCCCGAGAATTCCTCAAAGTTATGAGTTTCCATGCATTTGAAGACATTGTGGCCTTGCTAATTTATGGTTTGGTTCTATTTCCTAACTCGGATCAATTCATAGATATCAATGCCATCAAGTTGTTCCTTACCCGCAATCCAGTGCCTACTTTACTTGGTGATATTCTACATTCTCTCCACACTCGTACTACCAAAAGAAAAGGAACTCTCATGTGTTGTATACCGTTACTCTCAAGGTGGTTTATTTCGCACCTTCCTCCATCAGTTTTGAAGAATGAACAAAGGTTGAGATGGTCTCAAAGATTGATGTCGCTCTCTCATTCCGACATCCGTTGGAATCTTTTCTCTTAAAAGGACTTCACATTCATTGAGCATTGTGGAGAATTCCCTAATGTACCGCTACTTGGTATAAGGGGAGGTATCACTTACAACCCTTCTCTAGCTCTACGTCAGTTTGGTTTTGCCCGAAGAGATGGTCCACATGATATGCTTCTCCAAGATATTGTGTTCGACTACAACCACGATCTCGAATTGCGAAGGTTTATACATGCTTGGGGCATGGTAAAGAGATCGATACCAAGACTTTGGGGCACCCGAACTCCATTCCTTGGGAACCTTACCTCAAATGGGTGCGAGCTCGAGCTCAAAACCTCGTGATGCCATTCACACCTGTTCTACCAGTAATTATGGAACCTGTTGCTATAGGTGACGTGCCCTATGCTGTTCTCTATCCTGACATGCCTACCGATTTTAAAGACTTGAAGAGATCCTGGATTCAGCTAAAAGAAGAGAGGGATACCTTTGAAGCTCAGTGCTATGCAAGCGAGAAGAAAGTTCTAGAGTTGACCAAGCTACTTCACGAGGAGCGAAACATCAACGCTTACATCGGCACCAAGAGGAAGCGCCCATGGAAGACTTAGAGCTTTAGGATGTTTATGTTTTCTTTTATTGCTTTGAACTATCTCTTGTACTTAAAAAGAAAAAGAATGAAAAGAGTATTAATAAATGTTTTGAGGTGCTGATGTCTTGAGCCTCCTCTATTGCAGTGACTTTCATTGCAAATCTCTTAGGCAAGGATCTGAGAATCTTTCTCACCAGCTTCTCTTCTGACATCTTTTCACCAAGTGCTCCTGAGGCATTGGCAATTTCCAAGATATTCATGTGAAATTCATGAATATTCTCATCTTCCTTCATCTTTAAATTCTCAAATTTGGTAATGAGCATCTGAAGTCTTGACATCTTCACCTTGGATATCCCCTCATGAGTAGTTCTGAGAGTGTCCCAAACATCCTTGGCCAGCTCACATTGATGAACCAATCTGAAGATGTTCTTGTCAATACCATTGAACAGAGCATTCAATGCTTTAGAGTTCCCTAAAGCTAGCTCTTCTTCCTCTTTGCTCCATTCCTCCCCAGGTTTCAAGACAGTAGTCCCATCTTTCTCAAGCTTGGTGGGATGTTTCCATCCTTTATCAGCAGCTCTCCAAGCTTTAATGTCCACTGATCTTAAGAAGGCAACCATACGAGGCTTCCAGTAATCATAATTAGACCCATCCAGAATAGGTGGTCTTCCTCCAAATCCTCCTTCTTTATCCATTACGCCAGAAACTATTATCCCTAGATCTCACCCAGAAATAACAAGCAGGGTGCCTGCTCTGATGCCAATTGAAATTCCTGGCAGCAGATACGTGATGTCACAGAGAATGTTATGACAAGTATCTGACACTATGTTAACACTTCACACAAGAAATAAAGCGATAAAGAACACAATAAATTGTTCACCCATTCGGTTCAACAAACCTACATCCGGGGCTACCAAGCCAGGAGGAAATTCACTATTAGTAGAATTAATTAGAATAAACCACCGTTTATCTCCTTCACTTAAAACCTACCCAATGCAACTTCAACCTAAGTCCTACTTAGATCTGAGTACCTACTCACTCCCCCTCAATCACAGCAGTGATATCAACCTATTGACTAATTGAATTGTGAATTCACACTTCAATAAAATATCTTGATCTTGCTTCAAAGCTTCAATCAAGAGACAAACACTCGTGCTTTAAAGCTTTGAGTGATAAACTACCCTTACAAAGAAATCCTAGTCCAATGCACTTATCAATTGATAGTTGCTTGGCTCACAAGAGAAACTAGAATTACACAATATCAATGTTACAAATCCTAACAGACACAAATAACAAGCGCTATCTCTTCAATACATTCCAAGGCGCAACACGGTTGTAAGGGTTGATTTCCTTTATAGAAGCGATCCAAACTTCAATTTTGGGCTTCCATAAAGATAGCTAGGGTTCACTTAATTTAATCCTAAAACATGGTCTTTTCAACAACCAATTTAGGTTTAATTAAGATTAACCTAGCAGCCACGTGAGCATGCTTTCTAATAACAAAAACAATATTTAGCACCAACAAACTTCCGAAAATCTCAGAACAAAGCATTCTGCGAGTAATGTCACGAATGTCATAACATCGTTATGACATCATCTTTTTCGAATTTCCAACACAACTTTAGCTTCCAGTTCTGAGCTGTCTTTTAACATCCTTAGCAGGTAGGATTTATCTTCAATCTCTGAATGTCATGACATCTATCATGACATTGCTAAATCCTAGTTTTACCAAAATTAATGCCAACTTAAAACACTAACAGTCTTCTTTAATTAACTCCCAAGGTCGATCACTTAAGATATCAATGAGCAGTTTATGAGAAGTGCAAAACGACTTGGGGACAAGCTGAAAGAGCCTAAACTATCGAGCCACCATGTTGGGTTGGTAAGCTGTCAAACATGGGCTCATGTTGGTGATGGCATAAGTCAGAAACTGAGGATTCAAAAATCACCTCCAATAGACCAAAGACCTTTTTCGGTTCTCTTCTTCGACTGGTGGAAAGAGTCGGTGAGCCACGCTGGTCTGCTTTTGCCACCAGAAACGGAGTCATCGAGGGTCGGAAATCTTCTCGTGTCAACATAATGTTGAAAAGCATTTTGAAAACTTCATCACTCAGAGAAGTTTTATCGACAGGGGTCAAAGGTAAGTAACATGGCCAGACGGCCTCATTCTGATTATGGGAGATTGAAACTTTCTTTTGTCGAAGAGGTTTTATAGCTTCAGAGAAAGTGGCGTTTAACCATAATTGTAGGAGCCAAAAAGGACCATGAACCAGGACGCTTTTCTTCTTTGGATTAGTGGGATCAAAGGTCTTTATCTGGTTGACCACATCGGTCAGAGAAGCATATAGAGAGGCCAAAATTAATTGGCCCATAACAATGTTTTCACCCCTATGCAGCGGAGTGGCCAAATAAACAAATTGTTTGGCTATCTGCATCGACCGTGAATAGAAGACGAAGCGGGATAGCCAGAGAGTTAAGAATGTGATGTGTTCCTCATCAAAAACGTCGCCAGAGTCTCATCGATGGTAGTTGATAAAGTTGGTATACGTTGGATGTTTGGATTCGCCAACGTCGAATTTGATTGAAATGGGAGTGTGGTCAGTGTGATTAAAAACCTTTCCAGCGGGCTTTACCCCTGTTAGAGCGGCTAGGTCAAGAAGAGTGGGAGTCATCATACCACACTTAGTGTGGAAAGTGTTGGACGACCCTTCCCAAAAATGTAAGGAAGCCAACAACATGCCGCCAGAGTAGGGCTGACCGACGCGAGAAAGTTCTAGCAGGCTGTACGGAAATTAGAGCAGTTCAAAGGAGGAGCTATACGGAAATTTCTGTCAACAAATTGTAAAGAAAGAGATTTCAGGGACGTGATCAGAGGGAGACTACGAGTACTAGTGGGGAAAAACGTGCCTTCATCGTCAACATAGATTTCATATGGAACATCCATAGGTAAAGGAACTAAGAAATCCAAAGGGTCATTGTTGAGTTTAAAAGGGATAAGTACTTGGGATTGCTAGATTTTGGTTTTCTCTGCGGAAAAAAGGGGGTTCTGGCACATAAGGCTTGCCATCAATGTGACGGATGAGAAAAGTTTCTGCTGGAGCCGTTTTAATATGTTGATTCTCCATTTGAGGAAGAAGAAAAACTTGAAAATGATGGAAAATGGGGTCTTGGAAATTTCTGGGTTTTAGCTTAGAAGTAGAAAAAAAATGAAGGAAGCAGAAGAAGAAAAACGGAGTGACCAAGATTCCTATTTATAGGCTAAGACTGAAGTGGGAAAGGCAAAGGAAATTTTTTGGTGATATCCTAGGTTTAAAATCGTGGCCATCAAAGGACATGTGTAGACGGATTAAGGTAGAAACGTGGTGGGCCATGTCTGCCACTAAAGAGTAATTATGGTCAACATTAATGATCCCACGTCTCGAAGCAAAAACCTGATACGTTTCCATGATTGCCAGACGTCACGAAAATATCGGAACAGTGAACTGCTTTTTAGAGTAGTGGAAACGATTGAGTCGACCGAAGGTATAAAGCTTCATAGATGCCACTATCTCATATAGTCGACAGAGTGAGGAAATTTGAAAATGGCGTCTCTGGGGGGCATTTTGTTAACTGGAAATTCCTAAATACGTTTAAGGGCATGTATCAAAGGCAAACATCCCTATAAGTTAGGGACCGATCCTGAACGAATATAGTTTTTTTAGGAGAATTCATAAAACCAAGTTAGAAATGTCAGAATGAAGTGTGTCGACCAAGAAAGTGAGACAGGAGATCGATCGATTCAACCAAAGTGCCAAATGAACCTGGAGAAGGCGAGATTGGAAGTTAGAAGGAATAGACACAAGGCAAATATGTTGAAAATGAAACGCATCAACTGAAGGGACAAACAAGTTGTTGTTGGCCGATTCGCCATAATATGGGCTAAGCAAGAGAATTGGTTGAAGTTCAAATGATGTTGTCGAAGACGTAGTTTAGGGGACTTAGAGAAATATGATTCTTACTGAGATACATCAAAACTAGAAGCTGTTAACTCTTTTGAAATCACAAGAGGGAAAGAGTCAAAAATATCCAGATCGTGGACAGTTATCTCAAAAGATCGTGGATGTTAGGTGCTAAATAGATGGTGAGATCTTGTAAACTACTATAAATAAGATACTTCATTGTAATTTGGTGTATTCACTTGTATTCTCAAATTTCTTACCAACACTCTGCCCAATTCCGCGCCTAAGGAAGAAAGAGTCACTAAGCTTTTGATGTACGTGAATCACCATCTTTATTTTCAATGCAATCAGTTTATGTTTAAATGTTATCTCTTTACTGTCTTTGTTTTTCATATTCGTTTCATTTCAAACAACTTTATATGAACCTTTCAACATCACTTGTTGGTCAAGAGTCACCAATCGGTCAGTTCGTTGAGTCTTGTTTCGTCCAGAACCTACTGTCGGTTAGGTAGGTGGTCGAAACTTCTGTGGAAAGTCGTTATACTTCTGCCCTTGGTCTTCGAAAACCGTTTCTTAGCCAGAATATATTTCGACAGAGTTAGTATAACATACAAAATCTTAGCACGCGTCTTAAGATCAACTGGTCGATCTTACGAGTAACCATTAGTTTTAGGACCTAGGGAGGACCAACGCTTGTTTACCATTTTCCACAGTAAACACCAGGTACCAAGATTTATTCAAGAAAATGATACATCAATTTTCTCCAAGAAAACACTTGAAGGTGTTAAAGTATTTTCAACGCCCATCAAGGGGATAACGAATCATTACGAGAATACCTAGCTCAGTTCAACAAGGAAACCATCAAGGTTTCTCACCCCAATTGTTGTGGACTGGACCAATGTCTAGAATAGGCCTAATCCATGTCTACTTACAATACAACCAAAATGACTTTGTCCCATTAGCTCTGACCCTTTGTCTCGATTTATCCCTAGGGACATCAACACCAACTACACCCCGATCCAGACACTTGACCACGTCGGCAGCTTCCTTTCACTCTGCTCGACACGAATCGAGCAGACAACCAGGAAATTCCAGAATGCGTCTGCATGGAAACCCCCTCTTACCCAGACAGAGCAACGACTAGTTTCGAGCATGATTTCCCGTTTTGACCAAGTCCTGGCAGTTACCTATTTTTGCAGACCTGGATATCTAGGCCCAAAATTAGGAACCAATGGCCAAGCGTCAGGAGAAAAATATATAAACTCTCACACTTGTGAGGGACAGGTATCCACTATTCACTCTTAAAACCCTAATATTTTATTGTACCTCTTTGTGCTCTTACTTACTTTTGCATCAGAGTACCTTGCAGTACACTTTATCACCAAGATAATATACAGATTTCTAGAATGACATTAAGGTCGATCATTTCAATGAATCCTCGTCCCAAAAAGTGGTATAATAAGTAAAAATCAAATATCATAGGAATAATCGCAAAATGAGAAAACATATTTCAAGCATAATCGCAAGCCATGAGATTATTAAACCCTGTTGAATATAAGACATGAAAGAGATTTTGTTAAGTCTGTGATTTTTTGATTTATAACAATTTTGGTAAAACATGTTTCATGTTGAAAACATGTATCACAACATGATGTTGATCAAGATGTCATGACATCTTGACAAACAGAGACAGCAAATTCTGTTGTCACTATTTTTGACAGATGTTCTGACATGTTACACAAAAATATGATAACAGTTTAGTAGTTTAAATCCTTGAAAAATTGATTTTAAAATATTAGATTCTAGATGATTCTAGTACTTATATAGGCACATCGAATCAAGGATATTTTAAGAACAATTCACATTTGATTTGGTTTCATAAAAAAAGGATCTTAGAAACTTTATACGAAACTTTGAAGAGTCCAAGCACATTCTGTAAGTGTCTATAAATAAGAACTTACTAAACCTAAAATTGCAAGCATTCACAACAAGAAATTATGGGTGCATAAGTGTTTATGGTTTTGGGATTCTTTTACAGGTTTTGTGTTTTTCTTTGTATGTCACTCATGTATCATTTGATACATTAAGGTTGATTGGTTACTCTTAGTTTAAAGCTTTTAAGAAAACTAAGTATTATCATCACTCATTATCTTGTAAGCAAAGAATTGTGTTTTGTATTTGAAGTGTAATCTTCAATTTGTTTCTTTTTTTTAGTCACGGGTTTGTGACGTTTTATATCACTGAGTTGATTGTGGGAAGTCATATGAGGTTCTCATATCTAGGAGATTCCTAGGTAGAAGTTACATAGGGTAGTGATTAGGATATGAGTTTTAAAATGAGATTGTTTAGGCTTTGAACTAATACTATTATAGAGGATTTCCTTCCTGACTTGATAGCCCCCAGAGTAGGGGAGTTACACCAAAATGGGTTATCAATTAACTGTGTTATTTTATCTTCAGCAATTTATTCTACATTATTAATCTTTTGGAAGTTGTTGTATCTGGAACATGTCTTAACATATGTCTTGACATTGTGTTTGGTGTTGATACATCAGTCTTGATATTTATTTTAAAGTGCTAGAATTTCAATTTTCATGAAGACTATCATGTGAAGATCATGTCTGAGTCGAATTCAACAAAAGGAAATGTTAGGAGGATGGAAACTGATAAGTGGTGTAAATATCAAAGCATACATGGTCACAACACAAACGATTGTAGCCATTTGAAGCAAGAAATTTAAAAGTTAATGCAAAGAGGTCATCTTCAAAAATACGTTTAAGAGAGTGTTCATGGTGCTTATAGAAGATGGTCGCTGCAACATGAATCCTAGGGAGAACATCTTTGATTAAGAGAGTCAATGGTTTACAAGAATAACAAGGACATGGTTTAGTGTGTCATACGTGATGATGAATCAAGGGCATTCAGAAAGAAGTACGCCTGACAAGTGATGCATATCGCTAATGCCCATCCCACCGAGTCGAGCGACATGATCCTAACAGTTAGCTTCTCTCATAAAGGCATTGAAGGAATAATACCACACGAGGATGGACCAATGGTAATTAATCTCCAAATCTATGATTGAAGTTTGAAATGGGAATTGATTGATCCTAATAGTTAGATGCATATTTGTTATTGGGAGGCATTCAAGGGACTAATGTTGGATCCTTTATCAACTTCAACCGTTCAAGGTGTGTTTAGTTGGATTCTTAGGAGAACATGTAAAGGTTTTGGGATAGATCTATATCAAAACCACTTTCAAGGTATATGGGAGTGCAAAAGACAATAAAATTGTGATACATGGTAATAGGCGTCCCTCGCCTTACTATATCATTAATAGTAGACCAACCTTCAATGTTATAGAGGAGGTCTTATCAATTTTATATTTGAATATAAAGTTTCTATGACACCCCCAATTTTATTAATTAGTCGTATATTTGATTAATTATTTTTTTTTTTGATTTTGTGAATAAATGATTTAATTTAAATTATTTGATGTATATTCCATGTGATGGGATAGTCGGGGTGAGACTATCAAGCCGTTGAGTTATCGTTAGGAAATGATGTGGATAATGAAAGAATTACTTAATTAGTAAGGATTGTAGAGAAATAGTAAAATATTCGTATTTGGGCCTAATATGTGGAAATGTGAAGAGAAGTGGAGTGTGATAGTGTGCTCATTATCATGGTTGTTTGGTTAGTATTATTTTGTTAAGGGTTTAAGAAAAAGAGAAAATAAGGTTAGTAAAGGGAAAAGAGGCAAAAGTAGACACAAAGGAAAAGGGAGAAAGGGGAGAAGAACTCTAAGGAGAAACTCAAGATTGCATCAAAATCGAGGTAAGGGTGAGTGTAACACCCGTTAAACCCCACAAAAATAATATGACATAATAAGAGTAAATTAGCATGCATATCAAAAGAGGGTGTCACATGTATTTCAAAATCGACACAAATACATCGGTCATACTCAAAACACGCATTTAAAATCATGTTCCATATATTAACACATGTGCATCTCATAGCGGAAATAATTATTTTTCATAATAATACTAATGATTGAAATCTCATACTGACAATCATATCATAAAATATTATGCACTAAAGGCCAACCATCACAAGATCTCAAATACAACATAAATATCCAAAGAGTGAGACAAAACATCTCTCAAATACATGAATATAAAAAATAAAACATGAATTGAAATGTTTCTCGTGTTACATGACCAGATCATGATACACTACCTAATAAGCAGATAAACAAGGAATTATTTCCTTCGTCTAATCCTCGCGAGAAACACCACTTCTTCGGTACCTGAGCGATGTCGTACAAAATATCATTTCAACAGAAGAGTGAGAATTCATATCATTATAGAAATATATAATAGTAATTAATGCATAACAAACATCCATTAATTGAATTCATCACATTTCACATATTCATGTATTCAACATAATTCACATGTTTACATATAAAACATTGCTCAACAATTCATGATTAAAATAATTAATCGCAAATAACATAAATGTAACATTCACATCAATATCACAATTAACATCTAATTCAACAATTCACATCGACACATGTGACTCAAATTCAACTCAGTAATATGCAAGATGCATGTGGTACAAATTGTTATCCTTACGAGGTTTTTGCGTTTAAACCTGGTCCACATCTCCAAGGCAGATAACCACCAAAAAGCCCATTCTCTAAGCTTTCAAACCCTCATCTCCAGGTTTGGGACATGTCACTAACTCTCGCAAAGTCTAACAAATATTACCTCTTGACAACTCATGATGCATGTGCAAATCTCAGCATGTATATACAATTAAGATCATCTTCATATCCTAATCATACAAGCATACATTCCATAATTCATCACATACGAATTATCTTACCATTGTAGAAACATCCACATCTCACAAATCAATCACATATAATTCACTTTCATAGTATTCCTGCAACAAAACATATCCACAACACATAATAAACAATGTATGAAACCTCGTTACAATCCAACACCAATTCACAACAACTACATAACACATATACATGTCATATTACACAATCACACAATAATTAAATCACGTACCGCCACAAATCTACTTTCATTGAAAATATTATCGCGTTAGCTTTCTTACGCTTCGAACAATGCTCAAAATGGAGTTACAGTTCAAAAGATATGAATTTTTTAAGTTTTGCAAAAATTATACTCCTAGGCTATTTCGCTAAGTGGACTTATTTCGCTAAGTGAACTCTGCGATCTGCAGAAAAACTCCGCGTGGACAGAACTCTCCATGTGCGATTCTTCCACCCGAAAACACATTTTAACACCAAAGTTACTACGATTTAAGGCATTATTCAAAGATTTATTCATCAAAGCCTAAATATGTCAAAACCTAGAAATTGAAATTGAAATTGAAATCCCTAAATCATGTATTTTACCCATTACATACATTATATTATCCCTTAATCAAATGAACATTCACTCTTACCTTGGATGTAGACTATTTTTAGGGTTCTTCTTCTTTCTTCCTCTTTTCTCCCTTTTCTCCTCTTTCTTATCTTCTCTTATTTTCTTCACTATCTCTCTCTAATTCTATAATTTCCTTATTTTGTTCAACTCTTACTAATTCTAAATAGGTTTAACTTCACTCATACGCTCTAAAGTAATATAAGGATCAAATGTGTATTTTGCTATCCTCGCACTCAGTAACTCAATAATATATAATACACACATATTTTAATTAAATCAATTATTCACAAAATCATCTAATTCAATCAACCAATCACATATTCATCAAAATCAAATAATTATATAATTATCAAACCAAATAATAATTAACATAGGAAATAAATAATAAAATAATTAATAAAAAATCGGGGTGTTACAACTCTCTCCCACTTAAAAGTTTTTCGTCCTCGAAAATTACCTCAAACAAACAACTCAGGATAAGACTTTCTCATCTGACTCTCGAGTTCTCGAAAATTACCTCAAACAAACAACTCAGGATAAGACTTTCTCATCTGACTCTCGAGTTCTCAAGTTACGTTTCCACCCGACAGTCCTCCCCAAGCTACCTTCACGAGACAATCTCTTTACGACGAAGTTGTATCAACTCCTGATCCTCTATCCGCATAGGTGATGTTTCCACGGTCAGGTTATCTCTCACATGTACATCAACTAATTGAACCACATGAGACGGATATGTAATGTATCTCCTCAACTGAGACACATGATACACATCATGGAGATTAGCAAGTGACAGTGACAAAGCAATCTGATAAGCCACTTCACCTACTTTCTCTTAAATCTGATAAGAATAAAATGCGATGTCAACTTACGCGACCTCAATGCTCAATCAACACCAGTTACCGCAGTAACACAAAAAAACACATGATCAAGGCCGACCCAACCTGCTTGGAGGCCTAAAAAAAAATTTTAAATGAGGCCTTTAAAATGTATTTTAAAATAATAATTTTGTGGTTGTTAAGAGTTGAACTCAAGACCAAAAGAAAAAGAGGCCTAAATTTTACCAACTCTACTATGAAAATTTATGTGTATAATGTGTCATTATATATTATTATAATTAAATAAAAAAAATTTGAGGCATTTTTTAAGCCTAAACTTTTGAAACCTAAATCCCTAGCCTTGGTGGTTTGACCCTTGGACCAGCCCTGCACATGATTTGTCTTCTCAAACTCAAGTGCTTTCCTCCCCTTATGATGATAACTCTTCCGACGACTTCATCTTAATCATTTTAATCTTCTCCCGAATCATCTTCTCAAACTCAAGTGCTTTCCTCCCCTTATCATGATAACTCTTCCAACGACTTCATCTTAATCATTTTAATCTTCTTTCGAATCATCTTAATCTTATCATTAGTCTGCTAAAATAATAGAGATTGATCCATGCATATGATTAGTTGGAATAAAACTATTAAGCCTAAAAATTTAGAAGAAATTCTTTTCTCATTATCAGAGTGTGACTCACACCTCTGAAAATTCAAAATTGTTTTTAGATTTTTTTTAGAGATGCATCTCACTTTATATCACTTAATCTTTCATAAATCAAATCACACCATGTTTGCCACACAAAAAATTCAGAGATGCATCTTTAAATTGATTACTCTAGCCTTCATAATAGTTTTTGTTTTTCTCTAGTTCCTAACAAAATTTACACTGCTTAAAATGTTCAACACATGACATAGTACCTATCAATGGCTAAGTTATAAGAATTTAAAAAAGAGAAAAAAGGAATAGCGATGACAGTGTAAAATATTTTTACATTGTCAACTAATGAGAGACATGTCTCCAATTAAAACAAACATTTATTTCTAAAATACTAATATGACATGGCAAGTATAAGAATTTTGATTGGTTGTATGTACAATATGCCTTTAAACTCATTCTAAAATAGGGCTTGTAATGTGACAATTTGGTCTGTGTGGGCAGAAATAAAAATGCATAACCGTGTGGTCTTTCATTTGAGAAAGAGTTGACATGTGTGATTTGAATGTTTGCATTAGTTAAATTGTGCCTCAAGGTTATATGGGCTAATGGCTTTTCTCACTTGAGTCTATTTAAAAGAAAACAGTCAGCCTTGCCATCAGTTCACACACACACATGTAGCACATTCAAAATGAAGCAAAAAATTGGCTAGTTATACAATACAATACAACACTGAAGAAAAGGTCTAGTGCCCGTTTCATCATTGTACTGCCAGTTTCAAATTTTAATCCTTGTATTTTTCTTGAAAAGAAATTTGGAAAGACGTATACTTTGGTTACCATAATCAAATACAAGCTGAAAAGAACAGTTACCAAATGGTAGAAATTTGTAAGAAAATTGATTAAGCTAGAAACATGTAAGCATGCATTATTATTACCATGGTGCATGAGTTAGTTAGGTTTAATGGAACACGAGTGGACGACAGGCGGTCCCTTTGAAGCAGGTTGGTTCCAGACGTGGGCCTGGAAAGTTGTAAGGTTGAAAGGATCAACATTGGTAGCAGCATCAATTGTTGTTGCTTGAAAGGTAATGTAACAAGTAGTAAGAGGAATAGGACGTCGGCATGCTTTGACAAGGCAATGAAACTGGTAGTTTGAACCCTAAATCAAACAAATAAGTTAAGGAATGAATAAACAGATATATATTTGATGGTGGTTAAGTAGTTTATAACCTGATTGTTTTCATCATTGTACTTTATCAAAGCAAGTTTGGAGAGTCGAGTGAGAAGAGTGGCATAATCATCGGTTATAGTAACGGGTTTGGGAAAGTTATTGCCACATCTACGTGCTACTAAGGGTGGAACAGGGATAGCGTCGAAGGGCTGCACAATATTAGAGAATAAGAATATTAGAGAATAAATTAAGTGAAACAGAAAATTTAAAAAAGGAAATTAAGAGAGAAACGTACACTTGTTATTTTAGCATAATCTTCTAAATACTCAGCCAGTGCCTTTTCTTCTTCTTCGTCTTTCTTAATCTGAGCCTTATTCCTATAGAAAAACCGCGAACACCCAAAGGTATAAGGGCGGGGGTAATCGTCATACCGGCTTGAGAAGTCTTCAATAACCAGATCTTCAAATGGTTTCGTTCTATAATCCCAATCAGGGAATTCTTCCTCTTCCGATTCAGAATCCGATTCCAACTCCTTTTCGGATTCAGACTCAGATTCCGATTCTGATTCCATTTTCAACCGCTTTCCTCTTTCATCGCAGCTTTCCGGGGCCGGTCGTGTGACGCCAAGCAAGTTGCTATCCAATTCCATCGACATTCACATTCAGATATTTCTAAACCCTAAACAAACACACCAATCCTCTTTTTATTATAAACCAAAAACCCGTACTTTTCTTTTTGGATTCGGGACTCTTCTTGTTTACAACGTGACCCATAACAAAATTACTATATATATCTTGATTTATTTATGGATTTAATTGATATCCATCAGTATTGTAAGAATAAAGATATTTTATAATATTCTTCATATATATATATATATATATATATATATGCCTTGAACTCCAAGCTATGATTGTCTTGCTTATCCCGTTGGCGGGAGCCCTATTTATACGAGAGACTCCATGAGTCCTCCTCTCCTCTATCAGTAACGGCTCTCAGCACATTAACTGTAACCTGGAGATGAAGCATCAGCCGTTTCAGGCAATGATTACCTCTCAACATAACGTCCAACGCTGAATCAATGCATCAGTTACTCCTCCAAACTGTAACGTTCGCACTCAACCCGAGTTGGTCCCCAGGACGCATGACTGGGATATTTATTCGGATCATACAATGGCTCATCTCCCCTCTTCCGGGATACATCCTAAACTTCGATCATATACTTCCAGTCGGGCTCCGTCTCGGACCCCTACAAACCTGATCCCAACTCCACATCTCGGCTAGGACTTTTATGTATGATCAATATATATATATATATATATATATATATATATATATATATATATATATATATATATATATATATATATATATATATGTGTTATGAGTTACTGGAAAAAGATAGGGGAAACAAACGAAAAATGTGAGAGAAGGAGGCGGATGAAGAAACTCAGATCAGAGTAATTTTCTCACAACAACCTTTCATTCTTAATCATCACTTCAACTCCCTCCGCCTGTTTCCGCTCCCTCTATCTCGTCTCTCTCACGCCCCCTCCGTACACCCCCTCCATAATCCATTGCCTTGCTATCTCCCTTCTCCATAACTTCATTCGTCTCTTCTTTGTGTACCCTCTGTCGCCTAGCAGCCACCTACCTCGCCTTTCTCACACTCCCACCGTTTCCTCTCCATCGGAACCCACCATCTTCCTCTCATTCCTCTCAAACCAGCTTCCACCACCAACTCCACGCTCCATCTTCTTTTCCTCCGCTGTGCCTTTAGCAACTCACCTTAAAACTGCAGCACTTTCTTGCTCTACCACAATCCCAATCTCTTCACAGGAATCACCTTTTTCTTTCAATTTGAAACTCTCAACTACCTCCCCGTTCCTATTCCTCCGTCGGACATGGATAACGCCGTTAGTGTTTCATCTGCTACTAATTCTGCTCATCCGCCTCTCGAAGAGCCTAAGTACTTGGCTCGTTACCTCGTCGTTAAACACTCTTGGCGTGGACGATACAAGCAAATTCAATGTATTTCGAGTGTGTCTGTTATCACTCTTTATCCACGTGGTTGATCTGAAGAATGATGTGGCATATGTTCATCATCAAACTCAATATGCTTTCACCAAGGCTTGAACCATGGTCATAAGGGTTACAAAGCACACTACCTTACCGTTTATCCACTTCACATTTTTTTTATATTATTTACACATTAAACATAGTTATTGTAATCATAATCTAACCTAATCAATATTAAACACAGAAACCCAAAACCCACAAACGCTTGAATGTTCATGAAGAAAAAAGCTTAGACACATGTAGAGATGTCTCACGTTAAGTGTTCTCCTTCTTCATATCTTCAAATACTCCGGCCACCACAAATCTTTTCAACCGACCAGAAACCTGCAACAACCTTCTTCAACGTTGTCAACAAAATAACTTCATTCTTCCATTTTAACTCAGTATCTCACACTTCTTTCAGCCACCCCCACTTATCTTCTTCCCTCAAGCTCTTAAACTGTTCCATATTTCCGGTCTGGAAATCGTAGCCATCACACAAAACCCTTTGCATCAACTCATGAAAAAAAATTAAAAACCACGAAAACAATATCATCATAACTCACAAACCTTTCTCAACCTCACTCACTACAAATTGAAATCAAATCCATAACTCCGCAATCGATCCGGTCATTTGAGGAGTTTCTTGAGAAAACTAACACCGGATTTGGAATCACCGTAGGAAAATATAGGGGATCATGTATTTTTTTTTTTTATTTGGGGTGGTCCAGCGAGTTCCAATCGGAGAATAAGGCGGTTTTCGTAGCCAACCGCCGCGGTGCCATACCGGAATCTGGGCAAGTTGAAAATAGAGGAAGAGAGAATTTCACGGTGAATATGAGTTTGAGAAAGTTTATTTTGATTTCACACTAGAATTTTCATCAACGATTTCCATCAACAGAAATTAGGGATTGTGGTAAGATTTTCAACGATTTCCATCAAACGATTCTAGAATTTCAGTTTTTAATTTTTGCAATAGATTTTCGAATTTCAGATTTTGGGTTTCATAAGCCATTGATTTTTTATTTCAATTTATGTTTTGATTATGGGTTTTTGAAGACACTGATTTTCAGATTCTGATTTGATATGTATTTTCATGGTTTAGTAATGAAGATGATGATAATTGAGAAGATAATGTGAAAGAATAATATGGTAATCTATATTTACTTTGTAGATAAAATTATCAAAAGGTGAAATGGCCTAGTGGTATATTATGTTATCTAACAACCAAAGTGTCAATGGTTCAAGTCTTCCTGGTTAAAGGCGTGATGCGACATCACATGCCACACATGCATAAATAAACACATGCCACACATGTATAAATAAACACTGGATTTAAATGAAGCCCCCCGAGTAAAATATAAGGAACGAAAAAGGGTATTTTGCCTAGTTTAAATAACATTTTGTTACTAAAAAAATATCTTATGAAATAACTAAAACATATTAGAATCTTTTCAAAATAACTTTATAATTGTAATCATGATAAAAAATATGTTAAATGACAGTCATGAAAATTTAATGATAAATGATAATCATAAAAACTTAATGATAAAAGGTAAAAATTTATTGATACAATCACTTTTATAAATTGAATAAGTTACAATTGTTTTTGTAAACGAATATATAAGTTACAAATAATTTTATAAATTCAACTATTTATACCATTATTTGTATAAATGACAATAAGTTACGTATATTTTTATAAATGGACATACGGGTTCAAGACGCACGAAGTGAAAGTGGTGTTGAAAATTTGTATAAGATTGATCAATGAAATAAAATTTTGGATTAATGAATATTTTTGTATAGTTAGATTGATATATTTTAGAAAATAATAAGAAAGTTTTAAAACTAAAATTTTACGATGCTGTCGTACATTTTAGGTTTGAAAAAATGGACTAATATATAAAATATGATTAATAAATTTTTAAAATTAACTCATTTGGATTCAACTGAGTTTGTTAACTCATGAGATTCACGAGTAGATGTGAACGTATCTATGAGATACCAATTATAGATTGTTCATTTTAATACTCATCTTTTAAATCTTTCTTTTGCAGTTGTTTTATATAATTAAAGTTAGACATTCGGCTGTATGATTTATAGTAAGTACAGACAAATATTTACAAGTTGATGCATAATATTAGCCAATTAAAAAATGAATTCAAACTTTACAAATAATGGTTTAATAAATGTGTAATGTGAATCTAAACAGAACCCGAGCGGTAGCACGAGTTTTTTACTAGTTTAAAATATATAAAAGTTAAACATAGTTTATGATGCAAGTATTATGAATAACTATTTAATTAATATTATAAAGATAGTACATCAATCATTCATTTTCTCAATTAACTCTATAATTAGAACTAACAATTATCCATAAAATTAGCTCGGATCTTTTTCAATATTCAACATGTGAGCCACATAGGATTGCATATTAATATTCACAGAATATTCTGCAAATGAAATAAACTAAAATATTCAATAATCCAGCTGTACAAAAACATGATGTTAGACGGACCTTCATAGGACATCACATTCGAAATGTTGCTCCAGTTAATAGAACATCTTCATTCAACAAGACCGAAATAAGTTAGTTTTACCAAAGATAATGTCAATACCAAAAATAGAGAATTAACAATTTACTTTATTTTTCTACTAAAATATACATTTCAATGGATTGAGATTATTTAGTTTGTATATTTTTTATATACATTCCTTAACAATTACTATAGTATATTTATTTACTATTTATAACGATATTGTGCAACCCTATAAATATACAGGTAGATGACAACTTAAATATTTTATTTTTTTATACTACAATATATATTTTTGACGGCCTGAAACTACTTAATTTGTATATAATTTATATATATTTCTTAACCATTATTATAATATATTTATTTACTATTTATTATGATATTATATGATCCATGCAAAATCACGGGCACAACCCACGAGTGGAACGCGCAGCTAGATGAGTATTTAATTATTTCATTTATTTTTTTTACTCAAATGTACATTCTGAATGTGAATGTCGATGGAATTGGATACCAACTTGGTCGGCGTCACACTACCGGCCGCGGGAAGCTGCGATGAAAGAGGAAAGCGGCTGAAATCGGAACCGGAACTAGAATCTAAATCGGAACCAGAGACTGAATCGGAACAGGAGTTGGAATCGGATTCTGAATTGGAAGAGGAAGAATTCCCATATTGGGATTATACAACGAAACCGTTTGAAGATCTTGTTATTGAAGACTTCTCAAGCCGGTATGACGAAGCCCCTTATCCTTATTACTTTGGGTGTTCGCGGTTTTTTTACAAGAATAAGTCTCAGAAGAAGAAAGAAGAGAAACTGCCCAGTATTTAAAAGAAAAGGCTAACATAAGTGTACGTCTCTCTCTTAATTTCCTTTTTTTTAATTTTCTGGTTCACTTAATTTATTCTCTAATATTCTTATTCTGGATTGTGCAGCCCTTCGACGCTATCCCTGTTCCACCCTTAGTAGCACGTAGATGTGGCAATAACTTTCCCAAACCCGTTACTATAACCGATGATGTTGCCACTCTTCTCACTCAACTCTCCAAACTTGCTTTGATAAAGTACAATGATGAAAACAATCCGGTTATAAACTACTTAACCACCATCAAATATATATCTGTTTATTCATTCCTTAACTTATTTGTTTGATTTAGGGTTCAAACTACCAGTTTCATTGCCTTGTCAAAGCATGCCGACGTCCTATTCCTCTTACTACTTATTACATTACCTTTCAAGCAACAACAATTGATGCTGCTACCAATGTTGATCCTTTCAACCTTACAACTTTCCAGGCCCACGTCTGGAACCCACCTGCTTCAAAGGGACCGCCTGTCGTCCACTCGTGTTCCATTAAACCTAACTAACTCATGCACCATGGTAATAATAATGCATGCTTACATGTTTCTAGCTTAATCAATTTTCTTACAAATTTCTACTATTTGGTAACTGTTCTTTTCAGCTTGTATTGATTCTCGGGATTAAAATTTGAAACTTGTAATATACTACTAGCCTAAGTTCCTTAGAGAGTAGAGTGTGATGATAGAGACATCAATTTATTCAGTTCCATAATTGTTTTTTATCATTTTTTGTCTCCATGTATTATGTGTTTTAATTCTGATGCTGACTTCACACTAGGACTAGCCAATTTTTTTTTTTACTTGAAACTAAATGTCCCCAGTCACTATAAGACCCCAAGACTATTGAAAGAAAGAGCGCACAAATAAGTTGAATGGATAAACATTAAGGCAAAGTTTAAGTAATTCTTACATTCAAATCACACATGTCAATCTGCCCTCAAACGAAAGAACATGTGGTTATGTATTCTTGTGGAAATGCCCCACAGACCAAATTGTCTCAGCTTACTAGCCCTATTTGAAAATGCATTTTCCAGGTTTATACTTGAAGCTGTTTTTGATAAATTAAGTTCCACAACCCCTCTTCCAAGACCCTTATTACACACTCCCTTTAGAATGAAATATAAGCTAAAAAAGGTATGATATGGAAATAGATGTATCTAGTCTTGATTTTTAACTAGAGAAACTTTTCACATACCACTTGCTTATATTTCACTCTAGAGGGACTATCTTTTTTCATAACTTGGCAATTGATAGAAAATAAGGGATTTGCAGAGGAAACAGAGTATTCCTACTGCACAAGGCACAACTGGTATTGAAATATTCACTCTGATAGATCCACTACCCTTTTATTACAACTGATGCAACAGAAATGGTTACTCCCTCCCTTCTAGAAACTGCCACCTCATCAATGATCCCTCACTCTTCTTGTTGGCTTTCCTATACGTGTATAAACCCTCCATGTCTCTGTCCCCTTAGTCACATGATGCTCCAAAGACTCACTAGTACCAATAGCCTCTGTCTGGGTCCTACAGATTTCTAGATTGAAAACAGTGCTTTATGTTCTGTTGTGGCATGTGCTTTAAGTAGCTTCATTTTTCATGTTTCAACTGGATTTTATTCAATATCCATTTGTTCAGTTTTTTAGGGATGGTTTGGCTCTTTTTTAACAAACGGGAAGCCATTCTTATTCTTCCATTCCATTGAATTTGGTTTGGTATTTCGTTTATCTTTTCCTATCACTTTGAGTTTGCTTCTACAAGTTTCCTAATTTTCTGATCTAATGGGGTAAGGCCTGTTAATTTTATCCATCTTGAAGTTTGGAATCATAATTTCTGCATTGCAACTCGTGCTAGCTGTCAAATGCAAGTTTCAGAATCCACCTTTATCGAGTCACAATAATATTTTATCCATCTTGTTTATATCACTGGCCCTAATAATACATTTATTCTTGAGCAAAATGAAATTCATACAATAAAACAGCTCTAAAATTATTAGGAATGTATCCAAATAGCAACTGATAGTAACAAACTCTATTTTAACATGTATCTCAACTCTATTTACTGTTACAAGACATAAACTGAATTGCTACACTTGTTTTAGACATGCATCTTTTCATTATGGGGCCATGTTGTTACTTGGACTCATTATTTATTTAGCTTTTTTTTTTTTTTTATGTTCTATGAAGCATATTTTAAGGGTAAAATAACTTGTTTATATTTCTACTCCCTACCAGTTTTTATGGGATGGTCATTGCTACTCCATAGCTATGCGAGGAGTTGCCCCTGCCCTTGCCCTGATTCGTTATTTCTTTCGCAGGAAATCATGTCCATTGCAGTGCATCCACCTTCTCTTGAAGCCCATTTTGGTTGTCTTATACAGTTATACAGACATGGGGCGAAAGCTGGGACAAATTTGTGTTTAATTAAAGCTGCTGGGGTTTCTATAGACAGTATATTGTGCTAGAAAATCTTTGAGATTTTTCCACTTTCTAGGTTGCTTTTGTAATTCCCAACATTTGGCACTAATATGTATGAATATGTATGAATATGTTTAAATTTGAAAGACTAGTATTAATTAAAGGCATTTTTTTATCCACCTCATTTTGTCCAAAAATGTGTTTGGATATCTCCGTAATAACCATTATTTGCTCGGCGTTTTATGCTCAATAAGTTTTATGGATAAGTATATTCGGATTGATTTTAATAAAATATAACTCGCGCCAGAGTCTCTCAATTCATTTTTTATTTTAATCTAGGTTGTCAATAGCGCGCTATAGCGGTATAGCGTAGCGGTAGAGGACCTCGCCGTGACGTTTTTGGTCTGCTAACCGCTATTTGCGATAGCGGAAATAGCGACCGCTATTCGTGGAGTCGTAGCGGTGAAATAGCGGTGCAATAGCGGTTTCGTAACGCTATGCTGACCGCTATTGTGAAGAATAGGTAAATTCTGTAATTTTGAATTTTTTTTAAGGGCAAATTTGTATTTTTTCCTTTTATCTCACTAATATAAAAGCAAAAAGTGAGATATTAGGTCATTGTGTTCTCTTTCTTCTAATATAAAAGCAGTCACTCCTTAACCCTAAACTTCTATTTTTTCCTTAACCCTAAACTTCTATTTTTTTCCTGAACGCTCATCTTCTCCCTCCTTAACCCTAAGCTTCCACTTTTTTCTTAGTCATCTTCTCCCTTCTCTTCACACGCTTCCAGTCTTGTAATCTTCTCCCTTCTCTTCACACGCTTCTAGTCTTCCTCTCTTTTTCTTCACAGCAAGTTCACAGTAAGTTTCTCCTTCACCTTCTCTTCACAAAAAATATCAATATTTCTCAACCTTATTTCCACTTTCCTCTACACAGATTCATCTTTTTCTCATCCATTCACATCTATTTAGGAACCATGACATCATCATCTTCTGCAAGTTTAAGTTTAACTCAAACTTCCAACAACAAAGGTTGTTTGAAATTGAAACCTATTGGCGACAACATTGATATAGCTTGGCAATGGAACTCCTACAAAGATGAAAGCAAAAAAAATATTGTTTGTGATTTTTGTGGGCATCCTTCAACTGGAGGAATTACAAAAGCTAAGAAGCATTAACTGGGGATAAGGGGAGAAGTTAGAGCTTGTAGAAAAATTCCAGCTGACATTAAGAAGATTCTGCAGGACAGTTATGATAAGAAACAAGTTGTCAGTGATGCATATATGGCAGAGGCTAATGTCAATGAGGAGGATGGAAATGTTGTCCAAGAAATATCAAACCTAAGAGCAGGAAAAAGGCGTTCAACAGCTGCTGCCCGAACCAAGAATAATGCTAAAGGCCCCATGGATACAAGTTCAAAATCCAGAGGTATCACAAAAGAAGACATTGTCACTAGCTAAAATGCAAACATCCATTAAAGATTCTTGTGTGGAAAATGCAAGGGCATTAACTATTCAATACATTGCCCGTTTCTTCTATCAAAATGGCTTGTCTTTTAATGTTGTGAAATCTAAAAGCTTCAAGTTGATGATTAAAGCTGTTGGAAATTACGGGCAGCACTTGAAGCCTCCTAGTTACCATGAACTTAGAGTTCCCTTGCTCAAAAAGGAACTAGAGTTCACAAAGACAAAGTTACAGGGGCTGGTGATAGAGAGAACTCAATTTGGATGCTCTATTATGTCGGATGCATGGACAAATCGTAAGTCTAGGACATTGATCAATTTTATGGTCAATACTCCTAGTGGAAGTATGTTTGTAAGGAGTATTGATGGTTCGAGCTACATGAAGACCGGATTGAAGATATTTGAGTTGTTGGACTCATTTGTTCAAGAGATTGGAGAAGAAAATGTCATACAAGTTTTAAGTGACAATGGTAGCAACTATGTCTTGAAGGGTAATAATGTTTTACTTTGATGATTTCTACTAATGTGATAAAGATTATTGATTACTTATTTAGCTTAGCTCATTTGTTTTGGTGTCAGGAAAATATTTAGAAGACAAATATCCTAGACTTTATTGGACTCCGTGTGCGGCACATTGCTTGGATTTAATGTTAGAAGACATAGGAAAGTTGTCTATTGTTAAGAGGGCCATAACAAGAGGACAATTTCTTGTTGGATTCATCTACAACCATACCATAACCCTTAACATAATGAGGACGTTCACCGAAGGGGCTGAATTGATTAGGAGTGGAGTTACAAGGTTTGCAACAACATTCCTCAAGCTTCAAAGATTGTATAAACTAAAGAGCAATCTTAGAAGGATGTTTGTATCAGAAGCGTGGTTGAACACAAAGACATCAAAAGAGGTTAAGGGGAAAATCGCATGTGCTATTGTTCTCATGACATCGTTTTGGAATGATGTTCTATACTCTCTTAAGGCAATGAGGGCGATAGTGACAGTTTTAAGATTAGTTGATAATGAGAAAAAGCCGGCAATGGGGTACATAATGAGGCAATGGATAGGGCAAAGGAAAGTATAGAAAAAGCTTTCAATGGAATTGAGAGTAAGTACTTTGATATTTTTAAAATCATAGATAGTAGATGGGAGTGCCAACTTCACCGTCTGTTGCATGCAGCTGGGCATTTCCTTAACCCACAACACTTCTACAATGATCCAAACATTGGTAAATACATGGAAGTGACAAATGGGCTTTTTTTCTTTCATTGAAAGGCTTTCAATAGATGCAATAGAGAATGACAAAATTCTGTCTGAGATTTCTTTGGATCGGAAGGCGAGCGGCACATTTGGCATGCCTTCTGCAGTTAGAATGAAGGAAACCATGTCCCCTGGTAAGTTAAAGTCTATTCTTCTGTGCTTTTAAAATGGCATACTCAATACTAAATAATTATTGCATTAAAATTTATAGCTGAGTGGTGGACCATGTATGGAAACCACTGTCCTTATTTGCAAGCAATTGCAATAAAAGTGTTGAGCCTAACATGCAGCTCATCAGGATGTGAGCGTAATTTGAGTACTTTTGAGCAAGTAAGTTAAAAATTAAGTTTCTTTATGGAGTTATATTGGAGCTTGTGAGATTTTAAATTAATTATTTATACAAATTATAATATAGATTCATTCTAAGAAGAGAAGCAAGTTAGAGCATCAAAAGCTTCAAGACTTGGTTTTTGTGAAGTACAATCAAGCCCTTCTAGAACGCTTCAGTAGCAATGATTTAATTGATCCTATTCTCCTTAATAATATTGATGAATGCTATGAATGGTTGCAACAAAATGAGGATGAAAATGGAATATTGGAAGATGATTTGGTTTTAGGAGAAGAGGGTTTGACTTGGGAAATTGTTGGTAATGTCGCGGGGGCTAATGAACCAACAAGAGTTACTAGGCATCACTCTAGACTTGCTACATTAGTGTCTAATGGAGATGAGGAGGTGAAAGAAGAAGAGTTTGAAGTTGAATCAAGTAATGAGCAAGATGGTCTTAATATGATGGAACTTACAAGTGAAGATGAGACGGATGTTATTTAACCGTTTTGTTTAAGTTTAGAAGTTAATTTAGTCATTTTGAGTATATTCAAAATTTAAGTTATTATGTTGGAACCTATTTTTAGTATTTATGTATGATGTTGGAACCTATTTTAGTATTTATGTTTTTATATTAAGTATTTACCTTGATTTTTAAAAGCTCACAATAGCGGTCATCCCGCTATTCGCTATGCCGCTATAGCATTTGAGAGGTCCGGCGCTACGCGCCGTTATCTGAGATTAACAACCTAGATTTTAATTTCATAAACCTTTCAAAGAGTCGATGAGAAAGAATTAACTATGCTATTTTTCAAGTATCAACGCGACTTTTACCTCATTTCCATCATTTCTGACCATTTCATTCACCTCATTCAAACTTTTGCACAACAATTCTCAATTGATAAGTTTCTCATTTCCTTTTTATTTTTGAGTTGTGATACATGTATTAAGTAAAATAGGTTATTTAAAATTCATTATGTTGTGGTTACCTTCAAAATAGGTAGTTTGTATAGGCATGCATTTATATTTGTTGGTGTTTAGGGAATTATAGGGGATTTTATGCATTTTTTAAGGAGATGCATCTTCGAATTTTCCTTTCCTGTTCTACGGAGATGCATCTCCAGATTTTACTTGCCTCAATTTTGATATGATTTTCTGGTTTGTATTATAGATAAGTGACTGAAAATTAGGATAGATTGAGGCACATTCGTGTATCCCAACATGTGTTTGTTCGTTCAGAGAGGGCAGTGCGCTCGAGGCCATAAGTTGATGATAGTACGTTTGATGCTAAAGCGTCGACTTCACAAGGTCGCGTGTCTCATGCTTCGACCTCTAGAGGACACGTGTCTACAACTGTCACTCCAACTTATGAAGCCCATCAGGAGGAACATGTTGTTCTTGATAGATATCCAGGGGGACCCTATGACACTTTCTTACTTCATCTATATGCAGAACATGTAATACCCTGAAAACTCCGCGTTTAAAATGATATAATAACTCAAAGATATTTCACACAATCACATAGGGTGTCCCACATTCTCAAAACAAACACCTACTCTGTAACACTTAGAAATTTAAAACAAAACATTCAACATCTATCATCGCACGCCCACCTTCAAATAGGGTATCATTGCAACAAAATTTCATCAATTAAGCATGCTTCATAATAAAAATAAATTTCATGAAACACTTTATTAAAACTAAAACAATTAGATAAGACCTCCACATTAACAACATCAAATCGTCGAGTATCTCATAACAAAACATAAACAATGAAATAATAGCGTTCGTCTATCCAGTATTACAGACCATGACATGTATTCTAAAATGAAAAATAAAAGGGAAAGAAGAATAGCCCTGTGTCATCCTTCCGCTCTAAGAAGATACTCATTTACTTGTACTCCGAAGAGGAATACAAGCCACAACAACAACAACAAAAGGGTAAGACATTACAACAATAAAGTATATGGTACACACACACCACACACACACACACACATATATGAGGAGAGATCAAATTACATCAGAAGAGTTACACCATGAGTTACACTCGTTCAAAAATTTGACATTAGATAAATATCTTTTAAAATCGACCGTTGGAATATTATCATATAGATCATACCTATAAAGTTTGAGATTAATCTATAATGATTTACTATGTCATTGAACTACGTCAAAATTAACGTTATATGAAAGTCCATTTGAATGTTAAATTTTGGATATCTTGATGGTATAGTAAATCATTATAGATTAATCTCAAAATTTATAGGTATGATCAACATGATAGTATGTTTCAATCCAACGGTCAATTTTAAAAAATATTTATTCGTTGTCAACAACAATCTACCCTATTCGGATTGCAACTTGTCTCTTTCAATAACAATAATGGCATCATGAATGCATGTCAAAACACATCAATGCAACAACAACATACTATTTATACATGGCAACAAAATCAATACTCGCATGTATCCACCCAAACCCGCCCCTGAAGTTGACGGAGAAAACCCGCTTTGACTGAGTTTGGATTCGGGTTTGAGTTTTCCCTGATTATAAAATATAAGGATGGGTTGGGTAATGGAGACACTAGTACCCACCCTGAACCCGCCCCCGAAGCCGTCCCTTTTATTTTATATGTACATTATTGTTTACTTTTGATAATTTAGAATATTAAATATGTGACAAATCTTTTGATAAATTGTTTTGTATTTATTATTTAAATGTTTGAAATGTATGTATGTAATTTTTTAAGATTATTTTATTATATTATTTATTATGTAATATAATTTCGGAAAAATAAATATTTTTGTTAAAAAAATTGGTTTCATTAAATGGATGGTGGCGTGGCGAGGATACTTGAACCTAACTTGAATCCGTTTAGGACGGGTTTGAGTTTTAATTCCCCATCCTCGTTTGGGTTTGGGACGAGAAACAGGGATAGTTTGGGAATTCGGGTTTGGGTTTGGGGAGGTAAAAACCATCCCCGACCCACCCCATTTCCATGTCTAATACTATTTAAAGTTCCATCCTGATAATAAACAAATATGAATTGACCAAACGATAATAGCTCACCCTACATGAACTACTATCCCACAACAACAACATAATCAACATCATACTCGTACATCAACATATAATTATCACAACTCATATTCATCCAACACAACATCCACAATATTCAATATTTTCATCATTAACTCACTATAATTAATACTCTCAAACATCATAACATCATCATAACATTAAAATCTCATAACTCAATATTTACTTGATTAAATAATTTCAAAGTTATTAACTCTCATCACTGCCCATATAACATTAACAACCTATGTAATCCTCATCAAACACTCATGTGATCACAAAATACGTCCCCCCAAAACAATTCCATTTGATGGTAATTCACGTTAACTTTATGAAATTTTGGTATAAGATGTTGAATCAGATGTCACGACACTAGGATCAGAACATTCACAATACAACCACATTAGAAAAGAACAAGTGTCAAATTCAATGTTACGACATCATAGACCAGAGCAGATAATTAACAAAATAAGAAATATTGCAAGTAAAATAAATTGCTGAAAGTAAAGGAACACACAAAGTTGTTAACCTAGTTTGGTGTACAACAACACCTACGTATGAGGGCTAACAATCCAGGGAGGAAAACTACTAAACAGTATTAGTTTGTTGACCTTCAGAAAACTATCTATAGTTTACAATCTACTCACCTAATCACTACCTGTGTTTAACTTCTATCTAAGACTCACCTAGGTATGACACCCCTCTCAATTCCCTTTCAATCAAACAATGATTAAACAATAATACTTTAAAAAAATTCAAAAGACGCACTTCAAAGACACATAATCACTCAATTCTTACAAACTTAAGAATGATTAGCATAACTTACAACTTAATAGAGACAATCCTACTCTTATATCAAGATGATATTAGAGAGACTCACAATTAACAAGAACACACAAACTCTAAAATCTCACTAGAAGACACAATGTGTTCCAAACCTTGAATTAGGTTTATAGCTTTCTTTTTATAAGCAATGTCTGGCCAGGATTTGGGCTTCAAAAAATGCAGCAGGACATCTTCTAAATATCTGCAGAATCTTCTGCATAAAAACTAGGCCTTCAATGTTTCCTAAAATGTAAAAACATTTAGAAAAATAAAATCACTTCAAACTAAAACGGAATATTTGATTCCTCAATCTTGGGTGCCACATAGGATTACTTAATATTCTCATAATATTTTGTAATCATCAATTAAGGCCAATAAATCCAATCTACAAAATTGTAACAGACAAGATGTCGAGACTTTGTGATAGGACATCTTGTTCAACATGTTGTTGTCAAGTTAGTTTTACCAAAATTAATATCAATCATAAAAATAGAGAATTAACACTTTCCAACACTTCGAACGACAACTCATTTGGACTTACGCGTCAAAAGTTATGATAAAAACAATATTTTGAACAAAATTTGTCTTTATGATTCGAATCTAGTGTAAACTGTGAGTCAAATCGATCAAGGAGAACACTCAAATATTGGTGATGGTAGAAGAAATGCATTTGAAAACACAACCATGTTCCCCAGTGTTGTTGGTTGACACTCAATTGATGACAAAACAATTTGATGAGAAAAACATCTCAGTGGAAGAACGATTCAACATCAACAATTATATGTAACTACCATTAATTGCGTCTTTGGATTACTATTAATTGACCAAATCCATCAACGACTTCATCAATCGATTATGGGATACAACTTCATGGTGGATGTTTTAATTGTTCTAATTACAACCTTGAGTACAAGATTGTTGTGGATGGGTGGAGTAATATATATATATATATATATATATATATATAGATAGATAGATAGATAGATAGATAGATAGATAGATAGATAGATAGATAGAGAGAGAGACCGTTATTAGTAATTTTATTAAAAGCGATCGTGTTGTGTGTGTGTGTGTATATATATATATATATATATATATATATATATATATATATATATATATATATATATATATATATATATATATATATATATATATCTTAGTATTTTACATATAAATAGGAATGAAGAAAATTATTCATAAAAAATTCTAGTCTTTCTTTGTTTCTATGAAAATTTATTTTTTCTCGAATTGAAATAATTTGATCTATTAATTTTTCACTTTTTATCAATGTATTTGTATAAAATTAAAGAGTTAAAAATTATGCATTAGCCGTGTAAATTTTTTTTATACCGTATCATATCAGTAATTTAAAATTTACAGAATGACCTATGTATCATATTAATAATTTAAAATTTACAGAATCACATATCGTATAACATGATCGTAATTGATTAACGTTGTAAAACATTTTTACAGTACGAATGCATCACTCCTTTTCTCAAAATTAAATTTTCAATTGAAAAAAGTAATAGGTGCTATGCTTATATAAAATGATGGAGCGAGTACTTTTAGAAATGTTTGATATATGCACACACATATAATAGTGATATAGCACTAACGCGTGTTTGACTTTTTGGCTCCATTTTTCACTTTTAGCATCGAGCAATGTGTTATGTGATGACAAACAGAAAGAAAAAGAAAATATATGAACGACTTTTTAGTCTAGTTTTGGAATTGGAGGGAAAATCGTATGAACAAAGATGGCATAAAAGTCTCAATATTCACATGTAGTGTTTGTTTTCTTCTTCTATTGTTTCTTGGGATTGTATGCAATGAAGAACCTTCAAAAATGGTTCATCACAGTTTTGTCCCTCACTGTTGCTTCTCTAAACAATGTATCAGGTAATCCATATCATCCTTTTCTTTGTCATGTTGTTAGAAATATTAACTTTACTTACAAATTAGTTGCAAGTTAGTTACAAATTAGTTGCGAGTTAGTTATAAATGGGTTACACGAGAGTTAGTTATACTATTAACTTATATAAATCTCATTGTATTACCTTAATGCTTAATGCAGGTGCATTTGTGGGAATAAACATAGGCACTCATGTTTCTGATCTACCTTCGGCTTCGAACATTGTTGCCATTCTAAAATCTCATCAAATCAATCATGTGCGACTCTATGATGCCAATGCTCACATGCTGCAAGCTCTATCAAACACTGGCATTGAAGCTATTGTTGGTGTCAAGGACGAAGAGATACTAAAAATCGGAGAATCGCCATCGGTTGCAGCATCATGGATCAGCAAAAACGTAGCAGCGTATATGCCTCATACAAATATCACAACTATAGCACTTGGTAGTGAAATTCTTACATTAATCCCAAATATTGCTCCTGTTCTTGTTCCTGCTATGAATCATATTTACAGTGCTTTGGTTGCTTCGAATCTTCATTTTCGTGTCAAAGTATCGACACCTCAGTCCATGGATTTAATCCCTAAGCCCTTTCCTCCTTCTACAGCTGCCTTTAACTCGTCATGGAACTCAACAGTTTACCAAATTCTTCGGTTTTTGAGGAATACTAACTCTTCTTATATGTTGAATGCTTATCCTTATTATGGTTATACTAAAGGGGACGGTATTTTCCCGATCGAGTATGCTTTACTTCGATCACTTCCTTCTGATAAGAAAATTGTTGATCCGAACACGCTGTTCCGTTATGACAGTATGTTTGATGCAATGGTGGATGCTACTTATTATTCTATAAAAGCTTTAAATTTCAATGATATACCAATTGTTGTTACGGAATCTGGCTGGCCGCGTTTAGGCAGATCTAACGAGCGCGATGCGAATGTAGAAAATGCTGAGGCCTATGTGAATAACTTGATTAGGAGAGTACTTAATGATTCAGGTCCTCCTAGTCAACCAAAGATAGGAATTAGTACATATTTATATGAACTGTTTGATGAAGATAAGAGAATAGGACCTATAAGTGAGAAACATTGGGGACTTTTTTATACTACAAATGGAAGTAGTGTTTATCCTTTGAGTTTTGGTGGTTTTGATAAGGTTTTTGGAAATTCTTCGAAGTCGTTTTGCGTGGCTAAAGATGGCGCGGATGCTGAAAAGATGGAAGCTGGTTTGGACTGGGCGTGCGGACAAGGCCGGGCGAACTGTGCTGCTGTTCAAGCAGGGAGACCTTGCTATTTCCCCAATGATGTGAAAAGCCATGCTTCTTATGCTTATAATGATTATTATCAGAAAATGCGTAGTGTTGGAGGAACTTGTGATTTTGATGATACAGCTATAATAACTACAGAGGACCCAAGTAAGTTATTTTAGCTTCTTATATTATGTTTTAACTTCAATAAATCTTTTTTATGTTTACGATATAAGAGACACCCATCAAATAATATATGGTCTAAACATATACTTTGTATTATTCAGGTTATGGATCATGTATATATGCCGGAAGGTGAGAATGTGACTCATTTAATTTACATCAATTATTATGAATTGGAGTTACAAGTAAATCTTTATATTCTGATAAAACTAACATTGGCATTAAATGTTTCCATATCAGTTCTAATACAAGCACTGGTGGTGATGAGAGCTTTTCTTCTATGGCACTTGGACCTGTAGGTCCTGTTGATGCAAGTTTGAGGCTGCAAGTGTCTAGCCTTCACTATGTATTCTCTTCTACTAGTCTACTTTTGGCTTTGATGTTGTTATGACTAGAAAGTCCTTGCCCTTTTAGCTTGCAATTGCATTTCAACGGTTATTGTATTCCATCTTTTATTATATGGTGATTTAAAAGATAACAAAAGGGATAAAGTATTAGTTTTTGTTCCTTATCTTCGGCTAATGGTGAATTGATTAAGAAATATTTTATCAAAACACTTCTAGTGATAAATGTTTGCACACTATCTAATTGCTAAAAAGTACAATGAATTTAACTTTGTAATGTTTAGAAGTAACTCGCACGGAGTGGAGAAGCTATGTAAATGTAGTTTATTGGTGACGATTGATTCGATCCCTCTCTCAATATTAGGACTAAAGTATTTATAGAGACTCTTTGAACCTAAGTCGCAAAGTGGCTATCTCCACTCTCCCTAAATAATATGGAAAGTAAGGGAGTTATTCTTCTTTGAATCATGGAAATGACAATTATCCTTATTGACCATTTCTTCCGGTCCGTTATGATGGGACACATTATCTCCCACGTTTATTAGGCAAGGGTAGTAGGAGTGAGTTCAAGTGGACTAAATTCAACTAGCAGGCGACTACTAAAATCCAGGCGACCTTATGACCCATTCCAGATGGCACATGACATTCATAAGGCAACTCGCCCCTTATCAGTGTGTTTTACATTCTTTATGTGGGTTGTTCTTTCTTATGGTCTAATGCAATTATAACCGTGCACAATCTGTCAAGGACGAATAATTGTAAAAGACAATGTGATTTAGTTGGTTGCTTCAAATCTTCATATTTTGGCTAACCCCAAAGAGCTTTTAGAGTCATCCTTGGGAAAAGTACCTTAAATAGACCTTGGGACAAGTATCTTAAATAGAGTTTGAGGTGAGTCCCTTAAGCAGGGTTTAGAAAGAGTTCCTCAAGCAACGCTTGTGACAAGTACCTCAAGCGTCACAAACAAGTCCTAGTGTTACATTAAATATAACTAATGATGGATTTGTCTTGCAAAGCTAATTGTTATGGGTTTCTTGGATGTGTCAAATGTTATTCATTAACTACTAGGCCTAGTACTTTCAAATTTGTATGAAGAGGGGTTCAACCTTCACTATTTCATTTTTAGGATACTTTCTCATAAAAAAAATCCTAATTTGAACTTTCATCAATCTCAGAGCGAACTTGCTTCCAACTTTCACCAAGTTCAACTCTCATTCATTCTTTTATAAGTATAGGCTTTTACTGCTCCCGTATTCATTTCCTCTTTAATGGAAATCATTAGGGATTTAGATGAGAGCGGTGATAAGTGCCAAAATGTAGTTATTTTGTATATATGTTTTGTGGCACTTATCTGTTCTTGATATTTAGTTGAATAACCTCGCTTTTTGTTGTAAATACGTTTTATTGCATTTTGTGTACATATTGTATCGTTTGATTAGTTTTATATATTTGTGTAGGTATTTGTGCGTGTTGGAGCATAGAGGAATAAAGTGTCGAAGACACAGCTCCGAAGACGTAGTTTTGATGAATAAAAGACCAGTTTTTCTCAAGATAGGGCACTTAGTGCGGTCAGCCTGCTAACCGCAATTTCGCTCAGTGCATTTTGGAGCGCGTTGAGTGCTTTGGTACTGTTCTGGAAGAGACTTCGTTTTAGAGGCCGCTGAGCGGCGTTTAGGTCGGTTTAACGTGTAAATATCTGAGGAGGCCGCTCAGCGCGGTGACGTTGCTGAGTGTAACACCCCAATTCTACCCCGGTAATTATTGAGAAAATCAGAGTTACAAAATTCTTTTCAACAAACAATTGGAGTATTGCAATTCAACTTAACAACAACATGCTATCACAGATACATAACACATAAGTTTGGATGAACTTAAACATCATGAATTTAACTTTATTAATATTAATCAGCAGAACTACATTATTCAATTTGGAAGTTATAACAACTTTTCAACTTAAAACCATTTTAAAATCAATAATTACTTTTCATGTATCAACATGGTTATTCAACAACAAATCCAAAACAACTAAACAACTAGCGTCCATCCCCGAGTGTTACGTATCAGAGCGACTACCCAACTCGTACTAACAGCAACTAAATCTTCGATTGGGATACCTGCATGTTACCAGTATAAAGGTAACGGCGAAACAAATAAAAAGGGTGAGATATCGAAAAATATAAGCAAAAGTATGATAATTCATATATTAGGTAAAGAATCATACAATAATTACTACCTCAATCAACAAAATACGACATCCCACAAAACAACGTAATAATCAACAACAACTTCAAAATGCAACTAGAATGAGACTCGACTATGCAAATGCATGTGGATCCATTTGGAGTAAACTCCCAACTTAAAAACCATGCCAGATTATCGAGGCATTCAACAAGGCATAAGCCTTCAACTTTCAACTTGTGTCAATCCAGGCCAATATGGTGAGCATAGCTCCAACATAAAGATTGTCAATCCAGGGCAACTTAGTAATACAAATGCTATGTATGATACAACAACCACAACATCAACAATAACTTCAAACAACAGCAACTTAATCATGCATTAACTGCATCAACTTAATCAACACGATCAACTTCGACTTCAACAACAATTAACAACTTCAACAACAATGCAAATTATACTTAACACAATCAACTTCAACTTCAACAACAATTAACAACATCAACAACAACACACTTATAATAAACGTAATCAACTTCAACTTCAACAACAATTAACAACATCAACAACAACGCAACTTATAATTAACACAATCAACTTTTAAATTAACACAATTGACTATAATTTCAACATTGACCATTTTAAGCCTACAACTAAAATTTGTCCAATTTGGGACAAAACCACTTAGTTCGACAAGACCTGCAATTACAGTAATCGACGAGAAATTCAACAAAATAACATGACTTTATTTAACTACTCGTATACGCGAACTGCCTTGTAAATTTTCGTCCAATTTCGAGTAACTAATTTTATCGTCTAATTTGGCTAGCTGTCTAATTTCTGCACTATTTTGTTTCCTGCAGCAATGCTACTTAATTACATAAATGCTGTCAATTTTATTCTATCTCCACCATTTACTTTCCAGCATTAATAGATTATTTTGCTATACTAATTTATACTGCCTATTAGTAACTAGAATAATATTCTGCTATTAATTTTCCAGTCTGCTAGCTATTTAACATTCTTGTTTTTGCATAATTTGTCTACTAAGGTTTGTTCTTATGTACTGCTAGCATATTTGATTCACTAATATGGCTATCATGTGGTTCCAATTACACTACCATTAGGCTAGTTAATTTATTTAGAATTCAAGACTAGCCATTGCCTAATAATACTCAATCCACACTGTTATCCCTCACATGGCCAAAGTGAAACGGAAAAGTGTGAGGCGCCCACCCCCTTGGGCCTGAGGCGGTCGTCTCCCCTTGCTAGTAGGGCCCACACCAATTTTGCCTTCAAGGGTGGGATGGTCGTCCCTTCAGCCTGTGCCTTTGTCATTCTTTTCTCATTCCAACAGTGTGTGCTTATAAGTTTTACCAGAATTGCATATTTTTCCAAAAAGCAGACTACTACTAGCATTATAATACCCACAATAATCATCATCACAGTGCTAACAGAATTAATATGAACACTTTCAACACATTCCAGTAACACAAATTTAATCGCAGAACATAATTAGTAGTATAATTATGTAACCCTAAACCTCACATAAAAACTATCATACAATTGATTATAGTAATCGAACCCCACCCCTTACCTTTGGATCAAAGAGAGTTCAAAAAATTGACCGAAAAACGCCAATCTCGGACAGCCAATGGACACTGTTAGGAACCCTATTCCTCTTTTCTCTCCTTTTTCCCTTCTGCTACGTGACTTCTTCTTTTCTTCTTACTGCCACTTATTTCTTTTCTTTTATTTTCTATACTTCTTATGCTACTTAGGTTAATAATAATGGGCCACTCACTTAAACTGAGTCTATTAACTAATACCCTTAAAATGCTAATTCACCCTTCTAAATAATTCAACCTTATTTAATTTATTAATTCTTAAAATAATAATTAAATTCTAATAATATTTTTCTTCTGACTAATTTTCACCCCACCATTAACTTAACGTTTCACCCACGATTTCGACTTAATTACGAATTAATCGGAAATACTCAATAATATTGAATTAAATTATTTTAATTAATTACGGGTGTTACACTGAGTGCGGTCGTCTGAGTTTTGTTTTATAACTTCGTTTTGTTTCATTTTTTGGTTATGACTTTGGGGTGGATTTTGATCCCCATTTACATCAACCTTTATTTTGGGTAGTATAGCTTAGAAAACAACATTAGGGCTTTGCTTATGGATGATTGAAGATGGATTGCTCTTCGATTAACGTTGACAAACCAGCGTATATCTGTGGTTTATCTCTCCTCCTCTCTATGTATTTCTCTATTTGTTGGGTTTGTATGTATATTTACCTTGAACTCATGTATATTTTTCGCCCTTGGCATTGTATAAAGTTTGCTTTACAAATTTTTGTTGGTGGTTGTCTTAGGTTTTTACCTTGTGTTAGGGATTTGAGCTTTGCTAGATATATACTGCTTATATTCTTATATAGGATGATTATCTGTTAGTTTCTGAATGCTAGAAATGGGTTTAGAGCTGACATTCACTTAGAGTATCTAATCTTAATGCCTCTGTGTCAGGAGTGTCGGGCTAGACATAGTCAATGCAAGTGATGCGGTTGAATTCTCAATTTGGGTTAGAAATAGCTTGGGTTGTGAGTGTGACACCCCAAATTAATTCAATTATTAAATAATTAGAAATTTAATTATTAATTTAATTAAAGGTTTAATTATTGGCATTTTTGAATTAATAGATTTAATCGATTAATTAAATAATGGAAGTGTTGGGGGTGTGAAGTTGAATTGTAGGGTGTATGGAGTAAAAAGCTCTACTTAATCCTAATTAATTTATTTCTATTATTTGGAAAATAAAAAGGAATAAATAAAGGAATAAAAGGAAACAAGTGAGAGGAGGAATTAGGATTTGCGTTCTACGTGAGATTGGAGAATAGAAGAGAAAAGAGGAGAAAAAGCCAAACGCCGAGAATTCGAAGATTCATCGCGAGGTAAGGGGGGATTGATCTGATTATTATGCCTTATAGGTTTTGATGACCAATAGAATAATTCAATCTGTTAGGAATCTCGAATTATGAATCTAGGTTGTGCCCTACCGTTATAATCCGACGTAAAACCTTGATTGGAATTGTTATGAACGGTGAATCTACGTAATATGATCATAGGCTAATTAGAAAACGAAATTCTGTGGTCAATTGAATGTAAAAATACATGAATTAATTCTGTTTTGTGATAATATGAAGTTTGGTAATGAATGGAATCAATGGGCATTGGAAAACAGTGAGAAAAACTGGCTTTTGGTGAAAATCGCGTGCTATGCATCGACCCATGGGGTTATGCATCGATGCAAGCAGGAAAAATTTAGAAAAACAGAAACTGAAATAAGCTATGCATCGACACATAACTCTATGCATCGACTCATGGGCCAAAAATCAAAGCTATGCATCGACACATACGTGTCATACATCGATGCATACTGAACAATTTTTGAAAAATGCATAATTTTAAAGTTATGCATCGATGTATACGAATTATGAGTCGACACATGTTGTTTATGCATCGATGCATAATGTGCTGAGACAGAACATGAATTTTCTGAAAACGATTTCGGTCATATCTTTGCGACCGTAACTCCGATTTAGGCATATTTGGTATCGTTGGAAAGCTTAGAACGCGTACTATCTAATAAAAATATTTTCAACACCAATAATTCAGATCTGGAAGAATTAATCTGGCTTCCGTAATAAGAACTTGTTGTGAATTTGTGAATCATTGTTGAGTAAATGTGCAGTATGTTAATTCCATGGATTGTAATTAACTTTAGATGCTCATGATTGTTGTTATCATATGTTGTTATGGTTATTGATTATAATTGGAATAATGTTGTGTGATTCTATTCCATGTTTGAATTGTTGCATGTTTCTGATGTGCATGCATGAGCATTTTGGTAATGGTTCATTCACATTGTGTGGAATTGAACTTGCAGGGCCAATAACCGTACCCAATGGATAGTGGTGGTGAGGCTAGATTCTTGACCCAGTGGTGTATGGGCGAATCATTGATTGACATTGTTTTCCGAGGTGTAAGCGGAATAGGTTGTGGACTTGGTTCACGTTTGGTACCACATGCATTTGAGTCTGCATTGCATATGTAATTATAACATGTTAGGATGGTTTCCAGTGTTATAATTGCATTGATTGTTGTTGTATGCATAATGATCTGTGTGATTGTATTTGTGAATCGTATTCTGATGATGTTAATAAGGGTGGAATAACGAATTAGTTGTTTTATTGTTTTAAAGAAACGTATAATGCATTTTAATCTTGATGAAATCTCACCCTTACTTTAATGATTTCAGATTCGAAGTGAATAGCTGCTTGGGAATTGGTGAGGACAACTTATAGAGCTGTGCTATTTTGATAGTCCGCGTGTCAGTGTTATGCTCTGGTAGTTGTAACACTGGGGAACGATCGTTTTGGAAATTTTTATGGATTTCAACTTGTTTACTTTGAGTTTATGTTTTGAAATAACTATGAATTGAGTTATTCCGGAATTTATGTTCTTTTCGCTGTGTAAAACATAACCGTTGGTTTTGAATTATATTTAACGCGTTCTTCAGTAAAAGCATGATCACTTCTGTTTTGTTATTTTTAAATTTCTAAAATTGTGACGCCCTTGTTATGTTTTAAAACTCTGATTAAATTATATAAAACGCGGGGAAATTAGAAGGGGTGTTACAGTGAGAGGTATGTGATGACACTTACGAGTATCGTAGATAGAGTATAACTGGACGGTAGATTTAAGTCTGTGATGGGTAGTGTGCATTCGTTTTAGATAAGTTTTTTATCCTTTTTATACTTTTGTTTGCATTTAATTTATGTTTATAACTTTTCTTTACAACCCATTTAACACCAAACTAATTAACGAACGAATTATCGAACGACGAAGCAATACCTAATCTTTGTTGACATGATACGATATAACCTATATATCACCCGGTAAAAAATACTACTTTACTTTTTGCTTTCCGCTCTAAATACCGCAGCAACAAAATGGCACCGTTGCTGGGGATTGGTTTTATTGATTTTGCATTTCGATAATTCCACTGTTTTTGAGTTTGGTAATTAATGTATATGTTGTATAGACTTTGTATATGAACTTGTATATTGTTACTTGTACATGTTGTGTGTTTACTTTCCATACTTGTGTATATTTGTATTTTTCCTAGTTTTCACGTATTATTGTGAATTGTCTCATTTTTTTAACGTTTGTTGTATGGTTGTTAGGACAATTTCTTTATATTTATGCAGTGTGGCAATACCATGGCATGACGAGAGGATGTTATTAGAACTCGCACAATAAAGGTGTCGAGCTTACTACGTAAAACAAGCATGTTTTGTTTATGTTTGTTTATGTGTGTGGTGGCTTGTGTTTTCACAAGTTGAAATAGGATATGTTCTTAATTTCAAATCTTCACTTTTCAACTTGTTAATTCATTTTCACCAAGTTTTTGTATCATTATTTGCTTTTGTTTTGTTATGTCAATTTGTTGTTTTTCACAAGTTTGTAGTGTTTTAGCTTGTGGAAGTGTGTATGCATTGTAAATATTATTTAGATGTGTAAATGAGATTGTGTAGCTGCGTAAGTGGAGCATGCATAGCAGCTGTACTTGTTGTTGTTTTCTGCATCTAATGTAGCGCGCTTAGCGCGCTCTGCTGTGCAGAGCCAACGAATTCTTTTTAAATTTCACTTGGATTTCCTCTTTCCCACTTCCACCAAGGCTTTTTTGTATTGAATAAAATTAGTATTGTTTTTCTAATTATTTCGTTGTTGTTTGGACTCAAATTTTGGTCTGATAGCTTGAGGTTGCATTTTGTGATTTTCCGAGTTTGATCGTTACAACTCGCGGATGTATGGTAATGATAGTTTTCAAAGTTGGTACATGTCAGGTACTCGTTTACCGCTTTCTATAGCATAACATGTTTAGGAAATTTATCATTTGTATAATTACCATGTCATTCATTCTTTTTGCATTACTTGCGCATGACTTGAATCACTTTGGTTCCCTTTCCATTGTTCACATATGCTGGAGGCCACAATTCTTGTTTTAGCTAGATTTTATTATGCTTAATCTTTTATTTTGTGTTGATTGTATAATTGCATGAAAATGATCAAGGCATTTTGTTTGATTTTAAGCACAACTACCTTGGCCAAATATTCAATTCACCTTGTGAGTGTGTGATCATTTGTTAACCACTTTGAGCTTTTGTCAATATCCATGTTTATTTGAACTTGATGCTTGTCCATGAGTGTTTAGTTCACCTTTTTTTGTCTGGATATTGATTTCTTTGTTTCTTGAACCCTCAACTATATGTTGTTGTATGAATTTTTACCTTACCTTAGAAAATAGAGAGTATTCACGCATTAATGTTGGTTGAATTCAAGTTGGGGAGAGGAATATTTGCTCATTCATATTGTGGTTGATATGATGTTAAGAAAAAGAAAATAAATATTTTTTGAAAAAGAAAGATTAGAAAAAGAAAGAAAAAAGAGAAAAAAAAACTTTGAAAAATAAAAACAAAAAGAGTGTGAATAATGTTGTGTTAATAAGTGAGGTGTTTTGGTTTGACAATTTGTGATGAAGAAGAAGTTTGATTGAAATTGTATTGTTTGGAACTTTGTGAGTTTATCACTCCCTTAGGTTTAGTCAAGTTTTTGTTTCGATTAACTTTAGGACTTATCACTTTTTGTTAACCAAGCCACATTACAACCTTGAAAAGTCCTTGTGATTCTTGCATTTGTATTTTCAATTGAGTTTTTGGATGAATGCATAATTTAGTCTTTTATTTGCAAGATTGTTGGATGAGTGTCAAAAGTACCTCACCTTTGTGTGTTCTTCATCTACCGATAAACTCTTGCTATGTGTGATTCATGATTGAGCTTGTTTTGCTTTAGAACTTTTTACATGATTTTTGTACTTTGGATTCATTTCGTTTATATGTTGTCATTGTAGGATAGTGGTAAGTATGTTTTTTGTTTGTGTACGTTTTTATTTGAACCATACTTTTTTTTCCGTTTTAAAACTTGTTGATTCATGATTATTTGATTATCATTCTATGTTTCTTTGAGTTATTTGACTTTGTTTGAGGACAAACAATGTGTCAAGTTGGGGAGAGTTGATAAGTGTTAAAATGTAGTTATATATATATATATATATATATATATATATATATATATATATATATATATATATATATATATATATATATATATATATATATATATATATATATATATATATATATATGTTTTGTGGCCCTTATCCGTTCTTTTGTTGACATTTAGTTGAATAACCCCGCTTTTTGTTGTAAATACGTTTTATTGCGTTTTTTGTACATATTGTACCATTTGATTAGTTCTATGTATTTTTTTAGGTATTTGTGCGTATTGGAGCATAGAAGAATAAAGTGTCAAAGACACGGCTTCAAGGACACAATTTTGATGAATAAAAGACCATTTTTCTCAGAAGAGGGCGCTTAGCATGGTCAACCCGCTAAGCGCGAGGTCGCTCAACGCATTTTGGAGCGCGTTCAGTGCTTTGTATTGTTCTGATAGAGACTTCATTTTAGAGGCTGCTGAGCAAGATGAGGCCTCTGAGCGACATTTAGGTCGATTTAACGTGTAAATATCTGAGGAGGCCACTGAGCTTGGTCGTCTGAGTTTTGTTTTATAACTTCATTTTGTTTCATTTTTTTGGTTAGGGTTTTGGGGTAGATTTTGATCCTCATTTCCATCAACCTTTATTTTTGGTAGTATAGCATAGAAAACAACATTAGGGCTTTGCTTATGGATGATTGGAGGTGGGTTGCTCTTCGATTGGTGTTGACAAACTAGTGTAGATCTGTGGTTTATCTCTTCTCCTCTTTATGTATTTCTCTATTTTTTGGGTTTGTATGTATATTTAAATTGAACTCATGTATATTTATCGCCCTTAGCGTTGTATAAAGTTTGCTTTACGAATCTGTGTTGGTGATTGTCTTAGGTTTTTACCTTGTGTTAGGTGTGACACCCCGATTTAATTTAAATACTTATTAAGTGAGGATTTAATTATTTAATTAAATGAAGTCCTAAGTATTATTTTATTTGGATTAATTGGGTCATTAAATGAGGAAATGTGTTGAGAGTAAAGCGGTGGGTGTGAGAGTAAATCACTCTACTAATTAATTATTAAGTTTTAATTATTTTATTGGAATAATTAAATGAACAATTAAAGGAATATAAAAAGGGAAAAGAAAGAAAGAATAGGTTTTTGGAGAAAACTGTTTTCACGTGGAATTGGAGAGAAGAGGAAAAGAGAGGAAAAGCCGACATCAAGAGAATCGAAGAATCATCGCGAGGTAAGGGGTGGTTTCGATCGATTAATATGCCTTATGGGTTTTGGGAATCATAGGGATAATTGGGTATGTTAGATAATTTGAATTGTGATGATCATAGGTTATAGATTGAAAACCCTATTTTGTGTCGGTGTTTGGGATTAGGATCATCTAGTGTGTCGAATGAACAATAAGGATGAATAAACTATGTTGTTGGATGTTAAAATGGTGTGGAATGATGATGAAATTGTGTTCCTAATATACCAAATCGTATTAGTAAGTTTGGAAGTGATAAAAGATACATAATGCTGTCAAAAAGTGATAAAAATGTTGTCGAGGTCGTGGGAACCGGTTCCTGTGGGAGGAACCGAGTTCATGTTAAATGCGAAATGGGACTTTTACACTCGGGAACCGGTTCTGTATATGAGAACCGGTTCCCCATTCAAAATCAGGGCGTGTTATTTTAACTTTCGGGAACCGGTTCCGGCAGGTAGGAACCGGTTCCATGTTCATTTTCAATTTTCTAAAACTTCAAAAATTCATATTTTCTAAACCGTAACTCCGATTCGAGTGCCGTTTTCGGCGTTATTTTCTAAATTTCGAATACTACCTTTTGAAAAGAGAAAAATATTATTTTGCTAAATTATTTTTAAAATGGTTGCGCTCCCGACTTTTGAAAGGATGAGTAATTCAGGATAATGTGAACTATTATGAATGGTATGAGTTACCTATGAGGTATTGATTGCTGACAGTGTTATATAATTGCTATTCATTTTGATTGAATGAGATACACTGGTGAATTGACATGATGTGATTTGTATTAATATCATGATATGCGAAATGATGATGGCATGCTTTTATGATGCATGCATATACATTTATTGATTTGGTTCATTCCCATTGTGCGGAAGTGAACTGGTTGAGCCAATAGACTTACCCGGAGATTGAGGTAGTGAGGCTGGATTCTTGACCCAATAGCTATGGGCGAATCCTGAATTTACACTGTCTATCCACATGTAAACGGAGCGGTGTGTGTGAACTCGGTTCACGTTTTGGTACCACATGCATAGAGTGCATTGCATATGGGATTGTAACATGCTAGGATGGATTCCAGTGTTGCAATTTCCATTGTTTGAATTATGTACATGTTCATTGTGTGAGCTATGTTGTGAATTGATTATGACTTGTGCTTGATTAAATGGATTAATGTACCTTTTATTCTATTGTATTCTAAAAACGTATAATGCATGTTACATTGAATTGAGATCTCACCCTTACTCAACATTTCAGATCCGAAGTGATTAGCTGCTTGGAGTTGGTGAGGATAGCTCTAGTATTGAGTCAGTCAGTTAGTCCACGTGTCAGTGTCGTGCTCTGGTAGATGTAACACTGGGGAACGGTTGTTTGAATCCTCTAATGGATATTTTTGAATGACTTTGAATTATGTTGACTTATTACCCTGGAATTCTTTAATGTTTTGATTCAGGATTTCGTTTATTATTCTGGAATACTGTGAATGTTGTATTCAGAAGTTTTGGTTATGTTACATTTCCGCTGTTAAACATAACTGTTGCATTAATTATTTGATAAGTCTTCTTCAGTGAAAGCATGACACATGTTTTGGAAATCTTAATGTTTTAAAAATTGTGACGCCTTCTTGGTTATGATTAAATACTCTGATTATTATTATAAAACGCGGGTAAATAGAAGGGGGTGTTACATTAGGAATTTGAGATTTGTTAAACATAGACTGCTTAGATTCTTACCTAGGATGATTATCTGTTATTTTTTGAATGCTAGAAATGGGTTTAGAGGTGACATTCACTTAGGGTATCTGATCTTAATGCCTCTGTGTCAGGAGTGTCAAGCTAGACATAGTCGATGCGAGTGATGCAGTTGAATTCTCAATTTGGGTTAGAAATAGTTTGGGTTTGTATAGGTATGTGATGACATAGAAGAGTATTGTAGAGAGAGTATAATTAGACAATATATTTAAGTATGTGAAGGGTAGTGTGCATTCGTTTCAAACAAGTTGTCTATCCTTTTTATACTTTTGCTTGCATTTAATTTATATTTATAAATTTTATTTACAACCTCTTTAACCCCAAACTCATTAACGAATAAATTATCGAATGGTGAATCAATCAATAACCAATCTATATGGACACGATATGATATAACATATATATCACCCAATAAAAAATAATACTTTACTTTTTGCTTGCCGCTCTAAATACCTGTAGCAACAAGCGGTAAGGTGACAAAACCATCGAATAGTAAACAATGGTGTGAAATGCATCTGCGTTGCTTAAGGAATGTTGACCAAGTGGATGGTTCAATCGACTATAAGTTATTACGAACAAGTGTGATTGGGAGTTATGAGAGTACTAGTAATTTTGTGATCCATAATGACTTTCTTTTTTCCTCTTCTTTCCCACGAAACTTCCAGTAACTAATGGCGGTTACCGATGTCAAATAACGAGCTATTAGACTTTGGTACCCAATACACATTTTAGGAGAGACTGGGCTCCTTTAGGAGTAATATCAGCCTCTCCGGTTCTGGAGAATATAGGTCATGCTATTTTGGAAGCATGTGTTAAGGAGGAGCTTGTTAAAATGGACAGCCTACCTAACTTGCTTAGTCCTTACTTCTATTTTCACCTTTCCACGTAGGATATAGGGGTTATGATTCCCTTTACATTGTGTTATACCCCAAAATTTTCCCTCCTACTTCTCAAGACAATTCACGTCTCAATTCTCAAGGATTTCACAAGGGTTGATCAGACAAACTCTCTCCTAAGCAATCAATCCAAGCTAGGGTTTTACTATTCTCAAGTCAAGATGGACTTCCAATGCTTCAAGTGGTCATCATACTTCATCCTATGTTCCAAGGGATCACTATGTCAAGTTTCAAGTCTCACATGTCAAATTTGCTCATCCAATTGCTCAGATAGCTGAAAATCAACTGTATTGGACAAAAGATCAACTATGGTCAACATATAGTCAAACTTCATAATTTTTGGTCAACATCAATATTTTGAAGTCATATTCATCATTTGATCAAGAGTTGATCATGATTCATCAAGAAAAGCCAAGATCTGATCAAAAGTCAAAGTTTCCAAATTAGGGCTTCTCTAGATAAAAGTCAACAAAACTTTGACCAAGCATAACTTTCACATACTTCATTAAAAAAATTTCCACCAAAGCTCATTTTGAATAGAATTCAATTCTCTACAACTTCATGTCTCACAAGCTTGGGCAAAAAATGCTTCATTTGGAAGTTATGGATCAAGACATTACAGGTCTTTCTAAAAAAAAGTCAACAAAAGTCATCTTTTTGCAAAGAAGTGTCCATGAGCGTGGAAACTCCAATGAAGGTGAAACCAAAAAGGATGTTTATAAGACATCTTGAGCTTTCTAAAAAGTCCAAGAACACCCAAAAATATTGAAAATTGAGCAAGATACAAATTGTGCAAGTTGAGCATTTTTGAGGAGGTGCATGAAGAAAAATACCTAGCAAAAGTCAAAAATTTCCAAATGGGCCTAAGATTTTATGATTTAAACTTTATCATGAGATTATCTATGACCACTATGCTGCATGCCACGCCCTCTATCTTTTTATTTATTTATTTTTTGAATTTAATAGCTTAAATTCAAATTTAATTAAATAAAATGCAAAAAATAAAAGATAAGGCAAGTTGGGCTAGATATTTGCATGGCTTGGGGTCCAAGATAGCTCATTACAAGCTGTCAGTTTCGTGCAAGAAGATTGAGGAAGAGATTGATCAAGATTGGAAAGATTTTGTGCAAATTTTCAAATCAAATATTCTCCATTTAAGGAGAATATTTTCTCTTAATGCCTTGACCTAATTCTACTCTCCTATAAATACCTAGCACTCTTACAAGACAAGGAGACTTTTTGGATACAACCCTTACACGTGCAACCAACCTCTCACAAACCCTAAAAATTCTCAAAATTTTCTCAAAGTTGGCAAAATCGTATTCCAACTTCCAGCCAGTTTCAGGTGCTTCCAAGCATTGATTCTTGTTCCTGAGGTATAGTAAGGTAAGAATGAATCATTATCCATGGCCAAAACATTTTGAATCGTGTCATTCATAAGCATCCGGTTTCATATTTTCTTGAAATCGTATTTTGCATTCTAATCTGTTTTCATGATATTTAACCATGCTAATCTGTTCATGAAGTCTTTTAGAACAGGTTTGATCCATCCTCCACAAGTTTTGACGTATAAATCACTAGATGCCATTGTTAGGGCATGAACTTAGTGAAGATTCGTATTCTATGATACAGGATGTTTTAGGACAAACAAACCTTACCATCGTGATCGTAGGGTCCTATGTAGTCAATCTGGGCTTTTACTTTTCATAAATTGATGCATTTTGCAGGTTTTTGATGATTGATACAAATCGGAGAAGATGAACGGAGCACCATTCTGGTGCTTCTGACTCAGAGGCCAATAACCCTTACCTATTTATGGGTTTATAAGGATGAATGGATGTATCACTGCCCCAGCGGTTCACCTTGCGCGCACTATGTCATTCTCTCTATCAGGTCGTGGGTTCAAACCCCACCTTATGCTCTTTTATTTTTTGCAGGTTTCCAGATCTCCAGAAGGAACGCCTCCAGAAGTGCCAACTTGTGGGCATCCCCAGCACCAGAAGCTCCAGCTTCTGGGTCTCACCAGCACCAGAAGCGCCAACTTCTGGGTCTCCCCAGCGTCCTCCAGAAGCTCCAGCTTCTGGATAGCCCCAGATGAGAAGTCCCTAGAAGCTCCAGCTTCTGGACGCCACAAATCTAGAGTCTCTAGAAGCTCCAGCTTTTGGACCCTTTCCAGCACCAGAACCCCCAGAAGCTCTAGCTTATGGGCGCCTCTAGTACTAAAAACCCCAGAAGCTCCAGCTTCTGGGTACCTCCAGCAACGAAACCTCCAAAAGCTCCAGCTTCTGGGATAACTTCTGCCAGAAGCTCTCTTTTACTTTGTTTTGTGCTTTTTTTTCTTCATATTTTGCTTATTTTCCTTTTTTTTAATTAATTAATTTAATTAATAATTAGGTTAATTAATTTAGGGTTAATTAGATAACTTTCACTAATATTTTCTTTTATCTAATTTAATTAATTAATTTAGGTTAGTATTCACTAATAATTGTTTTTTTAATTAATTAATTAAAATCAACTAGATCTAGGTTGTTTTTTTTCACATAAATTTTAATTTTCAAAAATACAAAAAATATTACGACTAGTTTTCTTTTCTGCTATTTCCTTTTCTTGCATTTTAAATTCTATAAAGGATGTATAGGTCACAAGTTTTTTTTAATCATGAAATAGTGTAGGATTTTACTTTCCGCATTTTATTTTCCGCATCTCCTATTATGTATCTGTCCCAAAGTCATGTAATAACGTAGGACCCTTTATATTTCAGCAATTTACTTTCTGCACCTATTAAACTGCTAGTAACTAGGCGTGTATGGTAAGATAAAATCAATCTAGACCACTAATACAAGATAAAATATCTGAAAACAATACACTCTTCTCACATATGCACCCCCTAGGGTATCCTCTCTCGTTGCCTTATAAATGGTCAAGTCCCTCGAACGTGGGGGTGTCTTAGCACGGTTGCCTACGAAATATCATCACAGTCCCTTCGACTTAAAAGATCATAGTCCCTCAATGTTGCCTAAATGAAAACATGATCTAGTCCCTCGGTTGTTGCTTACGAAAAGTGATGATCGTCCCTACAAATATGCTAGGATACTCCTACACGTTGCCTTCTATGACCATCCGATGTCCCTTCGAATGTCCCTTTACACCCAACGAATAGGGTTACCTACCAACTAATGGTATGGATAGCGCTGTTCTAAAGGAAAGCAAAATAACACGGAAACGACCGTTCTGAGTAGGTAATAAGTCTCTTTTGCTTGTTCAATTAAAACATTCTTTTTACACCTCACACTTTTTTTCAAAACACTTTGTATACATTCCAGCGTGAATCATTACAAAGTCCTTTTCCAAAACAAAACATTTCCAAACACTTCGTATACATTCCAGCGTGAATCATTACGAAGTCAAAGCGAAATGCCCTTTCAAAAATCTTTTCAAACACACACATAAAAAAGCAATTTAAAGTGAGCTAAAGCAATTAAGAGCCCGTAGAAAATTACGGATGAAAAGGGTGCTAATACCTTCCCTTTTCATAACCACCTCCCTTACTCAGAATCTAACGAAGGTCTTTTCCTGTTCTTTTCGTCTTCCCTTAATTGGATAAAAGAAAAGTCGGTGGCGACTCTTGCTATCCGCAACATTTGCGATAAAAACGCAAAACAAACAAGTCAGTTCTCCCACCGTGTTACAAACACCAAGGGCAAAAAAATCTCCAAGCTGAGGTAAAGGTCCTAATCCTAAGTCCAAAGATTAAGCTCCAAGCACAAGGTTAATAACCAAGTCCAATTAAAAGTTTTTTATGTTTATGTTAAATTATTAGGTATTTTGGAAAAGGAAAACAAAGCTCATGTGAGCAAATTCAAAATGACATGGAAATAAAATGCTCAAGTGAGCAAAGAAAAAATGACATGGAAAATAAAATGCTCAAGTGAGCAACGAAAAAATGGCATGAAATGTAAATGCTAAAAATAAAGTGCATAAAAATAAAGTGCATAAAAATAAAGAGCATGAAAGTAAAAGCGGAAAGTAAAGAGCGGAAAATAAAAAAGGCAATTAATAAAGGTTAGTAAGATGACCATCTTGAAACTTGTCAAGTATATTGTCGAATTGTTAATTGTTAGTCGTCAACAAGGTGACCGTCTTGAAACTTGCGCATGAAACTTGCCAGACGCTTGATAGAATCAACGTGACAACACGACAAGTTTCAATTGCTTTTTGTCAAGTATATCACCAGTTTTGGAATTATCACATCACTTGATCAAAGATGATTGAGAATTTCAAATGGGCAAGAAAATTTTCTAGAAGCTTGATTAGAAATCAACGCGACCATACGACAAGCGCCACAAGTGTTGAACCAAGATTAAAACTCAAGTCATCTTTTGGGGCTTATGTTAGAACATTAAAGTTCATGCCACCAATTGATCACTTTCTTTGAATCAGGACAAAAGAAAAATAAGATGAAGAGGAAGAAATAATTTCCAAGTTTATTTTGCATCAGATGAATTTATTCGGTCTAACTTCGTCAAAATCAATCAACTTTCTAGGTGGATTTGGTCAAGAGACCTATCAACACCCAAATTCCATTATTGTTGAGGAAATTTGTGACTCCAAAATAAATTCAAAAGTCAGCAAAATAAAATGAAAACAAAAATCAAATAAAAAAGATTAAAATGATTTTGAAATTAGGTTATTTAATTGGACTTTATTGACGAAAGACATAAATAGTATTTTTTCATCAAAATAAACTTCCAAAAAAATTACCCAAAGTCAAAAAAAGGTCAGCAAGTGTTGACAAATTTTCTTAGAATTATTTAAAGACAGAAAATATTTTTAGAAAATAAAATAAAAGGTGAAATAAATCAAAAATGGCAAAAAATAGTGAAATCCAAAATAAAAATAAAATGAAGTGACCAATATTTGTCAAATGACCATTGGATCCTTCCAGAATTTTTTCAGAATTTTAAAATAATTAAAAACATCAAATAAAAGAGAAAAATCATAAAAAATATCAAATCTGAAAAATAAAATTATGAAAAAATAAAATTCAGAAAGATAATATTTCAAAATAGTTTTGTGAATTTTTCATAATTTTTGAGTCACAAATGAATTTTATATAATTTTTTAAAGTTTAAAACATTTAAAATATAAAATCAGAAAATAAAATAAAAGCCAAAAAAATGTGGACCATCTGACCATAGTCAAAACGTGTTAGTAATCATATCCAATGAACATGGCGCACTGTGCTTGATATAGACCTCTTTGGTTTTCACATCGGATTACAAATTAAAAAAATAAAACAAGAAATAATGCCACGCGTTGGATCGATGTTGACTAATAAAAGTAGTCAGATTGAAGGGCTCCTATAACGCGCGCACGGTGAAGCAAACACACCTGATTGAATTCAAAAAAATTATATGTCAAGTCCTTATTGGTTGAAGATAGACACGTAGGTCGTCTTCAACCTCCAGCCATCATCCATGCTCAATTCTCAAACTGTGAAATAAATTCTTCAGACCCACCCATTTGCTTCGTCTCTTCAAAACGATTCTAATGGTACCCTTGCAAAGAATTTATTTCACTCATACCATGAACAATTTGGAAAAATCAGAAATAATAACGAGCACTTTTTTCCATAAATTCTCAGTCAATACTTTGAAAATACAAATGGTGAAGATCACAAGGATCGGGGAGATGGGGAGAGTGCAAGGATGCTTTATTTTACAAGGTTTGATGGAGATTCCTACCCACTGACGGTTCTTCCATACGGCCAGGGTGGGCATATGTCCGGGCTCAGCCTAGCCCAACCCAATTTTTTTTATAGTTATGTTATTAAAAAAACAAATAATTTAAAAAGAAAGAAAGAAAAAGAGTGGAACTAAAAAACAAACATAGACAGAAGAAAGGGAAAAGTAAACATTGCCTCTCCATCTCTTTTCGACATTGTGACTTCTTCTTCAACCTTTCTCCCTCTATTACCTTCGTCGTCGTCTCTCTCTTGGTGGATAAGGTACTCTTCCATTTTCTTCTATTTTTTCTATTTACCGTCGTCGTCAACACATTTTTTAGGCGTCTAACACATGTATAATTTTTCTTGCGCTCTCCAGAGAAATTGCCTCGAACAAGGGTCTTCGGATCAAAATCTGAACTCGGTGTTACCACGACAAATGAAGCCAATGGAATTTGTGAACTTTTGGAACTGGTCCCACCTCATTTCAATAAAAATCGAGCGAAATATGATTTTTCGAACTTCGCATATCAGATGAAAATTGCTTGGTTCATCTCAAAATCAAGTCCACAGAATAAAAATCTGCTCTTAAATGGTAAGGAATTGGCTCTGGACTTGTTCATGAGAGTTGTAGAAGAATTTTATACAAAATTTTAGAAATCATCCCCACTCAGTTTCGATGTTCCAGCTGGGAGATATGAATTTTTAGCGCGTCAAGAACACGGTACAACACTAAAATTCAATTTAATCCACTTGAAAGACCAATCTCTTTGAGGACCTTCTTCATATAATTTGCTTTCGGTTTGCAAACAAAAGTTGTAGATAATAGTGAAAGAGACCTGCTAGTAGAAAATCATCAGAAAATACCTAACGAGATGAGATATACGCCTTCCAGAGCGCCCAAAACGCACAAAAAACCCAAAATTCACTTTATTGAGAAATAAGCAATAAAAGTCTTTTTCTTGACGAAACGACCTCCGATCTGAACAGATAAATTGGAGAAAATATTGTAATGATCCCAATGCTCATGGAACCAAAACAAAATAGCTTTATGACCAGAAAATCTTGCATCCAGCATACGAACCGAAAAAATATAGATATCGGTTCAAGAATGATTTAAGATAGCCAAAACGCACAGTTTCTTTCGCAAACTGAGATACTTAGAACCTGATAGCCATGTGATCAATGTTATGTATGTGTATGCATGCACATTTATAATTATGCAATTATAAGCCAAAAATACCAAAATGAATAGGGTAAATTTTAGGGTACAACAGGCATGTATTATTGGTTTGGTTTAACGCTTAATTTTTATTTGCATTACACTATTTGATGTATATTAATTTATTGTAATTGTGTTGTTTTGTTTCAGGAGCGTCCAACTTTGAAGGTCACTTCTCATGGGTCGAAGTTGAAGAACTTCCTCGATTCTAATATGCCTGAGGAGATGAGGAGGATAGTTGAGGAGTTCAGGCTGGAGGACTTTGCTGGATGCTCGTTGATGATGCTGGACATCCTCCTATTATCAGCTTTTATTGAGAGGTGGAACCCAGAGACATCTTTCTTGCATCTTCCATTTGGGGAAATGATGGTAACTATAGATGACGTGGATGCTCTCTTTCACCTACTGATTGCTGGTATGTTTTTCACATTAGTGTATAGGTATCAAGATACAGCAGTGTGCATGGTTGTGGATGCGTTGGAGGTGGATGAGGTGGATGTCCTACATGAGTTTGGTGAGAATCAGGTATTTCACCTCCGTATGTCTTGGTTGAGGACTACTTATAAGGCACTGGTGGAGGCACATAGGTATGAGGTTGCCGCAAGGGCGTGCATGCTACATCTGGTGGCATGTACTCTCTTTACGGACAATTCTGGAGTTTACATTGATGTTCGTTACCAGTCTCTATTCAATGCCCTTGACACTCCATGTTGGACTTGGGGAGTGTCGGCTTTGACGATGCTGTACACGACACTTGATGTTGCTTCCCGTCCTGAGACCATATAACTTGCTGGTTACCTAAGTTTGTTGCAGGTATATTATAATTTATTAGATGTTTTTTCTTATAATTATTAGGTTTTCATATAATAATTTATTTATATTTATTTATGTAGTGTTGGATATACGAGCACTTCCCTCACATCTATGACCAGACAAATCTATTATGGAGGTATGATGAAGTACATGTGGAGGTTGAATACTCTGACCCTAGACGATGTCATCTAGACACCGTATACGGCTCATCGCCCTCACTATCCTTTTGAGGTATCTACTTTATATCCAGGGATTGTTAGATGGGAGGGCTATGTGGCTAGACACTTGCCTGAACAGTGTCTACGCCAGTATGGTTATGTCTAGGGCATTCCATGGCTGGTACCACATGCCCTAGATGGTGGCATTGATAATTGGTTTTAGAGTCACATCATCAACTCCCCCGTGAGATCATGGATACAGCCGTCAGGGTTCAGGAGCCTGGAGTGGTTCCTTAGTGTGTCACACCCCCAGGTCATACCACCAGCTCCAACACCTGACGTCCCAGGGCCTTCAGGTACTAGAGATTCTTCCGATCCACCACCACAACCTCTTCCTCAAGCAGCTGACCAGGACACCCGCCTATAGCTCATCGCAGTTACATTAAATAACATTATGGGGTTGGTGAACCCCGATGGTCAGGTTTATCAGGGGTTAGCTAGGTTGGCCAACATTTCCCGTGGAGGGCGTATGTAGACTTTTATTTGTATTATTATGCGTATGTTGTGACAAACAGACTTTACTTTATTGCATAATATTTTTTAGCTAGTACCTTTTCTTTCGATTACATAAAGAAAATAAAATAACACAAATAAGAAACTCGAATAAGTTTACAAACATCAGATGACAAACAAAAAAAGAAAACAATACTCTGATACATGAAAACCTAGGAACTACCGGATTCAGATTCATCTGGACGCTTTAGACACTTCATTATGTCGTCAACAGATCTTCAGATCTCCGCGTCCAACTCGATTGGACCTTTGGTTATCCTACGACGAAATGATTTCCACATGACCTTCACATCTTCATCATTCTTCAGCTCGATTATGTTGTATTTCCCCCAACCATTGGTACCAATGTAATCCTCCCGAAACTCTATCTTTGTCACCCCTCTGTTCTCAGAATTAGGCAGCAAACCGTTCAACATTTCCTTTAAGGCGGCAAAGGACTCAAATTTATCTGGGAGCTTGAATTCAACGGTAGGTTTGCGACCGTTGTAATACACTTTTGCCTTAATCAAATATTGAGAAAGAGACATGTTGTTGAGATGCGTTACCTAATAACCCTTAAACCCCTATTTATACAAATTGTTATACGTTCTAGACCACACACAATTGTCGGTGCAATCTGGACCCTCCAATAGTGTCGACAAAATCTTAACCGTTGAAAAAAAAAGATAGGTAAACATACCAGAAATTTCAGATATATACGAAATTTCCAGTATACCGGATATTTAGTTATATCCGGTATACCAGATTTTTTGAAAACACTTATGGAAATTTGGTCAACACCGGAAATTTCGTAATGTCCGACATACCGTATTTTTAAAGTGTTTTGCGCACACTTTAATGTGAGACGTACCAAGAGTTTTTCCCATATTATCTAATGTACCTGCTTTGCTTCGTTCCACTCTGTTTTTTTACGAGCTTTTATAAACACGAACATTTATATAAATTTTTGTATTTTTATACTTAAAATGTGTTGTGTCTCTTGGTCCACCTCGCCCACCCTCATTATTTTTAGTACACGCGAGTCAAAATTTTAAATTTGCACAATATTTTGTAGATTTTAAGAAACATAGTTAAATATCGGTTTGCCATCCTTTTTCGGTACATTCAATCTTTACAAATGATTTATTTCCATCCTTGCATTTATTGATATTTACTTGCTATTATTAAACATATTTTATTTCTTGATTATATTCTCTCTTTATATCTTGAATTCTTTGAAACTTACATACTACTAGTACTCTTAATTAACTATCTTGTTGTTTGAGATGCTATTCGATCAATGTAATGTTTAAGTAAGTGTTTTATATAATTTGCGTTAAAAAAAACCACATCCTTAAAAATCCAAAAACCATAATACTATTGAGTAGACGTATGACGAGTGTTGGTGAAGTGTGAAAGTAATTAGGGTATATTAACGTTGGAAAGCGGAACGGATCGGGGGCAGTGACCCGACTGGACTGGTAAACAAACCTTTCACGTCTCTCTCTCCTCACTCCTCACCGAGGAAGAGAGAGAGAGGAGTCTCATCCAATCCATCACTCCGCATCTTTCAATCTTCCATTCATCTGATTTTCGATTCTCTCACTCACCAATTCGCTTTCATCCACCGCCCATTTCAATCACAGGTATCCACTTTATTGGTTTCCCTATTTTATCACTTCTTTCGTTTCCATAGTTTATGGGTTTCACTTTTTGATCTGAATCTCTTGCATTATTCACTCTTGCACCTCTTTTATGCACCCGACATTGGATAACCAGGTATCACTAGGTAGGACGGTTCGATAGATTCTGTTGAGCAGTGATTGAAATTTGAATTGCATTTGGTTGCAAAAGTTATTGTCTTTATATTTGGATTGTATTGGATTCGGCCTTGATGAATCTAGTTTATTTGCCACTTGCAGTGAAACCGCTTTTTTTTGTTTGAAGTTTGAATACCTGTGTTACATATTTTATCTTGCCCCTCCTGATTTGCAGGTATCTGAATGATTTTTTTTTTGTAGTTTTTCTTTCCTCTAATTGCTTGTGTGTACTAATTAGCAACATATGTTGGTATTTAATGTAAGAGGGACTAGATATCTGTTTTCCTGTCTGTTGTATGCTGTCATCGTTCATTGATTTGTTTTGGATTATAGGAACAATGGGGAAGAAAACAAAAAATAAGAGTCGGAGTGTTGTTAATTCGGGAGTTGCTGTACCTTTGTTGCCGAAAAATGTTACAGAATCGGACAACCAAACTATTGAGTCTGTTGATGAGGGAGTTTCAGTTGCAAAAGAGAGGAACTTTTGTCCTCATCTTGTTAAAGGTGTGAAATTAGATATTTTATCTGGTAAGATTGAGTCTTCTAAATCCATAAGGTGTGAAGATTGTAGGGAGGGGGCGGCTGATAGGAGGGGTGGTAAAGGAAAAGGTAAGCACGTGAAGAAGAAAGGTGGTGCATCAGTAGATTCCAAATCCGATTTGAAGTCTATATGGGTTTGTTTGGAGTGTGGCCACTATACCTGTGGAGGTGTCGGGTTACCAACAGCCCATTCTTGTCATGCTGTTGGGCATTCAAGGAAAACCCGACATCCATTAATGGTTAATACCGAAAAACCTCAACTTTGTTGGTGTTTTCCTTGCAACAAGCTTATTCATGTTGATAAAATTGAAAAAACTGATGAAACAAGTCATATTTTGCCTGCTGTTGTGAAATTGTTAAAAGGACGGTCATCAGAAAAATCGATAGTGGGTATTGAGGATGTTTCCGTTGGGGGCGGCAGTGTTACTGCAGAAATTAAGTCAGGATCTCTGTCCATAAGTGATTCACATGGACAAGGAGGTTATGTAGTTCGAGGCATGGTTAATCTTGGGAATACTTGTTTCTTTAATTCAATCATGCAAAATCTGCTTGCTATGAATAAATTGCGGGATGATTTTCTAAAGATTGATACCCCTGTTGGGCCACTGGTCAGTTCGTTGAAGAAGTTGTTCACCGAAACAAACTCAGAATCTGGATTCAGAAACACTATTAACCCAAGATCCTTTTTTGGTTGTGTATGTTCCAAGTCTCCCCAATTTCGAGGATATCAGCAACATGACAGTCATGAATTGCTCCGTTGTTTACTGGATGGGTTGAGTACCGAAGAACTAGCCGGAAGGAAGCAGAATGGTACTCTCAAAATAGACGGGACCTCTTCCAATACTTTAGTTGATGCCTTATTTGGGGGTCAGATCTCTAGTACTGTATGCTGCAATGAATGTAGGCATTCCTCGACAGTGTATGAGCCTTTTTTAGATCTTTCCCTTTCTGTTCCAACTAAGAAACCTCCGTCTCGGAAGGCTCCACAAGTACCCCGAACGAAGAAGACAAAATTTCCACCAAAAAGATTAGGAAAGTCTCGAGTCAAAATTAACAAGGATGCTGATCCCTTACCTGTTCAAAGTGTACCTAGCCAATCATCCAGCCATGAATCATCCTGTCCTGATCACTCTATCATATCAGTATCTGGAGAAGTGGTGGTTTCTTCTGATGATTGTACGGTATTAGGCTCCGAAGAAATAAGCAGCGCGGCCAATAAAGAGGACTTATCTCAACTTAATTTGGTTACTGTTGGAGAGTCTCAACAAATTCAGGTGCTTGACAGTGTTGCAAATAAAACGACAGGTTTGTCAGATGATTTTGCATGGTTGGATTATGTAGAAGCTGAAACCGTGGTAGATGAATATGCTTCCATATCTCAGAAGGAAGATGCACCGGAGGTACAGGACTCTGAAAACAAGGAGGAACGTTTGACTGTATTTCCTGAACAAGCTATTTGTGAAACCAGTGGTACTGTTTGTTTCCTTCAGGAGGATCAAAACCGAAGACCTGATTTTTCTTCATCAAATGCTTCTATATCTCAGAAGGAGGATGCACCGGAGGTTCAAGACTCTGAGAACAAGGAGGAATGTTTGACTGTATTTCCTGAACAAGCTAGTTGTGAAAGTGGCCCTGTTTGTTTCCCTCAGGAGTATCAAAACCTAAGACCTGATTTTTCTTCATCAAATGCGTGGGAAGACGAGGCTCCTATACAAGTTCAAAATTCAGAAGTGCTGTTACTTCCATACAAAGAAGAAAGTTCCTCAGTCGGGAACATCATGGAAAGAGATGGTGGTGAGGACTCCTCATCTGTTTTGGGGGGTGGTCCAGAAGAATCAGAGTTTGATGTCTTTGGTGGCTTATTTAATGAACCTGAAGTTGTTTCTGGGCCTGCTCCTAGACCTTCTTCATCCGGTGATGTGGAAGCTGTTACTATCATTAGAAACAACAGTGAATCTGATCCAGATGAAGTAGATGATACAGATTCTCCAGTCTCTGTAGAGAGTTGCTTGGCACATTTTATAAAACCCGAGCTTCTTTCAGATGAAAATGCTTGGCATTGTGAGAACTGTTCAAAAATTCTCCAACGTCAAAAGAAGAAAGCAAAAAAGCAGGCAAGAATTCTATCTGATGGAAATGCAAGTGGTAGCCATGATGAATCATGTCATGCATCTAACTCGTGTTCGTGTTCTCTTAAAGTCAGTAGTAGAGGAAATGGAGATATTAAAAGTGACAAGAATATAGAAAGTTCAGTTTCTCATGTTCAGCATGGCACAGAGCTGCATAATGGCGAATTACAATCTTCATCTTTACAACAAGCTTGCAAAGAAGAAAGCTGCAATGATTCAGCTGCTGATTCTTCTACTTCTGGAAATGTCCAACGAGATGCTCCAATGTTCGATAATGATGACAATGACTCAGAAGAATGCAGCGACAAAGAGACCGAATTAGAAAGCGTGAGAGTGAATAGGGATGCAACTAAGAGGGTCCTCATTTATAAAGCCCCGCCTGTTTTGACCATTCATCTAAAGAGATTCAGCCAAGATGCTCGTGGCCGCTTGAGCAAATTAAATGGTCATGTTGACTTCAGAGAAACATTGGATCTTAGACCCTATATGGACCCCAGGTATGTTTTTACTTGCTAGTTTGTTTTGAAGTTTGAACAACTTATAATTGCCTAGTGCGTCTTATTTTAGCAAATTAGGAACTGATTTGAAAATCATTCTGTACAATTTGGATTTCTGAATTCAGTTTTACCTTAGACTTTACTGATTATCTTAATTCATTTGTATTTGTCTACTGGAATGTGATTCACTCCCAATTCTGTTGTAAAAGGTGTATAAATGAAGAGAAGTATGAATACCAGTTGGTTGGTATAGTGGAGCACTCGGGGACCATGAGAGGCGGTCATTATGTTGCTTATGTTAGAGGGGGCCAGAAGAACAGAGAGAAGGTCGATAATAAAGAAAACAAGAATGTGAATTCCACATGGTATCATGCGAGTGATGCTTATGTGCGTGAAGTTTCCCTTGATGAAGTTCTTCGATGTGAGGCATACATTTTGTTTTATGAAAGAAATTGAGGTAGAGATAAAGGTTTACGAAATTTAGAAGAGTGAAAAAGATACATCATTGCAGGTGAGCATAAAAGCAATTGACACATATTGTATACCATTTTTCCAGACATGTAATGAGGTATTGAATGTACAATGCGGTATCATACAGTCAAATGTCAAGTTTTCATCTTTACATTCTTAATTCTTTTGGTTGATTAATGTCAAACCCAGTTCATCTAGTATTTTTGCATTATCAATATCATTGTTGTGCTTGCTATAGTCTTGATCTGACTCCAAATTTTGACTGGTACTATTTTGTAACCTTTAATTTATCCTTAGACTCGAATAAGTTCAATGTTCTGCATGCAAACTAAGATTATGACTATTTAAGATGATCATTAGATTATGACAAGATTGTATGACAAATGCTGATGAGGTTTGGTTCCAAACCTCTATTTGGCCTAACCCACCCACGGGTGAGGCACGCAAGCTCAATACAATCCAAAACATTTTGATTATTTTTTCCGTTCGGTTCGTACTGGTTTGTTTATTTTTGGATTGAGCTAGTAACTGGGTATGTTTTAATCTTTAACTTATTTGTCATATTTGAGATTTCACTTTTATTTTTAAATTAATCTATTTTGACCTATTTGTTAATTAAAAAATGGGGGTATTTATGACTCATTTATAGCTAAAAGTTGAGCTATTTAGACTATTTTTAATTTCAAATCTGAGCTTTTCAAATATATTTTTAAAAATTGGGCAGTTTATCATAATTTATCTTCTAAAATAAAATAGGGCTACTTGTTCTTAATTCTCAACGAAAGCTTTGTAATTAAAGCTACAAAATTGATTGCTTGATAATCATACAAACAGATTGTAACCACACAAAATTTAATCCCGAGAGTAGCAATAAGGCAAACATCAAACTTTAAAACATGAAGGATGAAATGCATTTTTGTCCCATGTTCCAAGATTTTATCAATTTCTAGTAAATGTGGGATTAACTTCTCCCACTTGATTTTTTAGCCCTCTTTCCCTTGAGTGTTACTTGTCTATATCATTAAACTTGATCCACACTATAATTTGATTCCCGATTTTCAATTGAGTCAAACCTAAACACTGATATCATTTATTTGAAAGTCTGAGGATCGTTAAGTGTAGCAATGGACTAAATATTCAAAATCTTAAGAGACCTTAACACCACATTTCCATCTAAAATCTTAAGAGACCTTAACACCACATCTCCATCTAAAAATTCAAAGACAGTGAAAATATGTATTTAAGTCTGAGGATCGTTAAGTGTAGCAATGGACTAAATATTCAAGATCTCAAGAGACCGTAACACCACATCTCCATCTAAAAATTCAAAGACAGTGAGAATATGTATATTTTCTCGTATATATTAAACATTTCCTTTATTTCTAGTTGATAGAAGACTAACCACCCAGACTTGAATTCCAATAATGTTCCAATTCATTCAAATATTAAGACGGAACTATAGTTGCACTTTAGTCGCATATTAGGTAGACTTGGCATAACTACATAAACAAATATCATGTTTACTATTTGGGATTTATGTTTCTATTCTACTTTGTTACTAGTCTCCATGTTTTAACAATTGGTATCCAATGATTAACTTTGGTGCAAAATTTAAAGTGGCAATAATGTTTGAGAAACATGTAATTTGAATTATGGTAAAAAGGGATCAATGATCTTTTGACTCAACAAAGTTTACACAAGGCAATGCGTGAAGACAAACATGTTCTATTGCTTAAAGTTATAACAGAAAGTTGTAGAATTGGTAAGTTTGCTACTACAAGATATACCTTTCGTGACACCATATTACTATAGTCGTTTAATCAACCATAGTAATAAATCATTTTTATGCGCCTGAATTTTTTTATATTTTATTAAATGACATTTTCTCATGGGCCATAATAACAACTGTGGTGATAGATGAAAGGTTACATGCTTCGCATCCCAACACCAATTTTTTTGTTACGAAAAGGACTTGTCCTGATACTCTTATAAATATATTAAAGATTAAAATACCTACAACCACAGTTAGTATCATAAAACATTGTGAACAATACTTACATTTTATCACAATTTTTGTTAACAATCATGGTGATAAGTGTTACATATATATTAGCGAAGTTATCAAGCTTCAACATAGAATAATCGCCTCTCTTAAAACAAAACTCTAACATCACTCTCTTCCACGTGCCACAAACTCTTCTTCTTCTTCTTCTTCTTCTTCTTCTTCTTCTTCCACATAACTCATATTCCTTCTTATTCACACTAAAAAGTAATCAAGTTCAACATTGTTTCTTCTTCTTCTTATTCATAAGCTTTCTTCCATGTTACATATATATATATATATATATAAACTCAACTTTCTTCTTCTTCCATATAACTCATATTTCTTCTTCTTCATACTAAAAGGTAATCAAGTTCAACATTGTTTCTTCTTTATCTTTCTTCTTATTATTATTCATAAGCTTTCTTCCATGTTATTCATACACTTTCTTCCATTATTCTTTGTATAGGTTCTAATATTCATCAATTTGAAGAACTTTCAAGGTACGTTATTCCATTTGGTGTTATAAAGGATTTTCATTTGGCATGATGTTTTTTTATTTTGGTTTCACATGATTTTTTGTATTTTTTGGGTTGTCTCTACTTGGATATGTATTTTTGAAATGGTCAATTGTGTAACAAATCAAAAGACATTATAAATGGGAAAGTAGTTACCATATATGTTCCAAGTATGAGTGTGTTCTTCTTAATTCTTTTCAAACTTACCAAATATAATTTATGTTTTAGTTTATGTTAACATGAAGTTTGTAGGATTACAATGTCATGCTAATACTTTTTTACTTGTAGGGAAGGTGAATGAAAAAAATTAACCCAAGAAAGCACATACTATAGGTGTGGTTCATAAATTGTTTGTGTTGCTATGAAGAATAAATACAAGAAAGATGAAGCTAATGTGATAGCTGCAAACTTTTATGAACGACCCAGTTTGACATCCATTCAAATTAACAGAAGTTTGCAATTGTCACTGCAACTTCATCATCCTTTCATTTTGCATGCCATTTTGAGACAAGTAGATGATTTTATTGTCTTCATTCTCCATAAATATTTTCAATAAAAGGTACGTTTGTAAAATATTTTATGAGTATGTTGTTGTTGTTTAAAATATTTTCCTTATTGATGTTTTTGTATGTTCTAGAACAAACTTGTTTTGTGCAGCTAGATGTGATTTCGTTCAGCCAACATGCACGAACAAAACATTGTTAAGTCACAAGAAAAAATGTTCTTGTAACTTAGCAATGTTTTGTTTTTGTGAATCTTGCAGCATTCATTTAAAATATTTTCCTTATTGAGGTTTTTTGATTTATTATATCGTATGTAGTTTGCTTGTTTCACTAACCCCTTACTCAGGACCGATCTTGACTTTTCAGAGGCCCAAGGCAAATAATAAAAATAGACCCTATCAAAAAACAGAGCAATTAATAAAAATCAGTAACATCTCATATAATGATTTTTCATAATTTTTTTGTGTAGAATTCGTTTATCTATCGACTTTTTGTCATGCCTGAGAACTATTGGATATATCATAACCAAAGCCGTCTAGAGGAATTTGAAGGCTATGTTTCAATTGATTATATTAAAATTATTTTATAATTAAAAATTATGTGCGATATGTATGATACAATAAACATGGACAAATGGAGGATTATGCCAACCATTTTCAGGATTGTTGTATGCACTTTTGATAGATGCATGTCTGTCGAAAATCAAACATAGATCAGGTTGAGGAGCTACATGCATTCTCAAGTTCTTTAGAAAGAACCACCAACCATCCTTCGTCTCACCTTTCACAATGGCAAAGGCAACTGGGAAAATATTACTATTTCCATCTTGTGCTACCGCCATTAGTAGTGTACCCTTGTATTTACCAATAACCATGTACCATCAAACTGCAGCATAGGCTTACAATATGCAAAACCTCGTATGCATGGTTGAAATTCCCAAAATAGTCGATGGAATATTTGTAAGACTTTTCCCAATTTCCATAAACTTGTTCGATTTCCTTATACCTTGCAATCCATGCTTTCCTGTAAGTGGGAGTGTATCTAAAATATAGGAATAATTTCATTAACACATACGCTCACCTTGATAGAGGGATCATGTTCAACAAGAGGCATTAATCGATCACTCATCAAACGAGAGATAAGTTATCGATGATCTTGATTAAAGATAGTTGTTGAAAAACTGTGTGGGGGATCCATGATTCCTATCTCATATAGCTCGCTCCCTTTCCTATACGATTCCACCAGACGAAATTTGAAACCACTACGCTTACAATGGATTTGATATTTCTTCGTGTCAAAAACGGATACCTTGAAATCAACAGTGTGTTTCATGTGATACTTGGATATAGCAAGCACACAGTCAGATTTGGTTCTGAATTGGTTACCAACAACTATGTCATCCTCTAGAGGAAGATGAGGATTGTGGGGCCATTCAAATGATGAATCGTCGCCACTAGTTCCCAAAGTGGTCATGTGGGCAGGTGGACAATATACATTACCAACTAGAATGTGTTGTTCATTTATGTTGACCGCATCTACCTCGTCACCATCTTCTTCAAATAAGGTAGCGAACATTTCATTAACTTGTGCCTCAGACTCTTCTTCTTCGTCATCGTCACCAACTTCTTCGTTTGGAATTATGGAGACTGGTTCAGCTACAGTAGGGTTGTTGATTTGGAATTTGATGTATAAATCAATCGCATACAACCCGGAAAATTCATGGTTGTAAAACATTGTTTCCATGTCATCATCGTCTCAGACTTTCAACGGAACATATTGTTAAGACCAAATTGTAGTTATTTTGTACATTATTTTGTGGCCCTTAACAATGTCTTTTTAATTAATTAGTATTATTTATTCTAGTATTTTTGTTTAAGTAGGTTTTTATTTAGTTTTTGTTTAATATATATTATTTAACTTATTTCACTCTTATTTGTAGGAATTTATTGACTAATTCTCCCAAGCTTGGATTCAAGGGCACTTGAAGAGCTTTAGGGATGATTCTTTTGAAGATAATTTTGGGTGAAGGAAGCATGTACTCCATGGTGCAAGATGATCGCCGCCTAACAAGGCTTAGTGCGGTCTCATAAAAAGAAAAGGACGAACCCATGCTTTCACTTTTGAGCCACCAACCCATCATTTCAGCTGACTTTTGGCTTGTAAAGGAAGCAAGAAACACTCCACCATCATTATCTTTCATCTTTGTAAAAATCTAGGGCAAGAAGTAGTAAGAACACCATAGCTTTTCCTTCTTGAACTTTTGATTTTCTTCATTCCTACCAACAATCTTGAGAGCAAGCAACCATGGAAATGAGTGGCTAAGCTCTTTTTGTGTCAAGATTAGAGGTAGTTGATCTATATAGTATGTATTTCTATTAATCCATTTGTGTATGAACATGGTTGATGATTAATATAGTTGAATATTCTTGTTCTTCATCTTTATGCTTTGAGTTTTGCTTGGAAAAGAATACTTCAAAGTAGACATAGGATATTCATCCTCTAATAAACAAATGCTAGGAATAGATTTGTGTGTTAGTGTTTACAAAATATTGAACTTAATGATTATCAAGTTAATAGTTGTAGTGAGGAATCATGCAAGGATTAACATGATAACATTCACAATCTTGGTGGGAAATCTACAAGATTGAGAGGATATGTATTTGTAGAAATCATCTATTATGTTCATCACTTGATTAATTGAATATGTATTAAACTAGATCAATGAAACTAATCTTGACATGCCTTCTTAATTTGAAAACAATCTCAAACTCTCTCTAATCCAAACTATAACTCTTTTACAAAAACATTAATTTAGTTATTGTTTGGAAACTCATGGTTCTAGTAGAGTAGATAACAAACCCTTTGGTTACAATATCTTAAAATACACTTTTCTATTGAAAGACTATAACATACACCAATCCCTGTGGAATCGATAATTAAAAATACTTTGTTCACGGAAATATCCTACAACAAAATGTTTTACATTGTTATCACCGAAATGAACAGCATTTCGATATATAATTTGTAAGACATCTCTAAATTGCATCCTTGTTTGAATCATCTCCTTTAGGTATTTTCGAATATTATGCCTACGTCATCAGAGACAAGGATCTCTCCATTGTAATGAGCATCAACCACATAGTGAGGTGTTTGAGACATTGTTAATTTGTTTGTGCTTGTGTTTGAGACAAATGTGTAGAATTGTGTTTGTATTTGAGTTGATAAAAAATGCATGCATGGAGAGCTCCATTTAAATGATACAAATTTTGTTTTATTCACAATATTATATCAATATTTCGTGGTCTTCTATACCAATCAAATCCTTAGATTCCCACACTAAACAACCTCCCTTGTGATGGGCGAGTGCTTTAATTTTTATACATAGCCACCCAATAGCCTTATACGTGTAGCAGGAGAAAAAGACACATTACGCCTATCAGAAGTGCGGCTGTCAGGAGAAAAAGACACACTGCCGCCCATTTCTGCAGCGGGTGTCAGCTCAAAAGTAACATGACCTCTCATCACAAGGACGAGGGCTTTTAATGCATATGCATGCAAGATTCCAAGTACAAGAGCATGCATGCAACAATTATAATTTTCAACCATATCCTTACACCATAATAGTTTTCCCAACCATCTCCTAACTACATTTAATTTTCCCCTTATCCATACCATTCTATATTTCCCTATAAATACCATTCAAATATCTTTATATTCTACACAATATAACCATCCATCTACTCTATCTCTTCATATAACCTACACACATCACTCTTGGTCCAATCTTTTTCTTCAAGTTATACACATAATGTCTTTGTTAACTCTTGGAGATATACATAGAGGAACGGTGGAAAACATAATCGCCTATGTAAATATAGTTAAATATCTTCTATGCAAATTGTTGATTTTTTCCTAACCATATTCTAATGCTATCTATTTTATTTTGTAGAATGAAAAGAAGTTTAAGCCTTGTACTCATGCTTTTGTGTGTATAGGTGAATATATTCGTCCGTATTTGATCCAAGCTGGTTTTGGATTCATGTGCAACATAACGTCATATGGCATTGATAGAAAGTTTATTCTAGCACTATGTGAAAGATGGAGGCCGGAAACACACATTTTTCATCTTCCAACCGGTGAAGCCACCATCACACTGGAAGACGTTCATATGTTGATGGGTTTACGCATAGACGGAATGGAGGTGAATGGGAGAACAAATGTGAACTACGCCATAGTTCAAGAACTGTTGGGTGTTGAAATGCAACCACCATCTAGAAGGGGCCAGTCTGTTAAAATTACTTCGCTGAGGGAAATATACGAGGCATCTAAATTAGATGAAATTCTACCCTCGAGCAAATTCATCAAAAAAACTAGAATTTATATTTTATTACTTTTTGCTTGTTTTTTATTTCCTGACACTAATGGTAATTCAATACATCTCATGTATTTACCATTATTATCTAATTTTAATAGCATATATAAGTACAGTTGGGGATCTACAGTTTTAGCGCATCTATACATAAATTTGTGTAGATGCGCTTTAAAGGATGCTAATAATTTTTCCGGTTGTTCAACACTACTACAAGCTTAGGGGTGGTCAAGGATGCCGAATCTTGTGCCTAAGAATCCTAATCCATTTCACTTTCCATACGCAACCAAGTAAATTGAAACTTTTATATTTTCTAAATCTTTTTTGCTTCTTTAATTAATTTACTTCTTAAACTTATTTCATTATTTATTTAGTTGGTCTGCCTATGAGATGGATTATGAGAAGACTCCTCATCACTGTGCACCGGGTTATCGCGCTTTCTTTGATCATTTCGAACAAGCTGATGTAATTTTCTCAACCATAGATTATTAGTAATTACTTTTACTTTATATACTTTGTTAAATTAACATATTTGTTTATATTTTATAACAATTTACGTGGAGACCCTACTAGACCTTGAAGATTTGGATCCAACTGATACTCATGTGTGGAGTTCAAAAACATTTCTTATCTTTTTTACGACTATGGAAATGCATCATACAGATAGGGTTAAACTCTAATTTGGAATTCTTCAAGGCATACCTGATGCTCCAATCTGCATGGACGAGTATTACGAAATTACCGTGAGCGACCAATGGTCTCCTAGTCCGTGGTAAAATCATTTGAAGGAAGAGTGTCGTCAATGGCATAACCGCAAAGGTAAAGTATTACAAGGAAATATCATGCCAGATGAATGTAAACCGAGTACGGATTACATGAATTGGTATAGTTCTGTTACGTATCTGTATTTGTCACCACGTAACTTTTTATTTGACCCTCGAAACCAACCAACATCTTCAAACCACACCAGACCAGTCCAACGCATCAGACCATCATCAAGCACTTACACCCAACACCCATTCATGACCAACCCACAATAATTCCATAACACCCAACTACCTTTCTTCCCAACCCAACCACCTTTTACCCCAAGTCAGCGGTCTCATCAACATACACCCTCACCTAATCCATCCTAATGGGGAACCCAACAACAATTTTCAAATTTTTTCCCGACATCATCACATAACCTACCAGCTACTTCAATAACTCTACAAATCCCACAAGACCCCACCTACCAAACACCCCAACACCAGATGCCTTTTTCCCAACCCCAACATTTTACCACACCCGAATGTTACCAACCCGCAGTACATAGCCAAATGTCAGCCGGTAACCTACGGAATTGAAATTTCGAGGGAGCAAGATTAAGTTATGGCAGTGCAACTGAAACGCCCTTTACCGATGAAGAAATGATAGCATTTTTGATGAATGACAATGACGCTAGACCTTCAACTCAACTACAACCAGCAGAGGAGCAACCTGCACAGGAACCTCATGGAATGGTTCTACGGGCCAACAAACAAGCTCCTTTTTTTGGAACTCACCAGCACTTCACACGACCTGGTCAAAACCCCCACTAGAATTAAATTATTTTTCATGTAGTATTTTATTCTATTTGTTCCGAATGTTGGTTTAATTTAATGAATTAATATATTATAATTTTTAATTGTTTTTTATTGTTATTAATTTTAAATACTACTTCATTATAAAAAAATTAATTTAAATCAAAATTGAGATATCATTTTTCTTTATTCAAAGAGATATATCTTACCTTTTAAATTTTACTTTACACCATTTATATATATTTTTACTTGATCTGAATCATAAAAGAGTTTTTAGTTATTAAACGATAAATTTATTTAAATTAAATACTAAATTTTTTTAAATATTTTTTTTTAATGTTTTTGTAAAATAAATGTATTAATAAAATTGATATTTTATTTAAAATTTTAAAATTATATTTAGTGGATTACCTATGAACCCAACCCATTGATGAACGAGTTGGTTCGATTCAGATTTATTCTTAAAAGTATGGGTTGAACACTCAACCCAAACCAAAGAATATTGATTGGGTCGGGTATTGGATTTAATCAAATTAGGTCCAACCCAACCAATGAACACCCCTAACCACAACGTCAACAACAAGAATTATGAGAGTGTGATGTGAGTGGTAGACCTCTAACATACGCTAAGTGATCTTGTTTCATATAGCTTGCTACACCAATCTCATTGTATGTTAAATACTATCATTCTAGAACTAGTTCATATAGCTTGCTACACTAGTTTGATGCATCGCATTCATGATGTGAATCTAAAAAATTCTTTATTTTCTTGAACTTTTGAAATATGTGAAGGATTGTTGTAAATTTGAATTATATTACAAAAGTTTTAAATAAGTTTACTTTTAATTTTAAGTGACGAATATTTTTAAAGAAAAATATTATTATTATTATTTATAATTTATAAAATTATTTAATTTGGTTAATATATATTTTATTCTAATATTGACTTGATTTAGTCAAAGTCATTAAATCTATTTCTATCTCTTTCTTATATAAACGACTTTCCTACTTTGGGACCACATATAAAAAATGTGAGCAAATAATGTGAATTGTGAATATTTCTTTTTCTTCTTTGTTCCTTTGGTTTTCTGGTTACATCTTCCAGCCATCTTAAAAATTATTTCTTTTTGTTCTGATACCTCAGATTTATAATCAGAATTTAGGAAGAATCTGTTGAATCCTAGAGGATTTGCGCTTATGAGGCGGATAAATCCTTAAGGACAATGTCCATACATGCCTCAAATTTTTATAATTTTTTTATATTTATTTTGCAGGATAAATATTAGTCATTATTAGAAGATGAAATCAAGTTGTGTTGGTGGCCATATTATTCAACATCTTCTACATCAAACAAGCAATTCACATATTTTATAATAAACTCATATACATACCACAATCATTATCTTTTATAACTATGGTGAAATATTAATTTTATTTAAATAATTATTGTTGTTGTTTGGTTTCGAATCCACACTACTACGAAAAGACATTTAACAACGGTTGGGAAAGATCTATAACCACGTGGGACCAAACATTGCTATGTAGTGTACGGTTGTATATGTGGTACTTACAATCACGGTCCAGTGACCGTCGTAGTAAACTGAAAAGTGTGTGCCTTTTAACAACGATTATTCATATTAACCATTATGATATTGTATATGAATAAATATCAATCATATTATTCCATAATCAACATTAAACCATTTTTGAATTGATATCAAAACTTGTATTATAAGTACATAATTCCATTAAGTACATCTAAATTTGAACAGCTCAAGGCATGCAATCTTTCCAACTTCCAAGAGAAGAGAAAACGTATACAATTAAAGAAAAAATAATGAGAAACTTTGGTTTTTAAACTTTCAATTGAAGAAGATGAAGAATCATAAGGAATAATATAAAAGCGGAAGAACCAAAACACAAAAACAACTTCATCCAAAGGAACCAACATGTGTTATCCTGCTCAAGCTACCAACAATGTTGAGAATCAAAATATTGCTGTAGAGGGTGGTGTGGTGTAAAAACAACCTCAAAATCAAAGATGTTGGTGTAGAGGGTGTTGTGGTACGAAACCATCATCATATTCAAGATATTGCTTTAGAGGGTGTTGTGTTTAGACTAATGAGAGCTATAGGGGTGGGGAGAAGAAGAAAAAGAAGTTTGAGAATGAAAATGATGATTTTTTTCGATTATGATGATGATGATGAGGCTAAATATGATTGATCTAATTTTATCTCATCGAGATGATTTAGATTTAATTATGGTTTTTGATCATATAGTGAAAGTTTTAATCTTGCTTCTTAACTCTCTTAAGGTTATCAACTTAAACATACAACTTAAACTATCAACTTAAACTACAAATATATAAAATACATAATTGTAATTGAAAATTCAACAGTTTGCGATGAATTTACTCGTAATAAACCATCTGTTAGTTGCATTCCGGTCAAGTCCACTGCATCTTCAACTATTACATTTCATAACAAAGTAAATTTTAAACATAAAGGAGATAAGAAAACATAATATTTTCAAATTTCAAACCCTACTTCAACTATTACATTTCATAACAAAGTAAATATTAAACATAAAGGAGATAAGAAAACATAACATCTTCAAATTTCCAAAAAATCTCTCTGACTTCAGTTTGTTCTTCAAATTCTTATTCTTCTTTTTTTGAATCTTCATACATAACCTTCAAATAGGTCATATCTTCCAACTCTGGTATCATATTACTCTCATATTCATTTCCCAATTTTTCTCTCATGTCTTCATCCCATATGAACAAATTACATGTTTCATCACTCCTCCAAAATGGACATCTCCAAAAAGTCTTCCTTTATTTTATCCTTCCTTGCATTAGTACAAAACCATACGACTACCACAACCACAAAAATTTTCAGATCGAGATTTTACAGTGGAAGAATATATAGTAACACCTTTAGATTAGTTTGTCTTTAAATCCGACATTGAGAAGAAACTGGACAACAATAATGAGTGTGAGTGTTGTTGTCTTCTTCCACACGATGTCGACAACATTGGTGTTAGGGTTATTTCTTTTATTAGTGAAAAATGGATACTTAATGTTTAATATATATAAAGAAGCGCCAATGTGTAACAACAGTTTCACAAAAGAGCCGTATTGATATCCCAATATTTTTTAATTAAATATAAATATAATTGAAAAGGAGTGCATTAACGTAAAAAGGATAAACTATTTGAGGGAACTGAGGATCGAACCTAGGAAAGCTGGATTCTATCACAACAATTAGGGAATTAATCATAATTATAACCTTAAAATTTTCAATTAAAAAAACTTTAGTGCATGAGTTTAGAAGTGTCATCACGGTTTTGGGGCGAACCGTGGTGACTTTGGCGTTGTTGTATGCATATTTTATAGTAGTGTCATGATATATATATATATATATATATATATATATATATATATATATATATATATCAACGGTTGTTTAAGATAACCGTTATGATATATAGCGTGCTACAGTTTATCACTAGAGTCACATACCTGTGGTGGAAATAACATACTCACAATCTCATGCTACCTAACAACGGACGTACAACTGTCATTATATGTATTTCACAACCATTGTTATATGTGTAATTCGTAGTAGTGTTCTAGCCTATCAATTTTATTTACACTACTACCTTATGTGTCTAAAACAATTAATATAACTTAAAAACTAATTACAAATTAAAACATAAAAAGAAAACAAAATTTGAAAAACTTACCGTATGAAATTGATTGATTAGAAGGAAAAACTTAAATATTATAAAATGCTGGAAAAGAGGAGAAAGAGATTTGATGATATACATCAGAATAAATTTTTTTAGAGCTTTTTTAGAAAATGAAGGAGAAAGAGGGAATATATGTATCAAAAACTTCTGAATCATCCACATCTATATGAATAAATTGTGCTTACAAAGATATATCTTTGGACGTACTTTTTACACGTAAGGATAAAATTTTAATGTAAAATGAATGTTTCTTTAATTTCGTATGGAAAATGACTAAAATAGATGCATCAGATGTATTTCTGTACATACCAAATATAAATTCCACAATGAATCATGGACAAATATATAAATTAAGTTCAGGGGCTTTGTAGCCTTGTACAAAAGCATTAATATGTCACACTAATACAATTACAACATAATAAAGTTCAAACATTCATGACAAACACAACATATATGTTTTTTTAATTTTCACCACAATAATTGATTTTCAGTGGTTCCATTGTCATAATTTTAGCCCGAGACCACAATTACAGACTCTGCGGCATTGATAGATTTCACAGTGAATGTATTGAATCCAGCCATTATGATGACATGCTCCCACTCTTTTAGTGTTCTTTCTTTACCAATGTTTGTAAATGCCATCACCGCCATGTCTAACATTAACCCTACGTCTTCATACTTGTTGTGTGTTCCTTCTCCTTCAATAACTACGTCAACAATAATCACTTTTCCATTTTCTTTTGGTATAGCTTCCCTACAATTCTTTAAGATTTGAATGCACTCTTCATCCCCCCAATCATGCAAAACCCACTGCAATTGATAATTCAATCAAATCAGAAACCAAAACTTATTTTTGAAATCAAATTAATTAGAATAGGATCCCTTACTAATAACAAAGTATAACAGCTCACATATGAATCCACAATATATATACCTTAAAAAATACAGCATCAGCTTTGGGAACACTTGTAAACATATCACCAGCCACATGTTCCACACCATCACACTTTGGAGCCACATCAATAACATGAGCAAGATCAAAGTTAATTCCTCGAATCCAAGGAAAAGCCTTAACAAGGATGCTCATGGTGGTACCGTTCCCACCACCAACATCCACCATGGATGCAACACCGTTAAACAACTCTTTACAACCTTCAACAATAGCAGGCACAGCAACTCTTGCATGACAAGCCATAGCATCATTAATAAGATTACTATGATCAAGATTCTTAGCAGCATAGCCCCAAAGACCTTCACCATGAGCCTTCTTAAAAGATGGATTTCCATTTTCCAAAACACGATCACTTAGACTATGCCAAGATGCTACCATTACAGGACTGCTCTCAAATAAAAGAAGAGCAGTCATGCTTTGCTCGCCGTTACGAATCAAACGACGAGAAAGTGGTGTTTGAACATAACTAGGATAGTTGTCATGGTTGGTAGATATGGTTTTGAATATTTTCCTATGTACTAGGAATCTCATGATGCGGTTAAGATATGAAGGGTCACATTTCAGAGTTGATGATAACTCTAATAGTGATATGGGTTTTTTGTGCTTTTCAATTGCTTCAGCTATGCCAAGTTGAATTGCACACTTGACCACAAATAGTTCTACAAAACCAAATATGTACTTCCAAATTTCAACTTGAGCTTCTGCTTCTTCTTTTTCTTCCTCCCATGCTACCTCACTCTGATTTTCTCCCATTTTTAGTTAAATCTAATTGCTATGGTGGGTGGTGATCATTTTGGTTGAAACTAAGGAAGCTTTATGTACAGAAGTTAGTAACATATCATGGATCAATATAAATTCATAATAAATACCACCAAGTATGGACCACCTTTAAAACGTGAGCTTGTTTTTCTGTTTTAAATATAATTTTGGTTTCTCTATGTTTTTATCTCATTTTAAATTTTGATTCAGTTATTTAATCTCATCTACGCCTACACCATTCTTTACACCTAAAGTAGTTGCTGTTCACAAATACTATAAACAGTGACATATGCATATGAACAATGATAATATAAAATTGATTAATTGAGTGTAAAAATTTAGTAGTCGGACCTTAACAAATAAAGATTTCAGCTCCAAAGAGCTCCAAAGACCCTGAAGCATTTTTTTTAAAAAAGATTATATTATTTTGCTTATGTGTCAATCTACATGGCTTTTCTTTTTATTTTTGAATTATTTTTTAAATTCAAGTGACATTTTTATTAATTCTCATTTATTTAATTTTTAAAAATTTTTTTTTTTTACTTTTTTATAATAATTTTTTTACGTTTTATTAAATTATTTTTATTATTTATTACTTAATTTTTTTTACGTTTTTTTATTTTTTACGCTGAATTATTTTTATTTTTATTGAATTTTTGTAATTATTTTTATTTAATTAATATTTCTTAGAATTATTTATATAATAATAATTTTCTATTATTATTATTATTATTATATAAATAATTCTAAAAAATATTAGTTAAATAAAAATAATTTTATAAAATAAAATAATTACAGAAATTCTAATACTAAAATTTATATATTCCTTATCTATCTTCGAGCATCTGCTGCGTTGTTGGATTTATCCAACTGGGACCTCAATTATTTGCAACAAGGATTCGCATCCAATTCTAGAAAAGGAAATAAGATTAAAGCTGTGTGGGTACAACAGGAATTTGAACAAAACAAAGTTGGTCAATCAAGTAAAAATGTTCCACAAATTTTCTATCGGTCCTAGTTAATCCCAAAATATAATAAATTAAAAAAATTAATTTTATATATTATTTTAAATACTTTTTAAAATTAAACAAATACGGTATAATGTATACTTTGGATGCAAGAATGTCATTTTTCTTAAATTCATGATTTTTATCCTCATTTTTGAAAGGTATAGTATTTTATTTTTTTTTATGATCTCAAGATTGAATTTTGTCGATATCAAGGGAAAAATATAATGACTTTGAAAATTAGTCTATAAAAAAAAACAAGCAAATAGCTCTTAACCATAAATTTCTTTATGATTCAAACGATTATATTTAGAAATTAATTTTATTCGTCAATTGATGATTCCTTGACGTTTCAAAAGAATATCATATTTGTCAAAAATATACGAGAGTATGTGATAGATATTATAATATTTCTAATAATATTTTCTCGCTTTAATATTATAAATATAATTTATTTTTTAAATTTATCGAATAATTATTTAATCATAGATTAAATATGTTAATTATTAAAATTTATTTATAATATAAGACGCGATAATATGTGATAAAAATATGTATATTTTTTCCTATACTTTAATTAGAGATATTTGAGTCTAACAAAAATGTTGATGTATCTATATTAAATATTGATTTAAGTATATCAAATTTTGAAGAATGAAAGAAATGTCATTGCCATTTTAACTTTTTTTAATTTAGACATACTGTCCCTAACTTTGAAAAGTAAAGATAACAACAATATTAGTGATGTTGCACCATGTTAGTTTTGTCGCACTATGTTAGTTATCTATCTAAAAGTGGTTATATTTTTCATTCGCACCGTCTAATATTCTAGAGTTAGCTCAATCATCTGCAAATTATGATGTATAAAGGTTAAATTCCCTGTATTAAAGAAGAAATTGTGTGTCATCGGTTAATTGTCATATATGAAGGTTAGATTCCGTGTATTAAAGAAAAAATTGTGCGTCAGATAATATTTTAATATTTAATTAATTTTTTATTTTAATATTTAAGTAATTTTTTGTTTTAGATTAAAAATCTATTATGATATCTTTAATTCTATAAGAGTTTCTTTACTTTATGTATTTAAAGATTTTTGGCGAGACCAAACGATTATCTTTTATTATAATAAAATGTAAAGTTTTATTCTCTATTTAGTGGATTTTAAAGCTCATTTGACAGATTTTGCGCTTGTAATTATGTATTTTCATTTTAGGTTTAACGTTTGCAATTCTGTGTTTTTATTCTAGGTTTAGCGCATGTTATTCCTTATTGGTAGAATTTTGCTAATATGTTATTATCCCCTTTAGTAATCAGAATAGACATTCAATAGGATGCTCATTTATAAAATTTATGCAGTTGGAGGTTCTAAAACGTTTGTTTGATCAAAATGTATTCAATGCTTGGATGGTGTTGTTTTTAAATTTATTGGAGAGACATGTTTCCTTGGAAGGTCAGCCTAAACTTGTTGCAAAATCAATCCAAAGTTGTTGACTTTAGCGTATGCTTAGCCTACGCTAACAAAAATTGTTGATTTCTTCCACGTTGACTATACAGTTGGTTTTACCGACACTAAATGAAATTATTGTCCTTTTATGTTGACTTTAGCGTAGGTTAGGCATACATTAAATTAAATTGTTGACTTTTATTTATTGACTTTAGTGTAGGTTCGGTCGACGTTAATGTAAATATTGACATTTTTATGTTTTTTAGAAAACGTAGAGTCGGTCCTTTAGTGACCACTTAGCCTCAGTTTAGCATAATGAAAGGGAAAAAAAGGATGTTTTATGATTAAAGTGGATCTATCCAAAGCATATGATAAAATTATTTGGGACTTTATACGACATACGCTCCAAGAGATAAAATTACCTGTTAATCTCATTAATATTATTATGCAGGGCATCACAAGTGTCAAGTGAAATGTGAACTGGAATGGTTCTAGGAATGATTATTTTTCCCCGCAACGTGGCATTCTATAAGGGGATCCTATATCGCCGTATATATTCGTGTTGTGCATGGAAAAAATTACTCACCTCATCCTGCATAAAGTAAATACCGGTAATTGGAGAACAAACAGATTAGGCAGAAATGGATTATTGATTTCCCACTTGATGTTTGCGGACGACTTAGTATTATTCGGGGAAGCCACGGAGAAGAAAATGCAATGCGTTATGAGAACACTTCGACAGTTTTGTGCGATGTCCGACGAAGAGGTTAATGAGGAGAAAACTAGTATTCTTTTTTTCAGTAATATAGCTACTGTTATGCGACAAAAACTCACACAGTTGTCCAACTTTACACCTAAAGGTATTTGCTGTTCACAAATATTATAAACAGTGATAATATAAAATTGATTAATCGAGTGTAAAAGCTATTTAATATTATAGTTTTTAATTTGATTAATCAACACTCATATTAAAAATAAATTTCACTAATCAAAATAAAGTTGGTTAATCAAGTGAAAATGTTACGCAACTTCTATATCGGTCCTACTTAATCCCAAAACATAATAAATTTAAAAAGTTAATTTTATATATTTTTTTAAAATTAAACAAATACGGTATAATGTATATTTTGGACCACACTCTGATTTTCTTCCTCCCATGTTACCTCACTCTGATTTTCTCCCATTTTTATTTAAATCTAATTGCTATGGTGGGTGGTGATCATTTTGGTTGAAACTAAGGAAGCTTTATATACAGAAGTTAGTAACATATCATGGATCAATATAAATTCATAATAAATACCACCAAGTATGGACCACCTTTAAAACGTGAGCTTGTTTTTCTGTTTTAAATATAATTTTGGTTTCTCTATGTTTTTATATCATTTAAAATTTTGATTCAGTTATTTAATCTCATCTACGCCTACACCATTCTTTACACCTAAAAGGTATTTGTTGTTCACAAATATTATAAACAGTGATATATGCATGAACAGTGATAAAACATAAAATTGATTAATCGAATGTAAAAGCTATTTAATATTATAGTTTTTAATTTGATTAATGAACACTCATATTAAAACTAAATTTCACTAATCACAACAAAGTTGTTTAATCAAGTAAAAATGTTCCACAACTTTAATATCTGTCCTACTTAATCGCAAAACATAATAAATTAAAAAACAGTTAATTTTATATATTATTTTAAATATTATTTTAAAATTAAACAAATACGGTATAATGTATATTTTGGACCCAGAAATGTCATTTTTCATAAATTCATGATTTTTATTCTCATTTTTTAAAGGTATAGTATTTTTTTTCTTCTTTTTATGATCTCGAGATTGAATTTTGCAGATATCAAGGGAGAAATATAATGACTTTGAAAATTAGCCCATAAAAAAACAAGTAAATAGCTCTTAACCATAGATTTCTTTATGATTCAAATGATTATTTAGAAATTGATTTTATTCGTCAACTGATGATTCCTTAACGTTTCAAATGAATATTATATTTGTCAAAAAATACAAGAGGTTGTGATAGATAATCAGAGACAGGATAATTAGGGTTTTCTCACGATTTAATGGTATTTATGGCTATATAGAGAGTAAGCTCTGATGAAGTGAGAGTTCTATAGTATGTGTGTATATCGATGGTAAAATGATTTGTCTTCCTTTGTTCAAGGATAAGGTATTATGGAGGCTCTTGGGCCTAGGAATTTCTTGGAAAAAAATAATGGTTCCCTCAGTCAATGGTGGACCGTTGAATACTTATTTTTCAGGGAGACATTAACAAGCCTGTTGGCCCAGACTTATCTCTAATCGAGATACTTCTTTTCCCATATTTCCCTTTATTAGACGAGTATGGGGAAACTTATGACAAGACGATTTCTAATGACTAGCGGTGTACGGGCGTCGCCCTCTTGAGGACTACAAATCTCTTGCCTTTACCAGCCTTTTACAAATATATCACAACAAGGTCCCACAAACACAAAACGGCGAAATACTTTTAAACTACAAAGTGTTGGCATGTCCCAATGTCCTAAGTCTACCAAGGAAGATAATATGCTAAACTAGGTTGATGATGACTCTAAGTCCCTCAAACGAGACTTCGATCTTTCGGGCAATACTTCTAATGAGTTTTGCTTGAGGAATATCTAAATTCCTCAGATGGGGAGTTTATATATATATGTTCGATGAGACTCTTATTCCATAAATAAAATTAGGTCTCCCGGACGATATTTTTATCAAGTCTTCAAGCACAACTATTTGCAATATATAAAAGTCATGTTATTAATAAACATTTAGATATTAAACAAGTAAGCCCAAAATTATTTAGAATGGATAATATTTTAAAATCATGTTTCAAAAGATTATCATATTTGTCAAAAAATACAAGAGTATGTAATAGATAATCAGAGACAGGGTAATTAGGGTTTTCTCACGATTAAATGGTATTTATGGCTATATAGAGAGTAAGCTCTGATGAAGTGAGAGTTCTATAGTATGTGTGTATATTGATGGTAAAATGATTTGTATTCCTTTGTTCAAGGGATAAGGTATTATGGAGGCTCTTGAGCCTAGGAATTTCTTGGAAAAAATAATGGTTCCCTCAGTCAATGGTGGACCATTGAATACTTATTTTTCAGGGAAACATTAACAAGCCTGCTGACCCTGACTTATCTCTAACCGAGACACTTCTTTTCCCATGTTTCCCTTTATTGGACGAGTATGGGGAAACTTATGACAAGGCGGTTTCTAATAACTAGTGGCGTACAGGCGTCACCCTCTTAAGGACTACAAATCTCTCGCATTTACTAGCCTTTTACAAATATATCACAACAAGGTCCCACAAACACAAAACGGCGAAATACTTTTAAACTACAAAGTGTTGGCATGTCTCAGTGTCCTAAGTCCACCAAGGAAGATAATATGCTAAACTAGGTTGATGATGACTCTAAGACCCTCAAACGAGACTTGGATCATTCGGGCAATACTTCTAATGAGTTTTGCTCGAGGAAAATCTAAATTCCTTAGATGGGGAGTTTATATAAATATGTTCGATGAGACTCTTATTCCATAAAATAAAATTAGGTCTCCCGGAAGAGATTTTTATCAAGTCTTCAAGCACAATTATTTCCAATATATAAAAATCATGGTATTATTAAACATTTAGATATTAAACAAGTAAGCACACAATTATTTAGAATAGATAATATTTTAAAATCATGTTTCAAAAGAATATCATATTTGTCAAAAAATACAAGAGTATGTAATAGAAGAGACAGGGTAATTAGGGCTTTCTCACGATTTAATGGTATTTATGGCTATATAGAGAGTGAGCTCTGATGAAGTGAGAGTTCTATCGTGTGCGTGTATATTGATGGTAAAATGATTGTCTTCCTTTGTTCAAGGGATAAGGTATTATGGAGGCTCTTGGCCCTAGGAATTTCTTGGAAAAAATAATGGTTCCCTTAGTCAATGGTGGACCGTTGAATACTTATTTTTCAGGGAGACATTAACAAGCCTACTGACCCAGACATATCTCTAACCAAGATACTTCTTTCCCATGTTTCCCTTTATTGGACGAGTATAGGGAAACTTATGACAAGACGGTTTCTAATGACTAGCGACGTACGGGCATCGCCCTCTTAAGGACTACAAATCTCTCGCCTTTACTAGCCTTTTACAAATATATTACAACAAGGTCCCACAAACACAAAGGGAGAAACACTTTTAAACTACAAAGTGTTGGCATGTCCCAATGTCCTAAGTCTACCAAGGAAGATAATATGCTAAACTAGGTTGATGATGACTCTAAGTCCCTCAAACGATACTTGGATCTTTCGGGCAAGACTTCTAATGAGTTTTGCTCAAGGAAAATCTAAATTCTTCAAATATGTAGTTTATATAAATATGTTCGATGAGACTCTTATTCCTTAAAATAATATTTAGGTTTCTCGGACGAGATTTTTATCAAGTCTTCAAGCACAATTACTTGCAATATATAAAAATCATGTTATTAATAAACATTTAGATATTAAACAAGTAAGCACAAAATTATTTAGAATGGATAATATTTTAAAATCATGTTTCAAAAGATTATCATATTTGTCAAAAAAATACAAGAGTATGTAATAGATAATCAGAGACAGGGTAATTAGGGTTTTCTCACGATTAAATGGTATTTATGGCTATATAGAGAGTAAGCTCTGATAAAGTGAGAGTTCTATAGTATGTGTGTATATTGATGATAAAATGATTTGTATTCCTTTGTTCAATGGATAAGGTATTATGGAGGCTCTTGAGCCTAGGAATTTCTTGGAAAAAATAATGGTTCCCTCAGTCAATGATGGACCGTTGAATACTTATTTTTCAGGGAAACATTAACAAGCCTGCTGACCCTGACTTATCTCTAACCGAGACACTTCTTTTCCCATGTTTCCCTTTATTGGACGAGTATGGGGAAACTTATGACAAGGCGGTTTCTAATAACTAGTGGCGTACAGGCGTCACCCTCTTGAGGACTACAAATCTCTCGTATTTACTAGCCTTTTACAAATATATCACAACAAGGTCCCACAAACACAAAAGGGCGAAATACTTTTAAACTACAAAGTGTTGGCATGTCCCAATGTCCTAAGTCTACCAAGGAAGATAATATGCTAAACTAGGTTGATGATGACTCTAAGTCCCTCAAACAAGACTTGGATCATTCGGGCAATACTTCTAATGAGTTTTGCTCGAGGAAAATCTAAATTCCTCAAATGGGGAGTTTATATATATATGTTCGATGAGACTCTTATTCCATAAATAAAATTAGGTCTCCCGGACGAGATATTCATCAAGTCTTCAAGCACAACTATTTGCAATATATAAAAATCATGTTATTAATAAACATTTAGATATTAAACAAGTAAGCACACAATTATTTAGAATAGATAATATTTTAAAATCATGTTTCAAAAGAATATCATATTTGTCAAAAAATACAAGAGAATGTAATAGATAATCAGAGACAGGGTAATTAGGGCTTTCTCACGATTTAATGGTATTTATGGCTATATAGAGAGTAAGCTCTGATGAAGTGAGAGTTCTATCGTATGCATGTATATTGATGGTAAAATGATTGTCTTCCTTTGTTCAAGGGATAAGGTATTATGGAGGCTCTTGGCCCTAGGAATTTCTTGGAAAAAATAATGGTTCCCTTAGTAAATGGTGGACCGTTGAATACTTATTTTTCAGGGAGACATTAACAAGCCTACTGACCCAGACATATCTCTAACCAAGATACTTCTTTTCCCATGTTTCCTTTTATTGGACGAGTATAGGAAAAATTATGACAAGACGGTTTCTAATGACTAGCGACGTACGGGCATCGCCCTCTTAAGGACTACAAATCTCTCGCCTTTACTAGCCTTTTACAGATATATCACAACAAGGTCCCACAAACACAAAGTGCGAAATACTTTTAAACTACAAAGTGTTGGCATGTCCCAATGTCCTAAGTCTACCAAGGAAGATAATATGCTAAACTAAGTTGATGATGACTCTAAGTCCCTCAAACGATACTTGGATCTTTCGTGCAAGACTTTTAATTTTTCATCTTCTTCTTCGGTGTGTTTTCTTTCTCAACTTTATCAGTCTTGCCAAAGCACTCAATGTATGCTATAAGTTTCAACATCAGAATTTAATCCTTTCTCTTGCATCTCTTTGAATCTCATGTGAGCTTCATCAACATCTTCATTCTTCTCTTCAACCGCACACTCCGGGGTTAGGGTTTTGAAAATCACCAGCAAGAGAGGAGAGATGGCTCCTAAGCAACCCAATACGGGTATTTTCGTTGGACTAAACAAGGGTCACATCGTCACCAAGAAGGAATTGGCACCACATCCATCTGCTCGCAAGGGGAAAACAAGCAAGAGAGTGCACTTCGTGAGGAACCTCATAAGGGAGGTAGCTGGATTTGCACCTTATGAGAAGCGTATCATTGAGTTGCTCAAGGTTGGAAAAGACAAGAGAGCTTTGAAAGTTGCAAAGAGGAAGCTCGGAACCCACAAGCGTGCCAAGAAGAAGAGAGAGGAGATGTCCAATGTTCTAAGAAAGATGAGGGCTGGTGGGGCTGGAGACAAGAAGAAATATGTGTTTGTTACTTTTGTTATGGTTTCACATGATTGGAGACTATCTATTTTGTTTTCATTTACTTCAAATTTCTCAAGTTTCTATGTTTAGAAGACTTGTTCTCTGTTTACCCAAGACATTTGAGTTAATCATTTTTGAAATCAAATTTAGTATAATCTTGTTTTTTTGTCTATCACTCCATATCCAAACATTTGTACTCTCTTAAAGAAAAAAACTTACCAAGAGCATAGAACTTACAAAAAAATAGGCTTTCAACACATAACATGCATCTATGATAGAATAAATTTTCCTACATTGATTTAAACAAAATATTGTGCAGGTGTAGGAGTAAAATGGTTTGCTGGAAGTTAAAAAACAGCAAAAACAAAAAGATTTTTCCAAATAAATACATTAAAAAGATTTTTCCAAATATGTGCATTTGTCTCTCTTCAAAATCATTATTTTTAATATTTTAATGCTTCAAGCCGATAAATTTAGGGAGAGCGGGTTTTTTTAAAAGGAATTGAATGATGAAGTGATTGACTGATTTAATAGGATAAAATATTATGAATTTAAAGGTTTTCAGTTAACAAAAATAAAAATAATAAAATATTCTTAACCGATCATAATCTGTTATTGTAGGTAAAAATGACAACTTACTCATGGTAGTCAAAATGTTGTTGGACCAGGCTAAACGCCACCCTTTGGATGGCATTTAGCATGGTCAAGCATAAATTTTCCCACCATGGTACAATGACCTTAATTGTTTACCATTGGTTAATGGGAGCTTCTGAGGCGAAGTCTCCATATTGACTTTTTTGGTACAGTCACTTTAATTGGCCAATCAAAACACACTTTTATAAACTCTAACTGCCACATTATTATTTTATATAAAACTTTCAATTATGGCATATAGGACCTTCATAAAATTAATATTTTATTGAAAACCATTTATTTTGACAAAATCAATTCTGAATTGAAATCCCTAAATCTCAAATTGACATTTCGAAAGATCGCCTTCTTCTTCTTCTTCTTCAGTGGTCTAGACCGAATTCGTCCTTCACATGTTCGTTGTGATGTTGTCTCACCCTCGTCCTCGTCCAAGGGTATCGAACAATTCCTATATTCGTTGTGTTGTTGTATCGCCTAGTTTCGCAGTGGAATCATGTCTTCTTTGTTGTCTCACCCAGGTATCGAACAATTCCCATCTTCGTTGTGATGTAAGTTGGAATTCATAAAAAAATGTATTTGAGTTTAATATGTAGATATTGAAATAATCTTAATTTAATTGAATTGTGTGTTTTTCAGTTGCACACAGAGGAAATGATGTTGTGATATTATTCAAATTTGAGTTGTGGTTGTGTATTATTGTGAATTATGTTGATTATTTATTCTTCAAATTTCCAGCAGTTAAGTGTATTTGGTTGTGAATTTTGTCAAAATGGTCGACACACATAGTAAACGATATGATTATACAAAATACAAGTCCATTATTCCTAAAACACATGGAAAAATGACAAATTTGATAAGCATAAGATGACATAAAACAATCACACTCGATAAATCATGGAGTCCCAACGGTTTGTGGCTAGAAGTTTGTGGCTAGAATTTGATACCAGAATAATTCTGTAGGATTTAGATTTGAGGCTTTAGAAATATCAGATGAATAATTGAAGATGGTGCAGAAGGGGTAATATTGTTTCCAGGACACCATATCTGGATGAATTCCTTGGTCTTCACATACTATTGCCTTTACAATATTATTTGTAGAGACGATGAAAGGAAAACCATTCACTGTAGAAGAAATTACTTCTTTCCGATTCAACACTTGGATACATGCATTCACCCAAAATTCAGTAACCAGATTTGGGTAAGTAGGATCATAAAGCATATCAAAGTACTTATCTCATCCAATTCTGGAAACCACATATTGGTAATCAACGGATAGATGCTCCAATCTTTCTTCAAAGTTAATGCCAACCTTGAACTATAACAACCAACTGGTTCTCCATTCCCAATTTATTTGGGTAGTTTATTTCAGGTGGTGATCAGATAAAAAGATATTTTAAAAAACAGAGAAAATAGATAACAACTGATGTTTTTTAACAAGTTTAGACAATGGCTTATGCATAGACGTTTCCAAGAAGTCCATATTTTTGGGGAATTAACTTACTTCCTTGGTCTACAAGTTAAACAAATTGAAGACTCCATATTCATCTCTCAAAGCAAGTATGTCAAGAATATTGTCATAAATTCGGCATGGAGAATGCAAGTCATAAACGAACATGTGCTCCTACTCACTTAAAGTTATCTAAAGATGAAACAAGTGTTAGTGTTGATCAAAGTCTCTATCGGAGTATGATAAGTAGCCTACTATACCTTAGAGCTAGCAGGCACGACATTGCCTTTGTTGTTGGAGTCTGTGTCAGATATCAAGCTGAACCCAAAGTGAGTCATATCAATCAAGTAAAGAGAATACTAAAATATGTCAATGGCACATCTGACTAGGGCATGATGTACTCTCATGGATCAAACTGTGTTCTAAGTGGATATTATGGTGCTGACTGGGCAGGGAGTGCTGATGACAGAAAAAGCACATCTAGATGATACTTCTTCTTGGGCAACAATCTCATCTCATGGTTTAGCAAGAAACGAAATTGTGTTTCCCTTTCAACTGCTGAAGCTGAATACATAGCTGCTGGAAGTAGCTACTCTCAACTAGTCTGGATGAAACAAATGCTGACAGAGTACAATGTCAAACAAGATGTCATGACATTATATTGTTGTAACTTAAGTGCTATCAAAATATCCAAAAATCCTATTCAAAGCAAAACCAAACACTTTGATATTCGTCACCACTTTATTAGAGACCTAGTTGAAGACAAAAAAGTTACACTGGAACACGTAACTACTGAAAGACAACTAGCAGATATCTTCCCCAAGGCATTAGATGCAAACCAATTTAAAGTATTAAGAGTAAAGCTTGGCATCTGCATACATGAAGATGCGTAGCAATTACTGATTGCTCTCCTTAACTTTGGCATATTATGGCTAAAAATGGGGAGTAAATGTCCTGGTGCTCCAGATGACTGGGGTGGACCAAAGCAATATTGAAGATTTTGTGATTCTACTTATGTGAGCAGCTGATGTGTGATGATTGTGATGAGGAGGAGCTGCTACTATGTATTGATTGTGTTCATTGTTTATGTGTGTGCTTCTTGTGTATCTCTGAACTATGTGTTTCCACAATAGGAGAAGTTGTGCAGGGGGCAAATTTTTTATTTGTCAATTGTGCATCTGTGAGTGTTGTGTGCAGGGGGAGTAAAATGCTTCATCTGTGAATGTTCTAACTGATGTTTGAACATATGTTTTCCTTTTCTGCCGCTATCTCTGTTTTGATTGTGATGCTTCTTTTACTGTGTTGCTCTGATATGTGTGCTTAAATGCCTATGTTAATTGTGATGTTGTTTTAGCTGTATGGCTTCTACTCCAAGTAATGTTTTAGCCAAAATTTTCCAAAGGGGGAATTTGTTAGTTCTATGGATTAGCAGTAATTTTGGTAAAACATTCAGCTCATAAAATGCCATCAAAAATACTGAAGTAGGAGATGTCACAGCAGATGTCCTGACATGTGAAACTGAGAAAAGTGATTTAAGTGCAGATTTTTTAGCAAGTCAGTTTGTTTGTTATTTGTATGCTTCGACTAAGGAAGCTTAAGAACACCTTTAGCAATATATTTGTAGATTTAATTTCCTGCTTTCATGGAGAAAAGACAGGAGGCGCTGAAGACTTGTGAGTAAAGCAACCCTAGTTGCTGTTACTCTATTTAAAGGTTGTAAACCTTGTTTTGCAGTTTGGCCATTATGAACTTAGAAGTTTAGATTTTAATTGTTGGTTGTTTGTTGTTTTGGTAGTTCATTGTTTATTGTGAGCCTCTCTCGTATTCGTACTTGATTAGGACATTTGTTGAGTTGTAAGTTGTCAATCACCATAAGCTTTGAAGCGAGTGTGATTGTGTGTCTTGGAAAAGTGTCTTCATTTTTGATTTTGTTGAGTGTCACCGTGTGTGACTTAGGGAGTTAGCAGAGGTTCTCATATCTAAGTGTGGTATTTTAGGTAGAAGGGTCATTGGGTAGGTGATTAAGTGAGGAGTGTAAACAGGGAAGGTTTAGCTCTGAATTAATACTGTTGATAATGAACTTCACCCCTGGCTTAGAAGCCACCAGACGTAGGTTGGTTAGAACCGAACTGGGTTAACAAATCTATGTGTTTTTATTGTTGGGGAATTAACTTACTTTCTTGGTCTACAAGTTAAACAAATGGAAGACTCCATATTCATATCTCAAAGCAAGTATGCCAAGAATATTGTCATAAATTCGGCATGGAAAATGCAAGTCACAAAAAACACTTGCTCCTACTCACTTAAAGTTATCTAAAGATGAAACAAGTGTTAGTGTTGATCAAAGTCTCTATCAGAGTATGATAGGTAGCCTACTATACCTCACAGCTAACAGGCCAGACATTGTCTTTGTTGTTGGAGTCTGTGCCATATATCAAGCTGAACTCAAAGTGAGCCATATCAATCAAGTAAAGAGAATACTAAAATATATCAATGGCACATCTGACTATGGCATGTTGTACTCTCATGGATCAAACTGCGTTTTAAGTGGATATTGTGATGTTGACTGGGTAGGGAGTGCTGATGACAGAAAAAGCACATCTGGAGGATGCTTCTTCTTGGGCAACAATCTCATCTAATGGTTTAGCAAGAAACAAAATTATGTTTCGCTTTTAATTGCTGAATCTGAATACATAGTTGTTGGAAGTAGCTGCTCTCAACTAGTTTGGATGAAACAAATGCTGACAGAATACAATGTCAAACAAGATGTCATGACATTATATTGTAATAACTTAAGTGCTATCAACATATACAAAAATCCTATTCAACACAGTAGAACCAAACACATTGATATTCGTCACCACTTTATTAGAGACCTAGTTGAAGACAAAATAGTTACACTGGAACCCGTAACTACTGAAAGACAACTAGCAGATATCTTCACCAAGGCATTAGATGAAAACCAATTTAAAGTCTTAAGAGGAAAGATTGGCATCTGCATACATGAAGATGCATAGCAATTACTGACTGGTCTCCTTAACTTTGGCATGTTATGGCTAAAAAGGGGGAGGAAATATCCTGGTGCTCTAGATGACTAGGGTGGACCAAAGCAATATTGAAGATTTTGTGATTCCACTTATGTGAGTAGCTGATGTGTGATGACTGTGATGAGGAAGAGCTGCTGCTATGTATTGATTGTGTTAATTGTTTATGTGTGTGCTTCTTGTGTATCTTTGAAGATACTATGTGTTTCCACAAGAGGAGAAGTTGTTGTGCAGGGGGAGCAAATTTTTTATTTGTCAATTGTGCATCTGTGTGTGTTGTGTGCAGGGGGAGTAAAATGTTGCATCTTTGAATGTTCTAACTGATGTTTGAACATCTGTTTTCCTTTTCTGCTGCTATCTCTGTTTTGATTGTGATGCTTCTTTTATTGTGCTGCTCTGATATGTGTGCTTAAATGCCTATGTTAATTGTGATGTTGTTTTAACTGTATGGCTTCTACTCCAAATAATGTTTTAGACAAAATTTGCCAAAGGGGGAGTTTTTTAGTTCTATGGATTGACAGCAATTTTGGTAAAACATTCTGCTCATAAAATGCCATGAAAAATACTGAAGTAGGAGATGTCACAGCAAATGTCCTGACATCTAAAACTGAATGAAGTGATTTAAGTGCAGAGTTTTTAGGAAGTCAATTTGTTTGTTATTTGTATGCTTTGACTAAGGAAGCTTGTGAACACCTTCAGCAATATATTTGGAGATTTAATGTCCTTATTTCAAGGAGAAAAGACAGGAGGCACTGAAGACTTCTGTGTAAAGCAACCCTAGTTATTGTTACTCTATTCAAAGGCTGCAAATCTTGTTTTGCAGTTTGGCCATTCCAGATTTAGAAGTTTAGATTTTAATTGTTGGTTGTTTATTGTTTTGGTTGTTCATTGTTTATTGTGAGCCTCTCTCGTATTCATACTCGAGTAGGACGTTTATTGAGTTGTAAGTTGTCAATCACCATAAGCTTTGAAACGAGTGTGATTGTGTGTCTTTGAAGAGTGTCTTCATTTTTATTTCGGTGAGTGTCACTGTGTGTTACTTAGGGAGTGAGTAGAGGTTCTCATATCTAAGTGTGGTATCTTAGGTAGAAGGGTCATTGGATAGGTGATTAAGTGAGGAGTGTAAACAAGGAAGGTTTAGCTCCGAATTAATACTACTGATAGTGAACTTCATCCCTGGCTTGGAAGCCCCCAAACATAGGTTGGTTAGAATCGAATTGGGTTAACAACTCTCTATGTTTTTATTATTTTTTGCACTCTATAATTATGTTATGTTAAGTTGTGTTCAAAGCAGATATAAGTGTCATGACATTACCTTCGACATCTCATATCTGATACCAGAATTTCAACACCCATATTATATTTCATTGGAAAATTATGTTTCTCATTAAATAAACTTTTTTTCATCTATCATTAAATTCAATGCCCACCACTACAATAATAAATAACTCAAACATCTTTCATTCTAAATAAACTTTCAAAAAATGTCTTCTTCAAATACTACTGTGAACTCCATGAGAGGTCCAAGCCAACTGCAATACATGAAGTTACAATGTTGTTGCAACATGGTAGAAGATCTCAAGATTTCAGGAATGGAGAAAAATCCAAACAAGCTTTACTACACATGTAGGGACAATATTTGCAACTTCTGGATATGGGCACATCCAACAAATCTTTCTACCATTGTTTTAACCATTGATGAAAGTTGTGACAAAAGTGTTCATACCATCTTTGCCTCAATCAATAGAGATGTCCACAATACTCATAAAGAAGTCATTGTTATAAAAAAAAAAACTTTCTTAGGTTTCTCAAATGCATCTCAGTTGTCATTGTTGTAATTTTTTTTAATTCTTTTTAATAATGTTGTTTAGTAATTTACACTTTATAAAATTTTACTATTGTCATTAAATCTATTTTTTATTCTTTTTTATTCAATTCATTTAATTTAAAATCATTATATTTCATTAAAGTTTATAACTACTAGTACTAATAATGTAGTTGTCCGAACACCACCACCTCTTTGAAGACTATACAGTATACACCAATGCCTTCATGATGTGGTACTATTAATAGTAGTAGTTGAACAAATACACAGACTATTACCATATTGAACATTGATGATGATGGGACTATAGGCATTGAAAGCTGTTGATGATGGGACTTTAGCCTGCTAACATTAATAATCCATCACGTGCCTTGGATTATAAACTGGCAAGGAAAGATATCCAAAAAAAAATTCATTGAGATTTGTATCATTATTTGCAATGAAATACGGAGTACTACATTGGAGTAGTATATAAAATGAAATAGGATCCCATGCCGTCAATGTTTACATGCACTCACACCGTCTAAACATTAACGACTATCTGATGCTGATCCAGTGGCTCCAAAATAATGCATGTTTTAATATCAAACTGTATAATTAAAATACCAAGGTTAAATTTAGATCATTGGATTTAAATTGAACAGTCATTATTTGTGACAGCGTGACTGTGTCATTTTATTGACTGCAGCCAATCATTTTATTCAAAATGTCGTTTTTGTTTTTTTTTTTTTAACTAAGGCTGTGTACAGGTGGGGGTGTTGAATAATTTATTCATTATAGTGAGTAAAATGACAAATATGAGGTCAACAAATGGCAAATACTATTTTTTTTCTTCATTTTTTTGGAAGTCGTACGTCTATATACTAAAATGACACAATTGACACCAACCACTAAAAATTGCACAGATTATAATTTCTGCCATAAAAAACGATTCAAATATTATTATTTCATGCATTCAAATGTTATATCCTTACGACTTCCGACTTCCAACTTCCAAAGGCCTTTAAAACTTTTACCCCTACATCTTCATTTCAAACACCATCACTACTATAAAAAGGCCATTCATATACAAAGTTTATACACCAAAATATTTACAACAAAGTTTATATCACATACAGCATATCATCAATCATCTTCTCAAAACAACTACAATGTCGTGGATTGCTAACATTGTCAATCAACCTACTATTTATAACTAGGTTCACCGTTATGAACATAGAGAGGTGATTTTTGGTTCATTTTCAACTATTTCATTTGTTGATTTACACAATATTGATGTATTGTTTTTATTTGTAGAATGATGTTAGAGTCTCACGCCGATTCTTCAATGACTATTACAAAGATCTTTCAATGTCCAATGTCTGGCACATGTATGATGAAGGCAAACAATTTTTTTATATTTGTGACTTAAACCGCAATGACCCCAAAATTGTAAAAGAAAGCTGGAAAGAATTGGTGGCCGGATTGGGAGTGGAGAGTGTAACGTCCAAAATTTAATTACTTAGTTAATTAAATTATTAAAGGAATTATTTGTTGGAATTAGACGAAGTTGGAAAATTAATCGGAGTAATTAGATTTGTCGGTATTATTATTTAAGAGGCATATTTGAATTATTAAGTCGGATAAATCGAAAGAATAATATTAAGGATGATATTATTAATTTAATTGGAAATATTCGGAGAAGAGCCGAATTATGGGTATCAGTTGATTAGTTGGTTTAATCGGAGAATTTCTATTAGAATATTATTTGCAAGTTGATGTTATTTAATCGATGGATGAGAAAATATAGAAAATAATATTAAAAATAATATTATTATATGGGATCATTATTTAATTAAATTGGATTTAGTGGAGGTGTGAATAATAGATCCAATATATTATTATTATTATTACAAGTTGGATTTAATTATAAGAGATATAAATGGAGGATTATAAGGGTTTAGTAATATTTTTGGGAAAAGTTGTACGTGGGAGAAAGAAAGGAGGAACAAGGGTTTGAAGGAAATTGCCGCCGGGAGAGGAATTGTAGACCGAAAAGCCAAATCGGAATTTGATCGGAGTTAGAACAACCGTCAGATCTAAGGTAAGGGTGGGGTTCTAACTCTCTAAACGGGTTTATGATGAATCGTATGTGGGATAGAATTGTATAGAATTATCTCGGTTTATTGTGTGTGGTTTATGTTGCAAAACGATGAACATGATATAATTGATGTGTGAAATATTTCTGTTGTTGGATCGATCATATGACTGCAGTATTTGGATCAATTGAGTTTTGAGAATAAATTAGCTAAATCGATTAAGATGAGAACCCCAGGAAAGTATTGAAGTGTGTTGCCGGAAAGGAAAATTGAGACGGGCGTCACATCCTTAGTGCAGAAGGCACTTATTTTGTTGAGTGTGTGGAATAAAAAAAAAGAATAATGCGTCGAGGGGCACATGTAGTCTTAACTCCTTTTGTTTGTTATGCCTTTGGAGATAAATTACCTAATAAAGATAAAGATATATTACTACAAGCTATGCTCTCTCTCTCTCTCTCTCTATATATATATATATATATATATATATATATATATATATATATATATATATATATATATATATATATATATATATATATATATATATATATATATATATATATATATATAATAAATATAATATATTACTGTGGATAAACAGAAACGTCATAGTATTAGCTTACAATAATATTGTTAGATTTTAGAAGTACTTCCCAAAACTAATTTTAAAACAGACACTACATATTAGTAACACGTAAAATCAATTTCATAAATTATCCTGTATCTTTTAGTTTCTTTAATACCGCCATGGATGCTACATAAACTTCTATATGGCCTAAGACTTATATGCGTAGTAAATTATACAATATAGAGATTTCATATAATAATTATTTTATTATTGTAAAAGTTAGTTAACTATATATATATTAGTAAATTTTTAGTTAATTAACCAGAAATGGTCAAAATAGTACTCAATAGTGATGTTAGTAGTTTTAACCGATAAATTTGTTTAACGGAAATTAGTTGCAATTTTGTAGAAATAATTCGTAAACGATTGTAGTTATTATTGGTTGTTTGATGAATTGGAACAATGCCGCGTATGTCGAATATAGTAGATATCTTATTAATGGAAAATCAAGTAGTTGATTAATTAATTTAGTAGAAGACGTTTACTAAATAAGTAGCGTTAGTGGTAAACAAGACGTTTCAAGCGTAGATTCGTAATAGTTAAGTTGTGCAGTATTTGTCGTAATGTTTGCTTTAATTGTTGTTGTTACTAACTTGTTGTTGATAGGTTGATGAAGTTGTAGACCTAATGCCAATGTTGATTAAATTGAATTAAATTGTGGGTCGAATGACCAGTGTTGATCTAAGTTGATGCCATTGATGCATATTTTAAGTTGTTGTTGTATGTTGTTGTTGTTGTTGCATTGTCGTGTATTTGTTGTTGAAGTTGAGGTCGCAAAGCATAAATTGCATGATTAAGTTGGCCTTGATGGCACCACATTGAAAGTTGAAGGCTTATGCCTTGGCCTTGATGGCACCACGTTGAAGGCTTATGCCTTGTTGAATGCCTCGATAACCTGGCATGATTTTAAGTTGGGAGTTCTGCTCCAAATGGTACCACATGCATTTGTATAGTTGAGTCACATATTGAGTCTCATATTAAAGTTGTTGGTATTATTTCGTTGGTTATTTATTGTCGTTGTGTTATTGTTGATATAAGTTGTTGTTGCTATAAATTGTTATTGTTGTGGGTTGTTGTTGTTATACGCTATTATTGTGAGTTGTTGTCGTTATAAGTTTTGTTGCTATAAGTTGTTGTCGCTAAAGTTGTTGTTGTTATAAGTCGGTGTTATTATTAAGTTTTTGTTGTTATGTTGTGTTGATTTAAGTTGTTACGTTGATGATTATGTTGTTGTTAACTGTGAAGTAGTTTGTGTTGTTAATTGGGAAGTTGGTGTGATGTGTTAATTGCGATGTGATAATTTTGCATGATTTAATCCTAGCATATTATTTATCATACACTTGTTTATATTGTTGGATATCTCACCCCTTCTGCTGATATTTCCCCTACCATGGGAAATGGGCAGGTACTCAAGGATAGCCGTGGATGTTCGAAGTAGCATTATGAAGTCGTTAGTTGTTGTTAGTTCGAATTGGTGTCATTGCTCTGATACGTAACACTCGGGAAATGAATGTTGCGTAATTTGTTGTAGTTGCTTAAATTATTGAAGTTTATGAATAATGTGAATATTTGAGCATGTTGATTCTTGAAGTTGATTTAGTTGGATAATTATGCTAAGTGAAGTTAAATAATATTAATAATATTGTGAAATGTTTTGAGGTTGAATAAAAGATGTATTGTTGTTATTATTGAAGAATTATGATTTTGTGGTTTAGATTGAGTAACTGAATTACTTGAAAAGTGTTGTTATAAGTTCATCCATGATCTAAGTGTTATGTATCTGTATAGTTGTGACTAAATGCATGTTGTTTTGTGAAGAAATTGTGACATCCCTTGTATGATTATCTTTTCCGCACTCTGATTTTAAAAAAATAATATCTTCAATCTCTAAAGTCCTCAAATTATCATGCATAAAAGTCTTTGAAACAAATGCATAAAAAAAAATTTTTTTTGAAATAACTGTCAGCACTTTTTAAGTCAAGTATGGTTAACTCACTTAACAAAATCTGATGCTCTTTGAAATTTAAATAATTATTTAAAATTCAAAAAACGTTATGCATTTGTTAAGTCATATATCCTTTAAAAACAACTTAACAAGTCCTTTATGAATTTGAAAAAAATAATAACTTTTTTTAACACATTTTCATCCACTTCTTCACGAAACCTTTTCATTTTAATTTGGCATTTGTTTATGATATTTTTCCATGACACCATAATTCATAAATTTATTATGCTTTTATATATATATATATATATATATATATATGAAATTTCAAATTATAATTCACCTATTTCAAAAAACATTTAAACTTTCAATTATAAATAGAAAGAATAACCCCAATTTTTATGGGTTGAGAAAAACTCTATAGAAACCCTAATCTCTTTTATTTTTAATTTACTTTTATTTTTATCGTTATTGTGTGTGATAACAATCTTATTCATCAAGATTTATAAAAATTCATCATAGATTTTAGTAGATTTTCAACCGTTTGAATTTCATTTGAATAATATTCTAAAACCGTGCCAACGTAAAAAAAATAATAATAAAGGTACGACTAATAATTCACAATTAATTATATATGTGATTTTGCCACACAAAAAATTATATATGTGATTTTGAAATAACTATAATTGTAATAAAATATTTTTAATAACTCAATAGTAATTATAAACGTAATTTCAAATAAATAGGAAAAATAAATAAGAGTTTTGTTATGTAAACACATAATGGATCACACAATCAATCATTGGCATATATTATAGATTAACTAGAAGAGCTCGTGGCGTCCTACAAAAGCGTCAGTGCGCTTCACTTTCACACTCATACAACAAACTACAAACATTCATGACCTACACAATATACGTAAGGATCATGTTTTTAACAACAATAATGCATTTCAACGACAACCTGGGAATATTTATTTATTTATATCATGCTTTATCATAGTTTTAGCACGAGGCGACAATTACAGACTGTACGGCATTGATAGATTTCACAGTGAATGAATTGAATCCAGCCATTTTGATCACATGCTCCCATTCTTTTAGTGTTCTTTCTTTGCCAATGTTCGTATGTGCCATCATCACCATGTCTAACATTAACCCTACGTCTTCATACTTGTTGTGTTCTTCTTCAATAACTGCTTCCACAATAATCACTTTTCCATTTTCTTTTGGTATAGCTTCCCTACAATTCTTTAAGACTTGGATGCACTCTTCATCCCCCCAATCATGCAAAACCCACTGCATTTAAATATTCAATCAAATCAGGACCAAATCTCTTTTTTTTTAATCAAACTACATCAATACACTTCAATTAATTAGTATAGAAATATTAAATAATGAAGTATTTGGTATCTATCAATGAATAATAATACACAAGAGTATAAGACAGTCTTACACTATTAAATATAGCTAGGGATAATTTTTAACAACTCACCTTTATAAACACAGCATCAGCTTTGGGAACACTTGTAAACATGTCACCTACCACATGTTGTATCCCATCATACTTTGGAGCCACATCAATGACATGTGGAAGATCGAAGTTAATTCCTCGAATCCCAGGAAAAGCCTTGACAATGATGCTCAAGGTGGTACCATTCCCACCACCAACATCCACCATGGATGCAACACCATCAAACAGCTCACTACAACCTTCAACAATAGCTGGCACAGCAACTTTAGCATCACAAGCCATAGCATCATTGATAAGATTACTATGATCAAGATTTGAAGAAGCATAGCCCCAAACATCTTCACCATGAACCTTCTTAAAAGAAGGGTTTCCATTTACCAATACACGATCACTTAGACTAAGCCAAGGTGCTACCATAACAGGACTGCTTTCTAATAAAAGAAAAGCAGTCATGCTTTGCTCGCTGTTTCGAATCAAACGACGAGAAAGTGGTGTTTGAACATAACTAAGATGGTTGTCATGGTTGGTAGATATGGTTTTGAATATTTTCCTATGTACTAGGAATCTCATGATGCGGTTAAGATATGAAGGGTCACATTTTAGAGTTGATGATAACTCTAATAGTGATATGGATTTTTTGTGCTTTTCAATGGCTTCAGCTATGCCAAGTTGAATTGCACACTTGACCACAGATAGTTCTACAAAACCAAATATGTATTTCCAAATTTCAACTTGAGCTGCTTCTTCTTCTTTTTCTTCATACTCCTCCTTCTTCTCCCATGTTACCTCACTTTGTATTTCTCCCATTTTTAACTATATCTCTTTAAGATAATTGATATTGTTGTTGCTGATAATTTTGGTTGAAACTAGGAACCTTCATTTATAGAAGTTAGTAATATATCATGAATCACTTTTTTCGATAATTATAATAAATATATCACGGATTGCCTTTAAAATGTGGGCTATATGTTGTCTGCTTAATAGTAATTTTGGTTCCTTTATAGTATTATATATGTACTACTATCATTTACAATTTTGATTCCGCTATTTAAATCATGTCTTGGTCCACAGATTTTACAATGTTTGACATGTTCACTATCTATGCATTTGGATGGCACTTAGCCTGGTCCTGGTCAAGCATAAATTTCCCCACCATGGTACAATGACGTTTTTTACCATTGATTAGTTCAATTAAATATTATGTGGTTAGGGTGAAAGAAAGGCTACTTAATATTATGTGGTTAGGGTGAAAGAAAGGCTACTTAATATTATGTGGTTAGGGTGAAAGAAAGGCTACTTAAGCTATCATAGACTTACATATAATAGATATTTGCAAACTGAACCTTCATCCAAAATTAATCAAAGCCTTTTCTAATATTTTTTTTTAAATAATTGCATTTATCTCAAAAATAAATATAAACAATCAATTTTTATTAATAAAAAAGGTAATTATTTCTTTTTGTTTTTAAAAAAGGTAATGTTACTTGGGCACAAGTCTGTGAAGTCAAATTTTTCTATGTTGAATATGTTTTTATGAAGACAAAGCTTTTAGTATTAAAGAAAGTAAAGACCAATATCAAGATATAGCATTATGTTCAAGGTTTTGGAATTAAACGAATTAAGTTTAAAGAAGATATAACGATAATATTTATTTTCACTAAAGTTTTAGATATTAAAATAATAATATTTTTTTCATCTCTAAAGTTCTCAAATTATCATACATAAAAGTCAGGTCTGATTAACTGACTTAACAAAATTTGATGGTCTTTGAAATTTTAATAATTATTTGAAGGGTTAAATATGTTTTTAGTTTGTATGAACTACCAAATTTTATTTTTAATCCTTATAAAAAACATGACAAATTTTAGTCCTTACAAAATTATTATGCACGTGATTTTAGTCTCTGCATGTTAAATTGACATGTATTTTTGAATGGTTATTTTGTAGATATGTTTAGAATCTTATAAAAAAATTGAAAAAAAAAATCAAATTTTGATTTCTAAATGGAGATTTCCATAACTTTTATCGGCATCTTTTGAAATTTAAAAAATTCATATTTAATTCTTCTCATTTTAAAAATTTTTAAAATCTGGTATAGAATATTTTATAGTATTCTAAACATATAAAAAATATTCAAAAATTTAAAAGTTTAAGGGTAAATAAACAGGTTTTAAAATTTGAGAACAAAATAGCAAGGACTAAAACTGCATGAACTAATTAAAAAAATTGAGAACAAAATTTGTCATTTTTTAATAAGGACTAAAAAGGAAATTTGAAATATTTATAAGGACCAAAATCATATTTAACTCTTATTTGAAATTTAAAAATATTATGCATTTATTTAGTCAGATATCCAATAAAACTAACTTAACAAGTTCTGTACGAAGTTGAAAAAGCAACAACCTTTTTAACATCTTTTCATGCACCTCTTCATGAAACCTTTTTATTTTAACCTAGCATTTATTTATGATATTTTTTCATGACTTCACCATGATTCATAAAGGTGTTATGCTCATATGAATACCACTACAAGAAAAATCAAAATTAGCCAGGGGTTAAACCCCTCACAAATGCCAAAACCCCCTCACAAATATGAAAATTGCGAGGAGGCTGGTCCCCTAGAAAAATAGAGGGTCGCGATTTTATTTGCGAGGGACTTTACATGTCGCTATTTTGTCATGTGTTTGCCTCCTCATTTCTTCCCGCAACCCTGTTTCTCTTCTTTGCATTTCTTGTTGCATCTCTAATTGTTTTTTCTCCATCTCTTCAATTTCTGCATTTCTTTCTTCTACTTGGAGTGTTGCCTCTGTATTAGACAAATTTCTCACATTTTCAAGAATTTTGGCAGTTAATATAGGTTGGATTGATGTTCATTCACCATCATCAAGTCTCATCTTAAAACTCCTATCACATCGCTTGATAGTTTTGGTGTACCCTCCAACACCATACACTCTCTCATTTTTCTTCTTTCCACCTGAAACATCATACCATGTCTGAAAACCCAAACTAGGGTCAACAGGATATCCCGATGATGGTCCAACTAATTTAGAATGCTCTGCCAATTTTAAGGCAAGTTGTCTATCTAACTCCTGCTATGAAAAAATAAATGTTATAATGATTCAAATAAGTTAGATACATAAAAAATAAATAAATAAAATATTTATTATATAAGAAAAACTTACTTGGGTGCTTCTTGCGCGCTCGTCAATAAACTCTCCATTTTTCTTGAGATGAGTCTCCATATGGAGTTCATTAAGAAATGGATTTCTACTCAACTCTTCACGCTAATTAAATAAGTGAAAACCCACTCTCTCTTCATGTGACATCTCACTTCACTAGGATCACTAATTATATTTCTGCAACCACACTTTAAACACTGACATTTTACCCCTCCTTCGCTTCGACAACAGTCTTGAGCAAACGCATACGAGAGAAACGCGTCAACTCCTTCCTTAAAATGCGGTTTAAGCCCACGTCTTCCAAAAAATATTCTATCTTACATCCAACTACGATAGAATTGATAATATTTCATACTGCACATATTCATGATTAATTTTATTAAATAAAATGAGGAGCGATCTATCGATAAATTTTTAAATTTTTGTCGATAATATCATATATTTAGTTATATATAAAATTGAACATATATTTACTCTAGTTGAACATATATTTACTCTAAAAATAAATGATATATTACTATTCAGTTATTCTAAATATTCACTCTAATTAGTTACTCTAAATATTCACTCTAATTAAATATATATTTTTACAATATATCTACTTTTTAAAAATATATCGTACAAATATTGTTTTTAAATAAACATATAATTCTACAAATATATATAAATATACTTTTAAAATATATTTACTTCATTTTTTTCTAAAAATACTATGATATTTTCATAGACATATATTTTTTAGTCCTAAAAATACATTTTATAGTCCTAAACATATTTAATATTAAACATATATTTTATAGTCTTAAACATATGTAAACTGTATATTTATTTTTAAAATATATTTAATTATTTTTAGTCTAAGCAAACTACATACTTATTATTAAAATATATATTTACTTGTTCTTAGTCTTGAACATATAAATTATATGTTTGTTTGATAATAAACTTTCAATAATTTTTTAATCCTAAACATAAACTACCTTCTTTTAATTTAGAAATATACAGAGTATTTATTTTAAGCAATAAATATACTACTTATATAAAAATATATAATTTTTAGAAACTATATATAATTTGAATATTATACATATTTCAAAAAATTATATTTTCTGTTTTATACATAACTATTTACATATTTTTAAAAACATGTACTATTTATATAGAAATTCATACTTTTAGAAATATGTATACATATTTCAATAAATTTATACAGATTCCATACATACTATTTTGAAAACTATTATTTTTAAAATTATACATATTTAAAAAAATCATACATATTTCAAAAAAAAATTATATATATATTGAAAATTATACATATTGTTTTTTATACATATTCTATTTTTTAAAAATATATTTATTATAAATACTGTTTTTTCAAAATTGTACATACTATTTTTATACATAGAATATTTTATATGTAATGTTTTTTAAAAATATTTTTATTGTTTTTCTAACATATTTTATATATATATATATATATATATATATATATATATATATATATATATATATATATATATATATATATATATATATATATATATATATATATATATATATATATATATATATATATATATTATTTTGTCAGTTATTTTTTTAAAAAATTCAATATATAAACCAAATATCATGAAACAATATATTTTTTCAGTTATTCTATGTATAATTAATTTCAAAAATAATTAAAAAAAACTATTTATAATTTATAAATCAAATATCACAAAACAAATTATACACAGAATATATCTACTCTTTCAATAAATTATATGAAGAAAAAAAAAACAAAATTTCTTAATGTATACCTGAAATTGGTGAACAAATTGTTGTTTTTATTTAAGTTTTCTTCCAAAATTTATCTCCCTTTAGATACGCCAATTGGTACATAAAAAACAAAAATTATACTTGAAAATTAACATATTTAACTGAAAATTATTTGTGCTAATGTTGTGATTAGAAATTTAGGTTTTATTTGAGAGGAAGAAGATGGAGTTGTAAAGGATAGAGAGAATACATAGAGGGAGAGGAATGGTTGTTTTGAAATTAAAACAATTTAATATATAACAGATGAAGTGGTGGAGTGGATGGAATGTTATAATTACACATTGGTTTTTGCAAGGGGGTGCCCCTCGAAAACAAAACGGTCAAAAATATACTTGGGGTAGCTCGTCAGAAACTTCTTTCTTAGAAAATGTAGACTGCACATGCAGTATGCACCCTTGCATGACCAGGCTAAAGTTGTCTAGTTGGCGTGGGGCAGTCTTTGTTATTTTCACGTTGATATTTAACTTGGGGAGGTCTGTCGCAAATTACAGCTACAACTGACACCTCACATTCAACTTTTACGCTATTTTTATTTCTCAGGGGGTCTACCCCTCACAATGCAACATTTCAAAATTTAAAATTTTCCTCTTTCCTATTTGCGAGGGGTAACCCCACGCAATTTTTTTTTTTTAATTTGCACATTGCGAGGGGCTTTACCCTAAGCAACATTTTTTTTGTTTGGGGTTTAACCCATGTCTAAATCCCCTGGCAAATTTTAATTTTTCTTGTAGTATACATGAAATTTCAAATTACAATTCACCTCTTCTAATAAAACATTTAAACTTTCAAAATTCACATTTCAAGTATTTCAACTTTTATTCAAGATTTTTTCTACATACATTCACATCATCTAAATTAGAAAATTCTCGAGCATTCTAACATTTTAGTCTTTGTGAATTATTGTCATTGGGAGGGAAAATCAATTACATTGGTATATCATTTTAGTTTATAAAAGTGATCATTACTCTACATTTTTATTCATCATTTATTGTAAGAAATTTCTAAGTATCAAGGATTATTTGATAATATGAGTGTTTCCTTGTTGTCAAGTATTGTTAGAAACAAGAGAGTAGAAAATAAAGAATTGTTTTCTTGTTTTATGTATCCTTGTTGTCCAGGATTGTTGAAATCAAGAGAGTTGAGTTTTAGAGGATTGTTCTTATTTCAACTTGGTTGTTTAAGGTGTTGTTTCCTTGGTTATTGGCTAGAGTCTCAGATAGAAAGACTAGATTGTCTTTTCTAGAGATCTAATAATAATGAAATCTCTTTCATATTGAAAGGGGACCGAAGTACCTTCTGACTGTGAGGAGAATCAATATACATCCTTGTGTTCTTTATTTTTTTCGCATTTACTGCTTTCATCTTAAATTATAACCAGAAAAGAAAGAAACACATTTCTAAATACTTAACACCAAACCAAAATATAAGAACAACTTGTTTCTAAAATCAGATAATTTTTAAATTCTTTATTCACCCCTCTCTTAGGCGCACTCAATACTTACAAAGTTCACAATTAATAATTAAATGTAAGCATTTTAGTGTAAAAATTATAATTATTTTTTAAAACTTTTCAATATAAGTCATTTGTGAGGTTTCTTAATATATCTCTTAAACCAAGAACTTGAACTTTAGAAGGAAAAGAGTTTCCACTAAAATTGACATTCAAGTACTACTCGAGTTTGATTCTTGGTGAAAATAAAATTGATTGTCGAACCAGCACTTCTTCGTCAATCCATTTTACTTTTACAACAAAAAGAAAGCTAAGCTAATCAACAAAATTTAACATCGTCATCAATGGCTCAATACATCAACGCAAAAAAAAAGATGCTAGAAAATATTGCATTTCTTTTTCTTATATTAAGCTTTCCAAATCCATAGCAACAAAGTCTTGTATCTTTTGACCTACTTCAGCTTTGGATTTCAACGTGAGAACCCAAACATGTCTGTTATGGTAATCTAAAATAGTAAGAAAATACTTGAATTCATGCACAAAAACAGTATTGAATGACCCTCATATATCAATATGAATTAGATCAAACAAATTATGTGCATTATTATTACTTATAGGAAAGGGTAAACATTTATTCCTAGCTTGTTGACACACATTGTAACACCCCTTCTAATTACCCGCGTTTTTTATAAATTATAATCAGAGTTTTTATTCATAAATCGAGAAGCGTCACAATTTAAATAATTCAAATCAATCAACACAGTTGTCATGCTTTCACTGAAGAATAAATCATTAAATAAAACAGACTTAAAGTTATGTTTAACAGCGGAAATGAAACATAACAAAATCCCGAATACGTCATTCATAGTTATTCCAGGATAATAAATCAAGACACAATTCAAAACCATTAAGGATCCATCAAAGGACTTCAAAACAACTGTTTCCTCAGTGTTACATCTACCAGAGCACGACACTGACACGCGGATTAACTAACTGACTCAACTCTAGAGTTACCCTCACCAACTCCAAGCAGCTAATCACTTCGGATCTGAAATCGTTAAAGTAAGGGTGAGATTTCTATTCAATATAAAATGCATTATACGTTTTTAAATACAACAGAATAATCGAATACATTAATCCATTAACCAAACACATGATCGTAGTCAATTCACAAGGCATCTCACACAATGAACATGTACATAACAAACAATGGAAATTACAACACTGGAACCCATCCTAGCATGTTACAATCCCATATGCAATGCAGACTCTATGCATGTGGTACCAAAACGTGAATCGAGTTCACCCACTGCTCCGTTTACATGTGGAAAGATAGCGGAAATCCATGATTCGCCCACAACCATTGGGTCAAGAATCTAGCCTCACTACCTCTAAATCCGGGTAAGTCTATTGGCTCTGCCAGTTCACTTCCGCACAATGGGAATGAACCAATTTAACAAATGCTTATGCATGCACCATAAAAGCATGCAACATCAATTCAACGGATTATGATCACAACATAATTCCACATAATGCCAACATCAACGAGTATCACATGATAACAGCATAATCATGAAATAATTATCACAAAGCATAAATATGCCAAACGCTTACTCTTCAATTAGTAAGACTAACACCAGTATATACAACAATAACAACTGAGATCAACAACCATCATGAATACACAACATCGACAACAACACATGAGCATCAATATAATCATGAATAAACAACAAGGAAACCAACACATAAGCGTCAATCTTCGTTCAACCTGTCAGAACAATCTAAACCAATTCATCCACCATTCTTAAAACTACCATAGTTCACTAATCGGAAAAATGGCTCTTTTCAAAATAAAATCCATTAATTATAATTTTCTTTATTTTATAAAATAGAGTATTTAATTTAAGAAACAACGTCCAAAACGGCGACTAAAACGGACTTACGGTTTGAAAGTTATGAATTTTTAAAGTTTAGTATTTTTCAAAAAGAAATAGTGGAACCCAGTTCCTCCATATGGGGAACCGGTTCCTGAGTTCAAAAATGTCATTTTTAGTGATCAAAATACTGGGAACCCGGGTTCTCCCATATGGGAACCGGTTCCCACGACCTGCAGAATCAAAAACTGCTATTTTTGACAGCATTATGCATTCTAAATCACATCCAATCAATCTCATACGAATTGCAACATTAGGAACATTAAAATGCATCCATTATACACCAATACAACATCATACATCTTTGTTTCATCATTCCTATTAGTTGTTTGACACACTAAGGATCTTAATTCTATAATCCGACACAAATAGGGTTTCTCCTACAAACCTATAATCAATTTTCCTAACATACCCAATTACCCGATTGATTCCCAAAACCCATAAGACATTAAAACCGAATGAAATCACCCCTTACCTCGCGATGATCTTCGATTTCCTCGGCGTCGGCTTTTTCCTCTCTTCTCTTCTCTTCTCCAATTCTACGTGAAATAACTTTTTCCCAAAAAAACTCCATTTTTCTTTCTTTTCCTTTTTATATTCCTTTTAATACTCCTTTATTATTCCAAATAAAATACATAATTAATAATTAGTAAAAGTAGAGTGATTTACTCCTCACACCCACTATTTACTCTGCACACCTCCAACCCTTCTTTCTTCAATTAATCCAATTAAATCCAAAAATATAAATACTTAAGACTTTAATTAATTAAATAATTAAATTCCCATTTATTTAATATTCGAATTAAATCGGGTGTCACAACTCTCCTCCACTAAAGAGTTTTCGTCTCGAAAACATACCTTAGACGAAAAGTTCGGAATACGAGTCCTTCATCTGACTCTCCAGTTCCCAAGTGACATTTCCTTCAGCTGGTCCTCCCCAAGCTACTCGTACCAGTGTTATCTCTTTACATCGTAATTGCTTCACTTTCCGATCCTCAATTCTCGCAGGTACTGCTTCAACAGTCAAATTATCCCGTACCTGAACATCATCTACTTGAATCTCATGAGACGGATCCGCAATGTACCTCCTCAACTGAGATACATGGAAAACATCATGCAAATTCGCAAGTGACGGCGGTAAAGCAATCTGATAAGCAACTTTCTCAACTCTCTTGGTAATTTGAAACGGACCAATAAAGCGCGAAGTCAACTTCTTTGACTTCAAAGCTCGACCAATACCAGTCATCGGAGTAACTCGCATGAACACGTGGTCTCCTTCATTAAACTCAAGATCTTTCCTCCTCTTATCATGATAACTTTACTGTCGACTCTGAGAAGTTCTCATCTTCTCCTGAATCATCTTGATCTTTTCTGAAGTTTGTTGAACAATCTCTGGTCCAATCACAACGCTTTCTCCAGATTCGTACCAACACAACGGTGTCCGACATCTCCTACCATACAATGCCTCAAACGGAGCCATACCAATGCTCGAATGAAAACTATTGTTGTAGGTGAACTCTATCAACGGCAAGTAGCTATCCCAAGCTCCACCTTTCTCTAACACACAAGCCCTCAACAAATCTTCTAACGACTGAATCGTCCTCTCCGTCTGACCATCTGTCTACGGATGATATGTGGAACTCAATCGTAACTTAGTACCCAGAGTTTCCTGCAATCCTGTCCAGAACTTAGAAGTAAACCTTGGATCTCTATCCGACACAATGCTAGACGAAATACCATGCAAACTTACAACCTTCTCAACATACAATTCTGCCAACCTCTCCATCGGATAATCCATTCTTATCGGAATAAAGTGAGCAGACTTTGTCAATCGGTCGACAATAATCCAAATAGAATCACAGTTCTTCGTTGTCCTCGGCAAACCAGACACGAAATCCATTGAAATGTCATCCCATTTCCACTCCGAAACAAACAACGGTTCCATCAATCCCGACGGCTTCTGATGTTCAATCTTTGATTTCTGACAACCCAAACACGCATACACAACTCGGCAATTTCCTTTTTCATTCTAAGCCACCTAAATAACTTCTTCAAGTCATGGTACATCTTAGTAGCACCAGGATGAATACTCAATCCACTACGGTGTCCTTCTTCCAAAATATTCTTTCTAATCTCAGCAACATCCGGAACACACACTCTATCACCAAATCTCATAACGCCATTCTCATCAATTCGGAACTCACCTCCTTGACCTTGGTTAATCGATGTCAGCTTGTCCACTAAACCAACATCAGACTTCTGCCCATTTCGAATCTCTTCCAACATACCACTAGTCAGCTTCAACATGCCCAATTTCACACTATCCGGAGTAGTTTGAAAGAGGAATCTTCAAGAGGTAAGGGGGAGAATCCATGTTATTGTTTGATTGTATGTTGTGGGCAGTAATTAGTAACATGCTAGGTTGCTTAACTTCAATTTCTAGAATCTTTGAATGTTAGGGTTTGAAGAGAAATTGTGTTTTTCAACTTAGAATGATGACCCATGATTAGAAACATGTTAAGATACCCTTTAATGATGTTATTTGGCTGATTGGAATGAGTTTTGTGTGGTAATTTCGTGAGAGAAAGACGTTGGTTCGTAGCAGAAAAAATGTTGTTTCGCAGACCGCGATTAACGCCGTCAGGACCGAGCTTAGCGCGAAAAATTTTGTAAGTTGAAGTTGTTTGTTTAGGAAAGGGCGTTTAGCGCGATAGGTCGGGCTTAGCGTGACCTGGAATGAAAAATGTTATTTTTAGGATATTTTGACATGAAATTTTATATGATTATATTTACTGAAGTATTTTCATTTATGTGATTAATTGATCCGATTAGAATTAAATGCGTTTTAGATTGATTTTGAATACTAGTTTAATGTATGTTTGATTACTTGAGTATAGTATGTGTGAATCTTATTTGATGGAATATTGTGAAATAACATGTATGGAATGATATGTTATATGCTATTTGTTATGTGTGGTGATATGTATATGCTACATGTAATGCTTGTTGTTATTGAAACATGATGTTGTGCAATTGGTGGATAATTCACTTGAGTTAAATTTATCGTCATATGCTTGGATAATTGAGGTTGGTGTATCATCTTAATTGCATATGATGTTTGATGAATTACACGCGCATACATGGTTGACCTTGAAAATTGAGGTGGTAAAACTTTGGGTTCATATTTGACTCGATTCTTGAATGAATAAGTAGCGGTGAAACTTTGGGTTCACATTTGCCTCGATCCTCGAATGGATAAGTAGCGGTGAAAATTTGGGTTCACAATGGTGGCTTTGGTCTTGTCCGGATCAGAAGTGTGGCTTTGATTCTAAGATAATTAATCGGAAGCGAGGTGAACGAATTGTTTCTAATGGTACCACATGCATATTGAGTCACATTGCATTGTTGTCTCATGATTCATTGATGAATATGTATTGTGTGTATTGGAATTGTGATATTTGATTATATGAATAATTGAATTGTTTGGATTGACGACATTTATGCTAATTGTGATAAATGTGAATATGTTATTTTGGAATATCACTTGAAGTGTGTGGAATTTTTGAATAGATTTTGTTTTTATATTGCTTCCAATTATATACATTTGAATAATGATGTGAATTATCACTCTTCTGTTGTGATGTTGCCTCTATGTGGGTAACGTGCAGGTTTCGAGGATAGCGGTACTTCGCACGAGACTAGTTGAGGAGTTTAACTAGTTATCCTATACTAGGTAGTTGAGTCATTGCTCTGGTCATGTAACACGAAATTTATCTAGATTTCTGCTTTGATGAGATTTATTATGGATTCTCATCTATTTTAATGTGTATGTTGAGATACTATGTTAATGTGGCCTTGGGGCCGATGTATGAATTATGATGAATTGATTATGTTATGGATTCATTGCTTTTTATCAAATGGTTATAGTATAGGATGTAATCATTGATAGTGTATGTGAATAAGAAATGATCCACTGTGAAATGCATGATTTGTTTTAAAGCATGAGATTCAAATATGTGTTATGATTATGACCAGCGTAAGTATTGTCTTATTTTAAGGGGGGAAAATATGTAATGCCCTCTTGATATGCATTTTATTTTACTCTGATTATGCAATATATTTATGTGGGGAATTAGGGGGTATTACATTAGTGGTATCAGAGAATGGTCGGTCATATTTATTTGGCCAGGTTATTAATTGATTTAATTTCGTTGTATTTGATTTGTGTATCTAACACGATCAATGTTGTTGTCTGTTGTTGGATGTCTTAGGACGATGGTTGTAGGAAGGAATGATGATGCTATTGTTGATGCTTTGAGATTGTTGGCTGGATCTCTTGGGCATATTTCGTAGGCGAATGCTGGACACCGAGGAGAGGAAGATGAGTTTCGTGCTTTAGGGAAGTTTCAGAGGAACAATCCTCCTATCTTTGAGGGTGAGCATGAACCTGGAAAATCTCAAGCATGGCTGAAAGAAATTGAGAAGATCTTTAGAGTTATGAATTGTACTGATGCGCAAAAGATGCAGTTTGGTACACATATGCTGGAGAAGGAAGCTGAAGATTGGTGGGGCAACACTGTTCAAGGATTTGATGAGGAAGGTGTTGAAGTTTCTTGGGATATTTTCCCTGATGCATTTTTGGAGAACTATGTTCTAGAAGATGTGCGTCGAAAGAAAGAGGTGGAATTTCTTGACTTGAAGCAGGGTAATGGAACCGTGGATGAGTATGCTGCAAGATTTTAAGAGTTGATTAAGTATTATCCTCATTACAATACTATGAATGCTGAGAGATCTAAGTGTCTAAAATTTGTGAATGGTTTAAGACCTGATATCAAGAAGGCTATTGGATATCAGCAGATTACTCGTTTTTTTGAGTTGGTGAACAAGAGTAGGATTTATGATGAGGATAGTAGGGAGAGTACTTCTTACTACAAGAATGTGAATGATAGGAAAGGAAAAGGTCAATTTCGTGGGAAATCGTATGATTATAAGAAGAAATCTAGTAGTGGCAAGAAGCCAAGTGGGAGAGGATCATCTACTCCGCTTAAATGTTACAAGTGTGGTGTGGAAGAACATCGTGCTTCTGATTGTGGAAAGGATGGTGGAAAGGATGTTGGAAAGTGCTTTAGGTGTGGCAAGGCGGGTCACAAAATTGTTGATTGCAGGTTTAGTGCGGATGTGACTTGTTACAACTGTGGTGAACAAGGTCATGTTAGTACTAAGTGTGAGTAGCCGAAGATGGAGAAAGCTAGAGGGGAAGTGTTTGCATTGTCTGGTGCTGAGACTTCGGTCGAGGATAGACTTATCCAAGGTATGTGCTTTATTAATGGTACACCTTTGATTGCTATCATTGATATTGGTGTAACGCATTCTTTTATTTCTGTGGATTGTGTTAAGAGGTTGAATCTTGAATTGTATGATATGCATGGAAATATGATTATTGATACTCCTGCTATGGGTTAGGTTTGTACTTTTATTGCATGTCTGAATTGTCCGTTGAGTATTTTTGGTAGAGATTTTTGGATGAATTTAATTTGTGTTCCGTTAGATCAATTGGATGTGATTCTTGGTATGAACTGGTTGGAATACAACCATGTTTTTATCAACTTCTTTGACAAGTCGGTTATCTTTCTTGATTCTGGTATCGAGAATGATTTGTTTTTGTCTGCTAAGCAAGTGATGAATCTGTGAAAGATGGTGCTGTGTTGTTTGCTTTGTTGGCATCGTTGGATCTCGGTGAGAAACAAGCTATGGGTGAATTTCCTGTTGTTTGTGATTTTCCTGAGGTATTTCCTGTAGATGTAAGTTATTTGTCTCTAGAGCGTGAGGTTGAGTTTTCGATTGATTTAGTTCCTGGAGCTAGTCCTGTTTCGATGGCTCTGTATCGGATGTCTGCTTCTGAATTAAAAGAGTTGACAAGTCAACATGAGGATTTGCTTGAAAAGAGGTTTATTCGTCTGAGTGTATCTCCGTAGGGTGCACTTGTCTTATTGGTTAAGAAGAAGGAAGGTTCTATGAGGTTATGTGTTGATTATACGCAACTGAACAAGGTGACTATTAAGTACAAGTATCCACTTCCGAGGATTGATGATTTAATGGATCAGTTGGTTGGTGCTTATGTTTTCGGTAAGATTGATTTGAGGTCTGGTTATCATCAGATTCGTATGAAAGCTGAATATATTCAAAAGACTGCTTTTAGGACAAGGTATGGTCACTATGAGTATTCTGTAATGTCGTTCGGTGTGACTAATGCTCCTGGTGTATTCATGGAATATATGAATAGAATTTTTCATGAGTATCTTGATTAGTTTGTTGTTGTGTTCATTGATGATATTCTGATTTATTCCAAGAGTGAAGAAGATCATGTTGAGCATTTGAGAATTGTGTTATTAGTGCTGAAAGAGAAGAAGTTGTATGTTAAGCTTTCTAAATATGAGTTTTGGTTGAAGAAAGTGAGTTTCCTTGGGCATGTGATATCGAGTGGTGGTATTTATGTGGATCCTTCTAAGGTTGAGGTTGTATCTCGATGGGAAGCTCCAAAATCTATTTCCGAGATTAGAAGTTTTCTTGGTTTGGCTGGTTATTATCGTAAGTTCATTGAAGAATTTTCTAAGTTGGTGTTACCGCGATTGTGAGTTAAAGAGGGAAAAAGTCGAATTTTGATTTGGACCATTTTGGTGTATTGTGATGCTTCAATGCTAGGATTTAATGCAAGGCAAGTATTAAGGCAACTTTTCATGAAATTATTTGATTTGGTTTATTTTGTGTGATGGAATTAGTTGAGATTTGAGGTGTATAGTGATTAAGAGTTTGATGTTTGATCAAAGGAATTTAATATGAGGCAAAGAAGATGGTTGGGATTCTTGAAGGATTGTGATTTTGGTTTGAATTATCATAGCGAATATTGTAGTTGATGCCTTGAGTATGTGGTTTTGAGTGCTGGATTGGTGAGATTGTGAAATTCTTCGGTGTTGAGATAAGTCGTTGTTGATCAATCAAGGCCGAGGTGGTGATTTTCATATTGATGAGAATGGTATCATGAGGTGTCGTGATAGAGTTTGCATTCTTGATGTTGGTGATCTGAGAAAGAGAATTCTTGAGGAAGGACATCGAAGTGGTATGAGTATTCATCCTGGTGCTACTAGGATGTACCAAGATTTGAGGAAGTTATTTTGGTGGTCAGGTATGAAGAAGGATATTGCTGAGTTTGTGTATTCTTGTTTACTCTGTTAGAAGTCTGAGATTGAACATCAGAAACCGTCTGTTTTATTGCAACCGTTATCCATTCCTGAGTGGAAATGGAATAATATTTCTATGGATTTTGTTTCTAGTTTTTTGAGGACTCCGAGTAGTCATGATGTTGTTTGGGTTATTGTGGATCGATTGAAAAAATCTGCTCACTTTATTCCAATTTTGATGGATTATCCTATGGAAAGGTTTGACAAGTTGTATATTGAGAAAGTTGTGAGTTTGCATGGTGTTTCGTCGAGTATTGTTTCGGATAGAGATCTGAGCTTTACTTCGCATTTTTGGGAAGGTTTGCAAAGTACTTTGGGTGCGAAGTTGCGTTTGAGTTCGGCGTATCATCCGCAAATCAATGGTCAAACTGAAAGGACGATTCAATCATTGGAAAATCTTTTGAGAGCTTGTGTCTTAGAGCATGAAGGTGCTTGGGATAGCTATTTTCCTTTGATTGAGTTTACCTATAACAATAGTTTTCATTCGAGTATTGGAATGGCTCCGTTTGAAGCTTTCTATGGACAAAGGTGTAGGACGCCTTTGTGTTAGTATGAATCTGGTGAGAGTGTTGTGGTTGGACCTAAGATAGCTCAACAGACTACGGATAAGCTTAAGATGATTCAGGAAAAGATGAATATTGCCCCGAGTCGTCAGAAGAGTTATCATGATAGGAGGAGGAAAGATCTTAGCTTTGAGAAAGGAGATCACATGTTTTTGAGAGTTACTCATGTGACTGGTGTTGGTAGAGCATTGAAGTCAAGGAAGTTGACTCCGCGTTCTATTGGTCCTTATCAAATTGCTGATAAGGTTGGTGAAGTAGCCTATCAAATTCATTTGCCACCGTCACTTGCTAATCGTCATGGTGTACTCCATGTATCTCAATTAAGGAAATATATGCCAGATATATCTCATGTTGTACCGCTAGATGATGTGCAAATTAGAGATAATTTGACGGTTGAGACTTTACCGATGCGCTTTGAGGATCGAGAAGTTAAGCAACTTCGAGGGAAGGAAATCGCTTATGTAAAAGTGGCATGGGGAGGTCCTGCTAGTGGTAATGTGACTTGGGAGCTCGAGAGTCAGATGAAGGATTCGTATCTTGAGTTGTTCACTTGAGGTAATTTTCGAGGGCGGAAATATTTTAAGTGGGGTAGAGTTGTAACATCGCGATTTTTAACAGCTAATTATTAATTGTTATTATATATTATATTATGTGATAATTAATTTAATTGGGTGATTTAAATGGAAATTGAATTATTTAAATATGTGTGTTATTTAAATAATTGAGTTTTATGAGTAGAATTATGGTTATTTGGTATTGGGTCTAAGATTATAAATAGAAGTAATGAAGATGTGTTAAGTATTAAATTCAATAAGATAATCCTAGTTAGTAAAGGGTTAGAAGGAAATCATAATTAGAATTTTTATATGGTGAAAGAAGAGAAAGAGGAAAGAAGAGAAGAGGAGAAAAAGGAAAAGTGGAGAGGAATCTTCAAGAGGTAAGAGGGAGAATCCATGTTATTGTTTGATTGTATGTTATGGGTAGTAATTAGTAGCATGCTAGGTTGTTTAATTTCAATTTCTAAAATCTTTGAATGTTAGGGTTTGAAGAGAAATTGTGTTTTTCAACTTAGAATGATGACCTATAATTAGAAACATGTTAGGATACCCTTTAATGATGTTATTTGGCTGATTTGAATGAGTTTTGTGTGGTAATTTCGTGAGAGAAAGAAGTTGGTTCGTAGAAGAAAAAGTGTTGTTTCGCAGACCGCGCTTAGCACCATCAGGATCGGGCTTAGCGCGAAAAGTTCTATAAGGTTGGGGTTGTTTGTTCAGGAAAGGGCGTTTAGCGCGATAGGTCATGCTTAGTGTGACCTAGAATAAAAATGTTATTTTTAGGATCTTTTGACATGAAATCTTATATGATTATATTTACTGAAGTATTTTCATATATGTGATTAATTGATTCGATTAGAATTAAATGTGTTTTTGATTGGTTTTGAATACTAGTTCAATGTATGTTTGTACTTGAGTATAGTATGTGCGAATCTTATTTGATGGAATGTTGTGAAATAACATGTATGGAATGATATGCTATATGATATTTGTTATGTGTGGTGATATGTATATGCTACATGTAATGCGTGTTGTTGTTGAAAGATGATGTTATGCAATTGGTGGATAATTCACTTGAGTTGAATTTATCGTGATATGCTTGGATAATTTAGATTGGTGGATAATTTTAATTACATATGATGTTTGATAAATTACACGTGCATACATGGTTGACCTTGAAATTTGAGGTGGTGAAACTTTGGGTTCACATTTGGCTCGATTCTTGAATGAATAAGTAGCGGTGAAACTTTGGGTTCACATTTGGCCCGATCCCCCGAATGGATAAGTAGCGGTGAAACTTTGAATTCACAATGGTGGCTTTGGTCTTGTCTGGATCGGAAGCGTGGATTTGATTCTAAGATAATGAATCGGAAGCGAGGTAAACGAATTGTTTCCAATGGTACCACATGCATATTGAGTCACATTGCATTGTTGTCTCATGAGTCATTGATAAATATGTGTTGTGTGTATTGGAATTGTGATATTTGATTATATGAATAATTGAATTGTTTGGATTGACGATATTTATGCTAATTGTGATAAATGTGAATATGTTATTTTGGAATATCACTTGAAGTGTATGGAATTCTTGAATAGATTTTGTTTCTATATTGGTTCCAATTATATACATTTGGATAATGATGTGAATTCTCACTCTTCTGTTGTGATGTTGCCTCTATGTGGGTAACGTGCAGGTTTCGAGGATAGTGGTACTTCGAACGAGACTAGTTGAGGAGTTTAGCTAGTTATCCTATACTAGGTAGTTGAGTCATTGCTCTGGTCATGTAACACGGGATTTATCTGGATTTCTGCTTTGATGAGATTTGTTATGCATTCTCATTTATTTTGATTTGTATGTTGAGATACTATGTTGATATGACCTTGGTGCCGATGTATGAATTCTTATTACTTGATTATGTTATGGATTCATCGCTTTTCATCCAATGGTTATAGTATGGGATGTAATCATTGATAGTATCTGTGAATAAGAAATGATGCGTTGTGAAATGCATGATTTGTTTTAAAGCATGAGATTCAAATATGTGTTATGATTATGATCAGCGTAAGTATTATCTTATTTTAAGGAAAAAATATGTAAAGCCCTCTTGATATGCATTTTATTTTACTCTGATTGTGCAATATATTTATGTGGGTAATTAGGGGGTGTTACAATAGATGCCCCAATCTAATGCCATATAATGAATGGAGCTACATCATTAGTTTTTTTATTGAGAAAAACACTATAAGCAAAACCTCTGAACTAATCCTTCTCAAGTCTTTATTTTCATGTATAAAAGCACTTGTTAATTAGTTTCAAAAACCAAATTGCAACATTGCTGTCTATCGAAATTTGAAACTGAGATCAAGTTTACTTAAAACTTTTGCAAATATAGAATAATCTTAATAATAAATTCATTAGATAACTTCACATTTTCACATATAGAAGCTTCTATAGAATTACCATTAGGCCAAACATTATAGATTTATTCTTATCATGTTTGAAGCAATCTAAAGATTGTCATATATGGTGTGTAGCTCATGTGTCCAAAATTCAAAGTACACTACTATTAGCATTAAAGCTAGCAATGTAAGATTTATCTCCCTTTATAAGATTGATGGAGCTAGAGTGTATTCTTTTCAAGGAGCACCCTCAAGTTCTGATATTGTTCCTTTGTTAGTGACATGCTTGGATTGTCACTTGTTGATAATATTGCAGATTTGCAATCTGAATCATCCATTTCCACCTAGTTTCCATATGAGCTTCCTCAGCCTAAACTTGGTGGATATCCATACTTCTTGTAACAATTGTCGATTATATGACAAGTTTTACCATAATAGGTACAAACTTTCATATTTCCTCTTCCTTTTCATGTAGTAAAGTTGTTGTTGCCTATACCTCTGACATATTGTTTTGCTCTATCTACTGCATTCACCATTCTAGATCCATTTTCAGCAGCATTACTACCTAAGAATATGGTTCCACATGTCTTTTTCTCTAGTTGCATCATCATGGAAAATACTTTATTGATTTGAGGCAAATGATTCATAAGCAACACTTGTGAAACAACTCCATGGAATTCCACATTCAAGCCAATCAAGAACTTGATGGTTCTATTTTCAACTCTAAAACTCCTACTATTTCTCATGGTTAAGCAAGCATAGGCTACACGACACGTACAACTTGGTATTGATCTATACTGATTCAGTTCTTCCCACAAGCTCCTCAAGGTAGTAAAATAATCTGAAATATCATTACTTCATTGTTTCAGATTTGAAATTTCTTGATGCAATTGAGTAACTCGAATCCCGTCACCTTTCATGAATCGATCTTTGAGATCGTTCCATATATCCCCAATATTATCGATGAACACCACGCTTTGAGCAATTGGTGGTGTTATCGAATTTATGATCCACATATGAAGCAAAATGTTACACATTTTCCAAACTACGTAGTTCAAATCTCTTTCATCAGATATCTCTACTGATCCATCTACAAATTAAAATGTGTTCTTCATTACTAAAGCATGTTTCATCTTCATCGACCATGCATGATAATTGTCACCGAATAACATTGGCGTAACACATACCGTTGATGAATTTTCCAATGAATACACATAATAAGAATCAAATTGATCCTCAAACAAATTGTTATTATTGTTTCTCGTCATTGCAGAATAGTACAAACAATAAAAGTGAGTCAAAACTTATATAAGCCACTAACTTTAAAGAGAGAGAAAAAATTCGTTATAAATCTTTTTATATTATTTTTACAAAAATAAAATAACATAAATTTACAATCTTAAAAATGTATAATTTTTTGTAGTCATTTGACTAGAAAGTTACACCTTATGTTCGAATGGCATGGTAATTTTGGTTTAATTTTTCTTATAATGTTGAAATCATTTGAATTTAAGTTTTGATGCAATCACAATGTAAAAGAAAATTAATTATAATATTAAAAAAATATTGAATATAAACCGAGGTATCTTGTATCTTGTGCGTATCAGAGATCAATTTCATCTCATCCGAATGCTCTTGAATAACTATAGTAAAATTTTAAGAGTAACTATGATTTAGTCACATATGAATTAATTTTTTTTCAAATATACAGGAAAAATAGAAGAGAGTTTTGTTGAGTTTACCAATACAAATATGATAATTGAACACTAAAATTTAGACACTGTCCTTTGCAAATTTAGGTGTATGGTGTACTTTTGGATTTTATAAAAATAATACAATAATCAATCATATAAATTAAGTAGAAAAGGTCGTGCCCTTGTACAAAATGGTTAGTGCATTTTCACATTCACACTCATACAACAGAACAAACTACGTACATCCATGACCTACATAATAAGTGTTCTCATACCACAATAATTGATTTTTCAGTGCTTCCTTTGTCATAATTTTAGCACGAGGCGACAATTACAGACTGTGCTGCATTGATAGATTTCACAGTGAATGTATGGAATCCAGCCATTTTGATCACATGCTCCCACTCTCTTAGTGTTCTTTCTTTGCCAATGTTTGTGTGTGCCATCATCACCATGTCTAACATTAACCCTACGTCTTCATACTTGTTGTGTTTTCCTCCTCCTTCTTCTTCAATAACTACGTCCACGATAATCACTTTTCCATTTTCTTTTGGTATAGCTTCCCTACAATTCTTCAAGATTTTGATGCACTCCTCATCCCCCAATCAAGCAAAACCCACTGCAATTAATAACTCAATCAAATCAGGACCATATCTCTCTTTTTTTTTAATCAAACTAAATCATACACTTCAATTAATTAGTATTAATTGGGTCCCTTATTAGTGGTTAACAATATTAAATGATAAATCATTTTGGTGATTATTAGTGTTGAAAAAATGGGTCTAATCCTATCTTCGAGACGTGGGTAACAATTGTTTAATGATATACATATTTGATTCTAATATGGTACCAAAACTTTAATCATATCAATTATTTAAGCTCTACTTTTCGAAAATGATCTTATAGAAAATTCATTTTGGCATGCACCAAACACAATAGTAAAAGAAGAGTGTGTATTTAAAATTTAAAAAAAAAGAAAAAAACTCAAATCTCATGTAGAATAAAAATAAAATTTAAAAATAATATATAAAAAATTGACACTTCTTAATTTACAAATCTGTTTTATAAATCTGTGTTAAATTTAATGTACAAATTAAATATTGTGCTTTTAAAAATGATATTATAAAATTGAATTAGAGCTTACATAAAAATTTAATATAATTTTCATTTAGTTTTATAAAAATGAGTTTGATCTATTATAAAAATTTATTCTATTTTTTAAATTAAATAAAATCAAGATAAGATAAGATGACATGGCTTTTGGGTGTTGATCACTCTAATACTAATTAAAAACACGCTTGGAAAATCTAAAGTGGGGTTAGTAGATTCTCTTATTAATTTCTTGGATGACTCAATTTGAATACAGATTTACCTAAATGTTTTTAAAATAAGAGTTTTATAATAGTAGGACTTACTATTTTCTTTTTGAAATCTTTTGATTAAAAATCTCTCCATTTCTTTTAAGAAATACAATTTCATTAAGTCAAGATTGTTACAATATCTTTAACTCAACCCAAAATATTAAAATATTGAATATATGAATAACTTATTTTATATATATCACCGTACCTTAAGAAATATATTGAATATATTAAAATACCCAAAATATACATACTACCAAAAAAATCCAAAATATTAAATATATTGAATATGTGAGTAACTATTAGTGTATAGTTTAGAATTGGGCCTGCATTGTTTATTGGACCTTGTCCTATTGTAATGCTCAGTTGTAACAGTATCACAATAGATAAGATATAAATGGCTTCAGTTGGTTGTAGTTGGTTAGATTTTGCAACTGTTTTGTAACGAACACCACCATGTATTCTTTCTAGTTATAGAGTAACAAGATGCAGAGCTTCTTTCACTCTAGCATGGTATCAATCATCGTCGTTCCCCAAGTCTTCTGCTACGCATACGCCTTCGACTTCTCTAAGTTTCCACAGTGAAGCTTTCTTCGTGGTGTTGCGTCGTTCTCATCTGCAATCTCTCGATTTCCAAGCTTCGAAGAAGCTACTTCCATGGGGTTATCACCGAAAAACTCAGAATCGTCGTTCCAGCAAACGATAACACAGTTATCTTCGTTTGCCAACTCATCCAATCACGCAATCTCTGGAATCAAAAAGTAAAAGGTATCATCATAACTCACAAGTTGCATCGATTCGTGGTGAATCCACAGATTCCGGCAATGTTCAAGAACGACGAAGATCGTCGTGCAAATGTGCAATCTGAAGAGTATGAATCTTGGATTGTCCAAGATCAGGATCTATTCACTTGGCTCCTTTCAACAATCTCAGAGTCAATTCTTCCACGTGTTCTCTCGTGCAAGCATTCCTATCAAGTTTGGGATCAGATACACAAATACTTCACAGTTGTTATGAAGGCCATGGTTCATCAACTTCGTGCTGAATTGAAGGTCACGAAGAAGGTTAATTGCTCAATCTCTGAGTTTGTTCTTCGCATTCATGCCATTATTGATGCTCTGCTAGCTGTAGGTGAGCCTATCTCTAAGCGTGATCAAATAGACGCCATCTTACAGGGATTACCTGAAGAGTATAATTTGTTTATTATGATGGTGTATGGGAAAATTGATCCTCCAACTCTCTATGAGATTGAAGTTTTGCTATACGTCCAAGAAGCGCAACTTGACAAGTATATACAAGAGCTTTCAGTAGTCAATGCTTATGCAAACATTGCTCAAACAGAAGAAAATTCCAACTCCAAGACTGCCAGAGGTGGTGGACAGTTCCATAAAGGAAGAAGCAATTTCAGAGGCAGAGGACGTGGAAGATCCAGATCCACCTACAATACAGGAAACAGGCCAACATGTCAACTCTGTGGCAAGTATAGTCATGTTGCCTTGGATTGTTGGCATATGTATAATGAAAATTTTGAGCCACCAACTTCCAAGAATCAGTCATCCACTGTAACAAGTGATCAAGTAAAAGGAGAAAAGACAAATCACGAATCTAATTCAATTCAAGACTCAGCATTTCTGGCTCATCAAGATGATCTTCAGGTTCCATCCAACTTGGAATCTCAAGCCTGGTTTGCAGACTCAGGTGCCACTCATCATCTAACTCATGATAGCTCTATAATTTCTAATGCACAACAATATAATGGTTCAAACCAGGTGCTGGTTGGTAATGGTCAAGGTCTTAATATTCAGTATATAGGTCTAGCTAAACTGCAGTCTTCTGTAGCTTCTCACAAAACCTTGTTTCTCAAACACTTGCTTCATGTACCTTGCATACCAAAAATCTCATGTATGTGTCAAAATTTGCCAAAGGTAATAATGTATATTTTGAATTCCATGTTGACTCTTGCTTTGTGAAATCTCAGGTATCTAAGGAGGTTCTTTTAGAAGGATTCCTAGATACTAGTGGCCTATAGTGCTTCTCTTCACAGCAAATGGATTCTCCTACTGCCAACAATATAAGTGTGTCCTCTAAAGATGAATTCATAGATGTCTCTAATGTAGTTTCCAATAAATTTTTTGTTTGGCACAATAGCCTTGGCCACACAAATTATGTGGCTCTCAAGTCTATCTTGGAACTTTGTAATATTTCTACATCAAATAAAGATAGTTTTGAATGTTGTAGTCCTTGTAAAATTGGAAAATCACATAGATTATATGCACCCTTGTCTAAAACAAAATATACTGCTGCTTTTGAACTAGTTCATATTGATCTCTGGGGGCCCTCACCTAATGCTTCCAGTCAGGGATACTTTTACTATATTGCTATTGTGGATACTTATACCAAGTATACTTGGTTGTATTTTTTGAAACAAAAATCTAAAGCCTCAAGCATATTCAAACAATTTCTAGTCTATGTTAAAAATCAGTTCAACTCTAGTGTCAAAGTTGTCCAGTCTGATTTTGGAGGTGAGTTCAGACCTCTTATCAAATACCTAAATTATTTAGGCATCATTCACATAGTGAAGCCATTTATCTGTCAAATGAGTCAGAAAACTTACATTCACAAAGTGAAGCCATTTCTCTGCCAAATGAGTCAGAAAACACACTACCACAAAGCAAAGTCATTCTCGCACCTGGTCTTGCTTCTAACTATCACCCTTCATCTTCTGATGTATCTCTTTCTCCCTCTATTCATGACATTGTGCCCAATGTTACCTCTGTCAACAATATTCATCATATGGTTACTAGAGGGAAAACAGGAAAATTGAAACCCAAAGTTTTTCTTGCTTATATTGAACCCACTTCTGTCAAATAAGCATTATCCCAACCCCACTGACTTGAGGCTATGAAACAGGGATATAATGCTATTCTCTCCAAACATTCTTGGACTTTAACTCGTCTTCCTCCCACAAAAAAGCTATTGGCTGCAAATGGGTGTTCAAAGTCAAGGAAAATTCTGATGGTACTCTCAACAAATACAAAGCTAGATTGGTGGCTAAGGGATTTAATCAATAGTTTGGGTTTGATTATCATGAGACATTCTCACCTGTCATAAAACCAGCTACCATCAAAGTTCTGCTCACATTAGCCTTGAATCACACATGGGACATACAACAGATTGACATCAACAATGCCTTTCTCAATGGCTCACATGAAGAGGAGGTATACATGATTCAACCACCAGGGTTTGAGAATGACAACAAAAGTCTGGTATGAAAACTTAATAGCGCTTTGTATGGACTCAAGCAATCTCCATGATCCTGGTATGAAAAGCTTCACAAAACACTCTTTCAGTTTGGTTTTGTTGCTAGCAAGTGTGATCATTCCCTATTCACTTACACTCATCAAGGAATTACTTTGTATGTGCTAGCCTATGTTTATGACATCTTAATTACAGGATCATATTCTCCTCTTATTTATAACCTGATTTCTAAATTGCACTATGAGTTTGCACTCAAGAGACTTAGCAAACAAGAATATTTCCTGGGCATAGAAGTCAAGTATCAGTCAATTGGTTCTATCATTCTCACGCAAACCAAATATATTAAGGATCTGCTAGGCAGAGTGAACATAAAAGAATCTAATGGTGTCTCAGCTCCAATGTTCAGTCACTGCAAACCAAGTAAATTTGGTTCTGACAAAATGCAGGATCCTTTGAAGTACAGGTCCATCGTTGGTGCCTTATAATACATCACGTTAACAAGGCCTGACATTGTTTATTGTGTGAGTAATGCGTACCAATTCATGGAAGATCCTCTTGATAGCCACTAGAGCATGGTGAAACAGATTCTTAGGTACCTTAGTGGCACAACCACACTTAGATTATTGTTGTCTCCTGTCGTTCCTAGCCAAGATATCTCGATCAGAGCCTATAGTGACTCTAACTGGGCCAATGATCCTGATGACAGAAGGTTAAATTTAGGAACTTGCATCTTTGTAGGACCAAATTTAATATCATGGAGCTCCAAGAAACAGGCACTTGTAGCCAGGTCCAGTGTAGAGGCAGAGTATCGGGCACTTACTCACACTACTACTGAGTTACTCTAGCTTCAATCTCTACTTTCATAATTAAATGTCAAATGTCTTGCTCCTACTCTCTTGTGTGACAATCTGTTAGCTGGCAATTTCGAAAAAGGGTAAAATTGGCATAGACGAATAAAATATGTTTACTATCACATGGAAAAGAGATTAATATTTGTTGGTGATAGGTAAACATAAGGCCTTTTTGTTTCATAGAGAAAGGACCTTTCGATTGCCAATGGTGAGCGATATTTCGAACTAAAATCTTTAGTATTGTTAGGATATGAAGAAATTCCTTTAAAGAAATATGCCAACATTGGAGCGGTCCAAACTAAGGATTGAAGTGAAATACAAATGGTTTTGGAATTCGAATTTCGAATGGAACCTGAAGATTCGAATTTTGAATAAAAAAGGCGCCATTGTAAGGGACGTGGAGATTGGTGAAAGGGACTTGCATGTCTTAAACGTGGCGCAATATTATAGTAAGACCGTTAGGGTCAGAACATTATAAATAGGTGTTTTCTATTAGATTTTGGGGTGTTCGTTAGATGTACTAAAAAATTCTCAAACACTCAAACTACCGTAATCGAAAGGGAAACGAGTCAAGGAGATATCATGTACGTTAAGAACATCATGTTATTTTATAATTTAAATGCCAGTTTATTATCATTTATTTCCAGTTTCCTGCACTTTTACCTTTAAAGTATTTCGATTCTTTTCTTTTTATCTTTATTCCATTTGCCTTTAAACACTTATTATCCTAGAAACCTATTTACTTTCAAACTTTTATTGTATTTCCGAAATTGTTACTTTTAAGAGTGTCCTTACCTTTACATTCAATTGTCAATAATCAAGTTTAAGTTCGAAATCTTTACACAAACAACAAGATATTTCCATAGTCAAGCAACGGTATATTTCCGTAATCAAGTTTAAGAATCAATTGAAGATCATGGGTTTGAACATAAAATCTATTATGACACATGTGTCCTAGGATCAATCTAGTCGATCCTGTAAGTAACCAATAATAAATAGTAAAATTGAAGACTAGCGGTTGTTTACGAAATCACCGTAAACAAATTGGCACGCCAGTGGGGACGTGTCATATTAGAAACTATTTATTAGAATTTTATGAACATTAAATTTGAATTGGTATATGAACCTTGAAGTGGTAAAATAAAAGATAATAATCTGTATATACCGTAAGACAACGTACAAAACAATGACAAATACAACCAACCAAGATAGGGACAAACCTCCTTACAAGGAGCGTCAGTCGTTTAACCGTGATGTCTCTAGTACTATCCACTGGGTAGTTCGAACGCGCCCCATTTAGTGTGAGAAATACCATCCGCCATTTCAACTATACGCACGCAGAAGTCAACCATATTCGACTCCCACTAGGCCTCCGTGTTTCGACCCTTTAAGGCCCGAGATCCCTTGTATGGGATGCCAACCCGTTTATGGCGGGGTTACATAACGCACCCATTTTGTCCCAGTCCGAGGATCGGTTCAGAACGAACCATTTCCTACAAACTCCCGAACTTGGGAAATCGTAACCAATGGCCTACCGACAACAACAATCAGCGTTTAGACAACAGATGGATGATAGTAACCATGATATGGTAGGAGTCTTAGCCGCGAAATGAATGCTATTTTGGTCCTTTAATTCGAATATAAATCGAACAAACCAAGAAAACACGCCCGGATGTCTAGGATAGCGATTTCTTTGGTGCCCCTGATGCGCCTGGGAGACGTGGGCAGAATCCAGTGGTGATTCGGAACGAAGAACCTACCATTGAACAAGTTCGACCCCCTATACGAGGGATCGAAGAGAGAAACGTAGGGCCAAGATTAAGGCAACCAGACGTTCAAGAAGACCGGATCGAACAGCCTAGACCGTTAGTGGTTGTCAACAGGGACCAGAATGCAGACGAAATTGTCCATAGGGTCAGGAACGACAATTTAGTGGTAGAAAATAATCTAACCGCTATGATAGAAAGAATAATGGCCCAAAATGGTGTAAATTCGGGATTTAGAAGGCCAAATTATACTTCTCCTATTGTAGGTTACATTCTACAAACAAATTACCTGTGGGTTTCAAAGTCCCCAAATTTACAAAATTACCGGTGATACCGGTGAGTCGGCGATGAAGACATAGCGAGATATTTGGTGCGGGGATATATCAAATAACGAAAATCTTAGGATAAAATATTTTCCAAGTTCTTTGACAAAGAGCGTTACGTGGTTCACCACATTACCCCTGGATCCGTGGATACTTGGCCCTATTTGGAAAGACTCTTTCATGAGCAATTCTACATGGGCCAATCCAAAATCGATCTGAAAGAACGGCAAGCATTAAAAGAAAGTTTGAACCCATAGATGACTATCTAAATAGATTCCATCGTTAAAATCTAGATGTTTCTGATGGTGCGAACATGAATTGGTCGAAATGGGCTGGAGGCTGGATTATTCCATTCGAAAAAGCGGATACCCGATATCTAAGGGATATGGCCCAATTGGTCGATAGAGTTCGACAAGTCGAAAGATTAAAAGCGGAAAAGGCTAGGGCTAGTAAGAATCATAAGAAAGAGCGAATAGCCTATATAGGCGGAAGAAGAAAACATAGATGATTTTCAAGACCCATACAATTTCGACCGATTCGAAATAGATCTTGCTGAACTAAAAGAGGCACCCCCTTACGCTTGCAGAGTTTTGCTTCCTTCCAATGGAAAGGACACTGTCGAAAATGAGAAAATGAGAAATATCCTAAGAAAATATACACTTTCGACATAACTAAATGTGATGAAATCTTGATCGCTTGTTAAGGATGGTCGTTAATAGTTCCTCCGAACCTTAAGATTCCTCCATTGGAACAAAGGAAGAAGAGGGGTTTTTGTAAGTACCATAATTTCCTAGGTCATAAAACCTCACAATGCTTTCTTTTCAGGGATTTGATACAGAATGCAATCAAGGATGGCAGGTTGAAATTTGCGGACAAGGGAAAAAACCCCATGAAAGTGGATACGGATCCGTTCCTGATGGCGGAAACCAACTATGCTGAGCCTTTGGAAATCAACATGATCGAAGTTGCTGAGAACAAGGTTAAAACAAACGTGGAGTTCGAGGAAGATGGAGGTTTCGTCACGGTTAAGAAAGGAACCCGATAACCTTCCAAAGGTGTTCAAGGCAAAACTAATGAAAGAGGCAATACAGCCTACTGAGGGCCAAGATATTGTCGACAAAAATTTAACTGAGGCTACTGAAGGTCTCAGGATGAAGTTCGAGAAGGTCAGAATTTCTGATGACCCAATGCTGGGAGTAAACATGGTGGATTTCGAGCAGACCACGAAATGCAAGAAGTAGGCGATGCTTGGAGAAAGAAAGAGAACAAAGAGGAAAGCTTGCCAAAGAAAGATGCAAGCTGCGTGAGTACCTATTTCACCGTCATAAGAAGAACCAAGACAAGTTCTTTGTGCCCAAGATGCGCATCATTTGCAACCAGGATAGCTGAATCGAAAGGGCCCGGAGGAGCGCTAAGAATTAATTGGAGGCAAGACAATCGGTTATGGTATACCCAGTGATGAAAGCTTGGAATTCATAGTTCGATGCCACAAGATTGGTACAAAATGTCCGATTTGTCCCGATATGCGCATTTATGATAAAGGAATATCAAGCATTTGAAAGTCCGTTCGTTTCGGTTGGGGGCGTAAAGTGGAATCCCTTGAATAACGATCGGCGGAACCATGCAGAGACCCGGTCCTTATCCTAGGGAAGCAAGGAAGGTATCTTTCAAATTACTGCGAGATCCCTACGATAGATGGTGCAAGCAAAGAATGACAAAGGAAGGGCAAATGGCGATTTCGACCGGCGGAAGCTGCGATGGCATAGGCGTTTAATTGAATAGAAGGAGGAAATCAGTGGAAAATTATAAAGGAAAACCCAATGTCGCTCTCAATGGCGCAGACACCAACGTAATAAGAAGGCGGCGAAGGAGTCAAAGCCCATGGAAATTGGCAGTCTAGCACTAACAATCCAAAGTCAAACTCGGCTGGGGCAAACCCGTATCCGAAAGTTATTCTCACCAAAGAAGGAGGTCAAGAACAAAAGGAAGCGTGACGAAGAAGATCTAATGACCGATGACTTCGAGTCGAAGGAGTCTTTCTTTAACGCCAATTGTAATGTTGTATCGGTTTACCTTGCGAGTTTGAACATAAATATGGGTTGGAGAGGAAACAGACGAAGAGGAAATGGCCAAACATAGGCGGTGTGTTACTATATAATGAATAACGGTGCATCGAAGAGCGACGCTTTTCGAAAGACGAGACGAAGGAATGAAGAATCATTTGAAACCTCCTCATCGGGCCAAAGTGGAGCAACACGGCGTAAATAAAGTCTTGGTTGACGGGGAGTTGTCAATTTAATGCCCAGATTCATGCTAAAAAGGATAGGGATGCAGGATTCTGACGTTCGACCTCATAACATGGTACTCTCCAATTACGAAGGTAAAGTTGGTAAGACACTAGGGGTAATACAAGTGAATCTCACGGTTGGTTCCCTGACTAGGCCAACCATGTTCATGGTAATAGCTGCGAAGGCCAACTACAACATGCTACTTGGCAGAGAATGGATCCACGGAATTGGAGCTGTACCCTCTTCAATGCATCAAAGATTAGTACTATGGAGAGAGGATGGAATAGTTGAAAATATAGAGGCTGACCAGAGTTATTATATGACAGATATTAATCATGTTGATAAGAGGAATTTTGACCGTAACATGGCCAACATTGGGCCATGCAACCCACCTGAAGAGTACTTCGAACCAAATGAAAATGCCTACTATTCTCTAACACTTCGTCCCAATGGCTTCTGGGATGAGAACTGATGTGGGATGGACAAGAAGTTGAAGAAAAGGTGAGACTTGACGATCCGCCCGGGGACAACGAAGGGTGTTATGGTGAAACCAACTACTATCAAGCTTCGGCTATCTGGTGAGAATAAGAAAAACGGCTCGGCCGAGATACAAAACATGGTGCAAGCCATAGACACTAAAACAAAAACAACGCGCAAAAGCAAGTCACGAGGGCACCCATCTAACCCCACCAATGAAAGACAAACTTCCACACCAATGGATCGGCTAGACGCTATCTATGATCAAGAGCCATTAGGTTTCAAAAGATCCGGGATCAACGAATGCCAAGATGTCGGCTCAAGACCCTTGGAGGAAGTTAATATTGGGGATGAAGTCGAAAAAGAGTAACGATACATTAGTGCGAAACTCAATCGATCTGAAGCATAAGGTGATCGAATTGCTCAAAGCAAATAAAGATTGTTTCACAGGATTACGACGAAATGCCGGTTTGAAATGAGCGGTGGAACATAGGCTTCGATCAAGGATGGCAAGAAGCCCATCAAGCGGCCTAGAAGATTCGCACAGATCCTCTCGAAGATCAAGGCGAAATAGAGCGATTGCTCCGCTCCAAGTTTATCGGAACCACGAGTACGTCCGAATGGCTTGCTAATATTGTACTGTTATTAAGAAAATGGTTCTTTACGCATTTGCATAGATTTTAGGGACTTGAATCTGCTACCCCAAAAGCGAATACTCTATGCCTATAGCGAAATGTTAATTGATTCTGCGGTTATGAATACACGAGTATGCTAGACGGATATTCGGTTATAGTCGATTTTCATTGGAGGATGATGTCCCCAAACCTTCCGATGCCGGGCGCTTTAGGCACATATGAATGGGTAGTAATGCCCTTTGGCTTAAAAATCTTTGGGCAACATACCAAAGAGCAATGAACACAATATTCCATGACTTTATCGAAACATTTATGCAGTTACATAGATGATATAGTGGTCAATCGGTTTCGATGAGGATCATTTAAATCACTTGAGCCAATCATTCGAGCGAATGAGGAAGCATGGCTTAAAATGAACCCTCTTAAGTGTGCTTTTTCGTGCGGTGAGGATTTCCTTGGCCGTGGTTCACAAGAAGGGCATCGAAATCAACCTGAATAAAACAAAGGCCATCATGGAGACAAAGCCTCCTTCAACAAAGAAAGAACTGCAATCCCTTTTGGGTAAAATCAACTTTTTGAGGAGATTTATATCCAACTTGAGTGGGCGAACCCAAGCTTTCTCTCCATTGTTGCGCATAAATCGGGACAATTTTGATTGGACGGATCAACATCAAGAAGCATTTGAAAAATCAAGACTTACTTGATGCACCCTCCGATCCTAGCAGCCCTTCTAAAGATAGGCCAATGCGATTGTATATCTCTGCCTCTAATGTAACCATAGGAAGCATGTTGGCCCAGGAAAATGAAGATGGCATCGAAAGAGCCATTTACTATATTAGTAGAGTTTTAAATAATGCAGAAACTAGGTACAATAGTATAGAAAAACTATGTCTTTGCTTATATTTCTCGTGTACAAAACTCAAGTATTATATCAAACTGTTGATGTTTATGTTTCGTCTCACTTTGATGTCATTAAACATATGTTGTCAAAGCCAATTATGCAGCAGATTGGTAAATGGGCCTGGCACTCATGAATATAATCGGCCTTTAAGCCTTTACATATGAAAGGACAGTGGTTTCAATTTCATAGTGACCACTCGTGAATGAGAATTTCGCACTAGATTATGTCGAAACTCGACCATGGAAATTATATTTCGATGGCTCACACATAAAAATGGAAGTGGTGTCGAATATGTATCATTTCGCGAAGGAATTCCAACAAAATTCAAGTATAAGTTGGAAGGCCCTTTATGTTCGAACAATGAAGTGAATATGAAGCACTAATTCTTTGGACTTGAAGCTTTGTTGGAATTGGGGCAACAGTCGAAATAAGAGGAGACTCGAACTAGTCATCAAGCAAATAACCAAAGAATACAAGTGTATCAAAGAAAATTTGATCATGTACGTTATTGCTAATCGATTAATCAAGAAATTTGAATATGTGGATTTAAAACACATTCCTAGAAATGATAATCAAGAGGCAAATGACTTGGCTCAAATAGCCTCAGGATATAGGATATCAAAAGAAAAACTCCAATACCTCATAGAAGCTAGGGGAAGAATAATGGCTACAAAGTTATCTCCCTTAGATTTAGAAAATGCGAAATTAGGTTACTCAAACCAGGAGGGATTCGAAGTTTTAACATAGATGCTTTAGCAGATCTGATTAGCGGACTCCTATAGTAAACTATTTGAGAAATCCTTCAATAAATACAGAGAGGAAAGTCAAGTACAGAGCATTGTCGTATGTAGTGATCGGGAATGAATTATTTAAGAAGACCGCAGAAGGAGTGCTACTCAAATGTTTAGGGGAAAACGAAGCATATTTAGCCTTGTCTAATGTGCACAGTGGAGCATGTGGGGCACATCAAGCAGGCCACAAAATGAAATGGCTCTTGTTCAGATATGGAATGTATTGGCCCACTATGCTCAAAGATTGCATAGAATTCGCCAAAGGTTGTGAAGAGTGTCAAGTCCATGCTGGCATTCAATATGCTCCGGCAAGCGAGCTACATTCGATTGTTAAGCCTTGGCCTTTTAGGGGATGGGCATTAGATTTGATTGGTGAAATTCGGCCAACATCATCTAAAGGACAGAAATATATTCTTGTAGGAATAGACTATTTCACAAAGTGGGTCGAAGCGATTCCTTTAGTGAATGTAGACCAAGAAGCTATTATAGAATTTATTCAGAAGCAAGTAATATACAGATTTGGGATACCAGAAAGTATCACAACAGATCAAGGTTCAGTTTTCACAGGGCGAAAAATGCAAGAGTTCGCACAAGAAATAGGATTCAAACTACTCACATCAACACCTTATTACGCCCAAGCGGTCGGTGAAGCGCCAATAAAGTCATAATAGGTTTGATCAAGAAGCATATAGGTCGAAAACCAAGAAATTGGCACAAAACCTTAGATCAAGCTCTATGGGCCTGTCGAACGTCTCCTAAGGAGGCAACGAATACCACTCCGTTTCGACTTACATTTGGGCACGACGCGGTGTTGCCAGTCGAAATACATCTACAATCAGTCAGAATCCAAAGACAGAACGAAATACCCATTGATCAATACTGGGAAATGATGATGAATGAATTAGTGGATATAGATGAAGAAAGGCTACGTGCTTTAGAGGTTATGAGAAGAAGAAAGAGTAGCTAGGGCGTACAATAAAAGAGTTAAGAACAAGAAATTTTCAACCAATGATCTGGTCTGGAAAGTTATTTTGCCTATGGATAAGAAGAATAGAGTACTCGGTAAATGGTCACCCCATTGGGAGGGACCTTTTCGTATTTTGAAAACTTTTTCGAATAATGCCTATGAGATAGAGGAATTAGCAGAAGACAGAAGAATCTTAAGAGTAAACGGGAAATACTTAAAAAGGTATAAACCATACTTGCAGGAAATTCGAATTACTTCAGACTAAATAGATATTGAAGATGGAATAGAGCTAAGAGAGCCATGTAAATAACAAATATGAGTCATGTTCGAAATATAGGAATACATAATAAAGTTTTTTAACATTTCCAAGAAGTAAAGGAGCATCTCGTTTCAACCTAGCAAATTTGTTTTGCACAAGTTGATTCTACATTGATTCGTGTGTTTGATCCTTTCAAGCTCTTCAATTTCTTGGCTTATACCTTCCTCCATCATTTAAGACTACGTGAGATCAGATCTGCAAGCCCTTGATCATCGCAGACTTCATAGTCGTTTGCGAGTTATCTGTTCACCTTCGCACCGCGATTTTCTTTAAGCTCCTCAATGGGACTCCCGGAAAAAGATAGACCGACCTAGAACATCGTGCCTATCTTTTCTGCAATTTTCGAGACTCTAAAGCACGCCCTTTTAGTAAGCTCAAGTCGGTCATAGGCGTTAGATAAAGCTTCTCGTTTGGTTCGAGTTTTAGCTTCGATACCATGAAGCCGATGTATGCGATTAACTTCATCAAGGAGGAGTTGCAAATCATAAATGATCTCGACCACGTCGGAGGGCAAATACTAAGATCTATTTGTGTCAAAAGATTCTTCATCGAAAAGTAAACCCGGGGTTGTCTTGTAAGATGGTGAAGAAATCAACTTGAAAAATAGTATTGTTAACCTCTTGAAGAAGTGGTCAAGAGAAGTGAGGCGTATCCTCTTTGATTGACTCGAATCACTAGATGGAATCGTGCTCAAGAAGGACCACATTGAGATAACATCAATTTGAGGTATTTTAAAGGATTATTCTTCTTCATCTCGCTTTTGCTCTTGAGGAGGGTATTTGGCTTAATATGACAGGAATTTCCATTTCACTGCGTTTCCTCATCAGCACCTCTACCTCCATTCTCCCATCTTCACCTTCCGCTTGCATCCCTTCATCTTCGTTGTCACTTGCAAAATAGTGACTCACGGTGTCGTATCGCTGTCTCCATCGGTTTGACTAGCGAATCGCCTTTTGGAGAAGAGTCACTAGGAATATCAACGATAGGGTTTCAACCCCAATGTTTGGTTCATCTACCCTCAAGTTCTCCACCAATGAAGAAGTAGCGGTGATCTAAGGTTTCACCCAGGCGAAGTTACTTGTTGGTCTAAGGCTTCAGTCTCCAGGGGTAGCCACAGATGAACCTTTGTTTAAAGCATCCTCATTTGAGCCTTCGGTTGAGGAGAAGGTGCAGGTTCGAACTTTGGATATTAGGAAGATTGAGGAGCGGAAGGAATACTGCATAAAAGATCGGGATCGTGCATTAAAGTTGTGTAAGTTAGTAACGAAGGCATCAAGTAACCTTTACCTTTTGTCCATCGAAGTAGCATTCTGCCAATTTGTTCGAGCGAGATTCTTGAAGATAGAGGTTCGAAGAGACTTTAGATTTGGTTTGAGGAGCATTGGCGGGAACTTCTTTGCTAATGGACTTAGCGACTTGAAGCTTCACCAGATTATGAAGGCTTTTCTTCTTTTCTTTTGAGGATTGAGGTATCGTCGCTTCCGTGGTTCATCTTAGTCGAAGAGTTTCATGCTTTCGTTTCTTGGGGACTTTGGGGCAAGCCACTTGCTGAAAGTGTGACTAAGATGATTAACCAATTTAGAAGGAATTTGAAATAGTAAAGGGAAGCATGAAAATACCTTCTTTTCTTCTTCTCCAAAGTGTTGTCTACCTCGGATTTGTAGTGATGATGGTTGGTGTTTGTGAAGTTGAAGTTGAGCCGACTTTAGGCGCGACTTTGTCTTTCAAAGACTTCAAATCAATAGTGAAAGGATTGAGATCAAGTTTAAAATAAGACAAAGTGAAAAATATGAGGAACTTGATTTTCTTTCGGTTTCGCACCTTCGCATTCGAGATTTATGAGACATGGCGACAAGTCGTAGCGAAGGTGCCCTTTGAAGTTGTATAAATCATGTTTCGCCACGTAACCCTCAGGCAAGTTTTTGGTATCATTTTCATGAAAAAGATCCCTAAAATAGAACCACCAGGATACGGGGAAAAAGGCAGAACTAGCTCAAGTAGGCAAATTTGGAAATTTAGGTGGTTTATGCTTAAAAGCCCATACCTATCTTGATTTCACATAAGGAGGACATCGAACTGTTGGAAGTTGTATTTCAAATTTTTCTTTTAAAGTTTTTTTGCAAAAGCAGTTCGATGTATGTCCATTGGATTATACACAACTTCAAAATATTTCTGGAAAGCTCGAATTTCTTTGACATGAGTAAGCCTACCTTTCTGGATGTTTTCCTGCACAAAGGAAAAAGCTGCTGTTAAATATTGTTGGATTTCGGTGGTATCAAACATATTATTCGAATAATAGTCATCCACCAGTGTGGAAATCTCTTGTTTTGTAGAAGGAGCGAAATAAACTAGCGAAAACTCCGCAAAATCTTCATAGCGCCTTTGTCTGATTTCGATTTCTTTGGAGGGATAAGGTACCCCTGCTAGGCATATTTCTCTCTTCTTATCAAAAAGAGGTTCAGGAAGAATCTGACACAGGCCAAACTGTCGAGCTACAAAATTGGGTTGATAAGCAAGGATATGTGCTTGACTCTTGACAGGGGTGATCCTTGAAGCAATAAGTGGGAGTTAGAAAAGCACTCGAGATATTTTTGTTGTTGTTTCCAAAATAGCTTGCTCCAGAGGCATAGTGAACCAAGTTGGTCCATAATTTCGAGTAACAAATGGAGCCATCGAAGAGTCAAAATTGTGCCTTTTCGAGAAGATCATCATGTATTGAACGAAGCTGGTTTTGAAATTCTCTTTCTCATCATTTGGCGTGAGTTTCAATAACCTGGTTCCCTCAATGTTACGATTGGCAACATCAGGATGATCTTCATTAAGTGTCCCTGAGGTTGATAGAGATGATTCGAAAGTGGCATTCACCAAAGTTGCAACAACCAAAAGGGCCGCCGAAGAAGATTTGTCTTGGCTTTGTAGGTTTTAATTTCAATCTGGACAAATGCTTTCATACAAGTGGACAACAGTCATTGATGCGACTTTTCGACCATGGTGAAGTTGATTGGCTAAGGTAATGAATCTACTAGCCACTTGAAGGATTTCTTTGCAAAACGTATTTCGATAGCCATAGTGCTAAGAAGGCTATGTGTTCAACTTCGAGACTTCTTCCTCGTGAGAATGGTAGAAAGCAATATATTTGGAGAAAGCGGCATGCTTGAGCTCAAATTCAATGAGATTCTCGCGTCCTCATTAGGATCAAAAGTTTCTCCAATAGGAGAGAGTCCGATGTGGCTGCTATGTCGAAGAAAGTGGGTGTTACCATCCCACGGGGAAGATGGAGCGTGTTGTAAGTCTGTCCCGAAATATAGAAGCCAATAAAGGGGTGGCTATAGCTAAACCCTAATTTAGACATTCGAATCAAATTGAGAATGCCTAAATTTTCCCATTCCTGAGATTTCTTGCTCTCCACCTTAGCAAGCCAATTTTGGTACGACTGGTCGGATGTAGGACAAGAACGGAAGGGTTTAAAGTTAACAGTGACATAATCCATGTTAAAAGGGTCTCTTGTTAGTGCCGTTACTATGCCGTCACTAGCTCCCTCTAGGGTTTTAGGCAATTTGGCCACAGAATCATCCGTTTCGGTTTGATGATCTGAGACTTGTTAATGATAGGTTTTGTCATGAAATAGGCGGGAAAGAATCCCTTCGTTTTGCCAAACGCTCTGTAGGAATCAACGGACCCATTACTCCTAGGGTTTTATCAGAAACAATAGTGGGGATTATTACCTGAGAGGCATAGATAGCCTTTTGCTCCGGTCATTTTTGGAGTGGAGATGAACTCTTGGTTACCCAGGTTGATGATTTTGCTCGCTGGTGTTTTGGTGGAATCCATGGGTTGTTTGGATTTCTCAGCTTTCTTGGAGGTTGTTGTTGGCATTGTTGATGAAGACATGGTGAAACAAATTAGTTTTTCTGATGGTGAATATTTGTTTTGAAAGAGTGCGAATCTGGTTTGTTTGAGAATGAGAGATTTGGAAAAGTTCGAATGAAGAAGATGAAGTGTTTTTATAGCTTCCTCGGTGGTTGGAAATTTTTGACCTTTGGTAAGTAGTGGGACACGTGTAGTCATTTTATTGGAATGGAGGAAAGTGAACTTTTTCAACTTCCTAAGAGGTGACGTGTTGTTACTCGAAGTGATGTGTTGTCACTAATTATTATCATTAAAGCGTCGTGATGGCACGTTTAGGTGTCTTGATTAGACATATGCGAAAGTTATATACCCTACGACGTCATATACGTGTGGTCATCATTACTATATCGAAATTGCATGAGATATTCAAGAACAAGTATTTCTCTATCTATCGAAATAAATGTTCTTGAGGGCAATTGTTAGTGGCAATTTCGAAAAAGGGTAAAATTGGCATAGACGAATAAAATATGTTTACTATCACATGGAAAAGAGATTAATATTTGTTGGTGATAGGTAAACATAAGGCCTTTTTGTTTCATAGAGAAAGGACCTTTCGATTGCCAATGGTGAGCGATATTTCGAACTAAAATCTTTAGTATTGTTAGGATATGAAGAAATTTCTTTAAAGAAATATGCCAACATTGGAGCGGTCCAAACTAAGGATTGAAGTGAAATACAAATGGTTTTGGAATTAATTTGAATGGAACACGAAGATTCAATTTTGAATAAAAAAGGCGCCATTGTAAGGGACGCGTGGAGATTGGTGAACGAAAGGGACTTGCATGTCTTAAACGTGGCGCAATATTATAGTAAGACCGTTAGGGTCAGAACATTATAAATAAGTGTTTTCTATTAGATTTTGGGGTGTTCGTTAGATGTACTAAAAAATTCTCAAACACTCAAACTACCGTAATCGAAAGGAAGCGAGTCAAGGAGATATCATATACGTTAAGAACATCATGTTATTTTATAATTTAAATGCCAGTTTATTATCATTTATTTCCAGTTTCCTGCACTTTTACCTTTAAAGTATTTCGATTCTTTTCTTTTTATCTTTATTCCATTTGCCTTTAAACACTTATTGTCCTAGAAACCTATTTACTTTCAAACTTTTATTGTATTTCCCAGAAATTGTTACTTTTTAAGAGTGTCCTTACCTTTACATTCAATTGTCAATAATCAAGTTTAAGTTCGAAATCTTTACACAAACAGTCAGTATATTTCCGTAATCAAGTTTAAGAATCAATTGAAGATCATGGGTTTGAACATAAAAATCTATTATGACACATGTGTCCTAGGATCAATCTAGTCGATCCTGTAAGTAACCAATAATAAATAGTAAAAATTGGAAGACTAGCGGTTGTTTACGAGAAATCACCGTAAACACAATCTGAGTGTGATTATGCTCAGCCATAATCCTGTTTTACATGCTCAAACAAAGCATATTGAGCTGGATATCCATTTTGTGAGAAAACGAGTTGCTGCACACAAGCTCAAGGTCCAACATGTTCCTGCATCAACTCAGATTGCTGACATTATGACTAAACCATTACCCAGCAGTGTATTCCAATCCCTTCGCAGCAAGCTTAAAGTTGTGTCACATACTCCAACTTGAGGAGGAGTATTAGTGTATAGGTTAGAATTGGGTGTGCATTGCTTATTGGGACTTGTCCTATTGTAAAGCCCAGTTGTAACTGTACCATAATAGATAAGATATAAGTGGCTTCAGTTGGTTAGATTTTGCAACTATTTTGTAACAAACACCACCATGTATTCTTTCCAGTTATAGAGTAACAAGATGGCAGAGCTTCTTTCACTCTAGTAGTAACTTACTAAAAAATTGAATATATGAATAATTATTAAGACTTAAACACAACAACATACCTTAATAAATACATCAGTTTTAGGAACACTTGTAAACATATCACCAGCCACATGTTCCACACCATCACACTTTGGAGCCACATCAATAACACGAGCAAGATCAAAATTGATACCTTGAATCCAAGAAAAAGCCTTATCAAGGATGCTCAAGGTGGTACCATTCCCACCACCAACATCCACCAAGGATTTAACACCATCAAACAACTCACTACAACCTTCAACTATAGCAGGCACAATAGCTCTAGCATCACAAGCCATAACATCATTTATTCTTTTTTATAAATATTTTATAAGTAATTTTTTTTTTTTAGATTTACAAAATAATTGATTTATCGAATTTATAATTTTTTTTTATAAAATATAATGGAATGAATAGGAAGGAAGAAGTGATATTATTGAATGTGCTTCTATCTTACGATATATCAAAGAGTTCATTGACTTACATGAGATTGTTATTATTTTGTATGCTAGTAGATAGACAAATATGTGTGTTGATACTCTTGTTAATAGAGGTTGCAGCAACAAAAACCATGTGGTGTTGTTTATGACCTCTAATAACTACAGACTCTTTAGGAGTTAGTAGTAATTTTGTAGATTCTTTATAATTTTTTTTTGTTTTTTTTGCGCTTAAGTCCTCCCTTCTATAAAAAAATTGGAATGAGTATTTTTTTTATTTGATTAAAAGACTACTAGTAATTGACAACAAACAACATTTAAAAAAAAGTTCATTTCACAAGTCACAACACTTTTACCGGTCACGTGATAAAAATATGATATTTTCTCACAAACACAATTCGCACCCAAAAATAAGTACAATCCTCCACGAATCTTACAGCCAATCAAAATGAAGCATTTTAAATCCAACGCTCGATGTTTCAAGTTCCCTGCTCACACGGATCGCTAACAATCCAACGGTTACATTTCCACAGCTGAACCCTATATAAACTCCGACTTCTCCGCCTTATAGCAGAAAAACCAATTTCCTTCACAACCAGTTTCATCAGAAATCACATAGCTATGTCAGGAAGAGGCAAGGGAGGAAAAGGTCTTGGAAAGGGAGGAGCCAAACGGCACCGTAAGGTTCTCAGAGACAACATTCAGGGAATAACAAAGCCTGCAATTCGTCGTCTCGCAAGACGAGGTGGTGTGAAGCGTATTAGCGGTTTAATTTATGAAGAAACTCGCGGTGTTCTCAAGATCTTTCTTGAGAACGTGATTCGTGATGCTGTGACGTACACTGAGCATGCTCGTCGTAAGACTGTTACCGCGATGGATGTTGTTTATGCTCTTAAGAGGCAGGGCAGGACTCTTTATGGATTCGGCGGGTAGAAAATTAGGGTTTGTTATTTGAATCTCAATGTTGATGTATAATGTGTAATAGTAGTCGAGCTTTAGCATTAGTATTGGTTTTAGCTTTGCTCTGTAGTAATTGATGATTTGAGTTTTTAATCTGTATGTTGTGATTAGTTGTTAATTATGTGATGCCTAATTAGATTTCTTTTGAGATGCACTCACTAAATCTTGAAGAAGTTTTCAATTCTTTCAAAATCATTCATGAACTTGGGTGTTTACAGATCCTTTGCTTGCTTAAAATTAAACTGTCTTCTCTATATGTTCATAATTTCCACTGAAAAATTGAGCTAGCACTTTATCTTTGTCACTCAGCCATCCCCCTAAGAAGACATTGATTGGTAGTCAAGTCTGGAGTGATATGAACACTTACAGGGGTTGGGGAGAACCAATGTATTTGCAAACGCCTGTGAATCAGTTGTGTGCTTAGATTTAAACTGAGAATGATCATTGCGACATCTTTCCCCTTTTCCAAGTTGTTGTGCTTATATTTAGGTTCAAGAATAGAAGATTTAGCACCTGCAGAAGGAATGCCTCTAATGTCTTTGACATTATCACTGCTACAACGACCTGTGATACGAGCAACTTCAAAACTACCAGCATTTTTAATACTTTATGCCAAGGTCAAGATACTATTAGGGCCAATGCCATATGATAATGTATGTGTATTTGCTCATGCACCTCCTCGAAGGATTGATGATGTATTGATAAGCAAGAAGGTACGTGGGAAAGATCATGTCGAAGTTGTTCCAGAACCAATGGTTATTGGGAAGTCTAGTAAGCCCAAACAGAATGAAGACAAGAATTGTTGAGGCTGATTAAGAAAAGTGACTATAAGGTAGTCGACCAACTACTTAAGACACCCTCAGAGATACCAATTTTGGCATTATTGTTGAATTCATAAGCTCACAGGAATTCCTTGATGAGACTGTTGGAATAGACTTACATGGACCATGATGTAACTGTTGATTAGTTTGATGGCGTAGTTGGAAATATCACTGCTTGTAATATGCTGAGTTTTAACATTGAAGAGTTGCATTCTGAGAGCAAGAACCATAATTTTGCTTTGCATGTTTCAATCAGATGTCAAGAAGATACATTGTCTAACATGTTGGTTGATACATGATCCTCGTTAAATGTCATGCAAAAGGCAACATTATCCAAGTTGGTGTATCAGGGAGGTCCAATGGAGTGGTTATGAAAGCATTTGATGGTTCAAGAAGAACATTAATTAGGAGGTAAGAACTACTCTTTTATTAGTGCATTATGGAAGTCCTTGTTTGATATTGCTTTTGTTGGTGATGATGTTGGGGTTAAGGTTATGGATACCAACAATCATATTGATTTTCGTTGGAGACCTCATATGAATGAATTGCTTAAAGCTCCCCCGGCTGATAGCAATTATTAGGACGTGACAACCGGTCACTTGAAACAAGTTCCTCGTATCATGCACCAGTTGATATCTCATGTTTTGCGCCCAAAGAATGGCGGATATTCAAAGATTGACCAAGCTGAAATCCACCTAGTTTATATCCTTCTTCATTAGATTAAGATCAATTGGGCACGTTACTTTGTTGCTTGTATGTTCACCATCAAAGAATGTAGCAAAGGAACTTCTTTTTGTTATGTTTCTATGATTGCTAAGATCCTCAAATATATTTCAACATTGGGGTTCCAAATTTTCCGTATATCTCACCGAGACCAAATCAGAAGTTCACCCAACGCACCTTGACCAACATGAGGTACTTTTGAGATAAAGCTTGAATGTATACTACTTTCACTCGAAGGAATCAAAGAAAAATATTTATGATTTCGATGATCCTATTGAATTTGAGGATAATTATGATGTTCTTAGGGTTGATGAGCAACAAATTGGTGGTGCTCATCAAGACAATGTTCACATGCATGATGCTGATTATGAGGAAGATTAAGCACGGGAAAATGCTACAACCAATCAATACCATGAGAAAAATTAAGGTGGGGACAATGACCACTAAATGCTTGGACGAAACAAGGTGATGACTATATAAAGTTTGATGGAGTTTCTCAAGAGTATGGGTCTAGTTCACGAGGTAATGATTTTGGGACTGTAGGAAACAAGTTTATTATCATCGTTATGCTTCAAAACTTGCAGGTGAAGCAAGATGAGAGCCATGAGGAAGAATTGCGTTGGAGGACTGATATTTAGGCAACTCAAGAAAAACGCTTCAGGCTTGTTCAAGATCACTTAATTGCACATGATACAAATTCTGATGCTTTTGCCTCCTTAGCTACTGAGAATTATATGCAATCCGAAGTTTAATAGGTACCACAAAAGCTGCAATGCAGACCAGAATAAATAGCATGATGACTCTCTGTGTTTAGAATCATGAGGACTCCTCATAGTTCTATTAAGATATGCACTATGATATGGATCATGGTGGCTGGTCACACCTTAGGGGTCATAGAGGTAATAAGAGTCATTGAAGTTTGGTTTCTTTGGGGTGTTGGATGAGTTCGTGTTATGTCATGCATTTTATGGTTTTAAATCATTTTGCATTGTGTTTCCTTCATGGTTTGCTTTTTAGGATTTTGTACAGAATAATTTGGATGTTTTATTAGTCAACATAAATGAGAAGCTCACAAATATCATTATCAATTATCAGTAGCTAATGTTAATTAAGAGAACTATAACTATTTCATGTTCAAAAGCCAAATGTGGAAATATATATTAGGTCACACAAAAACGACATTGCATTGTGTGAAAAATGTTACATATGAAGCTGCCCGCTGATACTTACATTCAGAACTGCGAAATTTATCTCGCTTCCTACTGTCCTCTCTGTTGTGCCGATGCTGAAAGTTTCCATCACCTCATTTTTACTTGCAAGTTTTCCAAAATTCTATGGAATTGGTTGATGAAGAAATTCAATTTGTCCATAAACCCTCTCTCTATAACAGATGGAAAACATGCCTTAATCATAGTGTTAATCATTTTATTTTCTCTCACATTTTTAGAGAAGGTAATATTTGTGCCAATTTTTTTGGCGATTTCGTGCTCGGTATAAGTACTATCACGTTTTTCGATTCCATCCTGTTTGGAATTTGTTCTGATTTTGTAAAGAATGAGTTAAAATTACTGTTATTTAGGTTCAATTAACCTCGGGAGTAACGGGTTCCCCTTTTTTATCAGTTTTCTTTTGATATTTATTATCCCTATTCAAAAAAATGACAAGAATGTAATAATAATAAAAGCTGGAAATTAAGACATCAAATGTCTTTACATTAAACACATGGCAGCACCATTGGCTGGATTTTCTAGAACACCTTCATTTCTTATATTATAAATGATTGTCGTAAAAAAACAAAAACATTAATTTATTAAAAAAATCGGCAAGCAAGCTTGCCGTTCGGTAACCCGTCACCTTGACTGTGCAAAGTAGAATTTTAAACCCAATTTTATTTTGTGGATTTGTTTTTCCGCCCTTTTTTAATGAATTTAAGGTGGGATATGTGTCCGTTTTGCCACTCCTAAACTAAACTCTTTAATAATATGTTAAATAGAATTGAGGATGAAAATGTGCCCTAATTTTACATATTTTTTTAATATAAAAAAAATAATTTTTAATATTTTTTGAATAATATCAAATTATTTAATTTTAAAATGTATGACATGACTAAAAATTCTCTTGCCAAGTCATCAAATTCACACTCAAATGGAGGAGGACTGTAAAAATTCCAACTGAGGGACCAAAAATCTGACTTTTAAACTAAAGGGCCTTAGGAGACCAAAAGTGCATTTAAGGAAAAAAAAAACTAAACTCTTTAATAATTACAATTTGAAGAAAAAAATTAGTTGTGTTTCTAAAATTAGTAAGTTCACTAGATCCCACAATCATTAACTGTTTAAGCGAATAAGCATGGACGGTGAATTGTACTAAAAGACAAAGCAATAAAACACAAGATAAGGATTATGAACCCCCCAAACATACGTAAGTGTAGTAGGCAAAGGAATCAAAATGACTTTGATTCTTTACAAGAAACTCAACAAGAAGACACAATGTGCAACTGAAAATTTGGTAGCATTCTTAAAAAAACAAAAACAAGCATCTTTGTTATTGTTAACTTCGTCCTTGCTCAAACCAAACTATGTCATGTGGCCTAAACTGTGTTATAGAAATGCTTACGTTACGTGTAAAATATTAATATAAAAGTGGCACATTTCTGAAACATTACCTTAAAATTGGTCATTTCATCTTTCTATATAGCTTTCTTCATATTCACTTGACAGCAAATACCTTAAAAGTACTACTGAACTAGTTAGGCCACTCATTTGGTATCTGCTTATTTCGGAGTTGAATTAAGTAGTGTGATGAGTATACCATTTTCTGTGGCAGTAAAGTCTTCTATCATTAGGAATAATAGGAAACCGGGTGGTAGAAGATATGATGTTATAACATCAGAATTAACCGTGGTTCCAAAACATAATAGAACCGCGTTTTTTCCTCGACTGTCAAAGCAAGGAGTTTCTGTTGCTGATTTACATGTACAAGAAGTTGTTGAAAAGCAATCTCGGATAGCCGATTTTGACACTCCCTGTCGTAGTAACTTCAATCCACAGTTTGAGCCTAACTTTCTCAAGAACGCGTATGAAATGTGCAGAAACATCTGCGCAGAATATGCCAAGACATTCTATCTAGGAACTTTACTTATGACTGAAGAAAGACAGAAGGCTATATGGGCTATATATGGTAAGAATTTGAAAAAGAAGACAGAAATACAAATATATATGATGATTTAAAACTTGTTTTTTATTGAAACCTTTGGTTGCAGTTTGGTGCAGGAGGACAGATGAGTTGGTGGATGGTCCTAATGCTGATTATATGAGCTCTGCTGTTCTTGATAGATGGGAAGACAGGTTGCATGATATTTTCAATGGACAACCCTATGACATGCTTGATGCTACGCTTACCGATACGATTTCCAAGTTTCCTTTGGATATTAAGGTGACAACTAAAAAACTCGATCAATTCTCATACTCTCATAATAAGATACTACAAGAAAAAGTTGAATTAGCGACGGATTTTATTTTTTCTATGATTCTAATGATATAGGACTTGTCTTTGATTACAGCCTTTTAGGGACATGATAGAAGGTATGAGAATGGATACGAGGAAAACGCGATACAAAAATTTCGAAGAGTTATATCTTTACTGCTATTATGTGGCGGGAACTGTTGGGTTGATGAGTGTTCCGGTAATGGGAATCGCGCCGGAGTCTCTCATCCCTGCTCAAAGTGTATATAAATCAGCATTATATCTTGGTATTGGAAATCAACTCACAAACATTCTTAGAGATGTAGGGGAGGAGTAAGTTTATAATTTAGATTGATTTGTTTCACTTAATTGATGTTCACTTAATTCTTAGATAAGTTGAATATTCAATGTATCTGGTCCATATATAATCCACATACATTGAATTTTTTTCTTATAATAAGAATCAGAGGGAGTATTATATATGATCTTTACTAAAAGAATTATCAACTTTTTGTTTTGAGTATAGTGCATTAAGAGGAAGAGTGTATCTTCCACAAGATGAACTTGGTGAGTTTGGTTTATGTGACAAAGATGTTTTCTCAAGAAAAGTGAGTGAAAGATGGAAAGAGTTTATGAAACAGCAGATTGCAAGGGCAAGATTCTACTTCAACTCTGCAGAAGAAGGAGCTTCTCACCTTGACAAGGCCAGCCGTTGGCCAGTACGTAAATTTTACACTATTAGTCAACCATAATCGATTGATTATAAGATTGCCATACGCATAACTATTAGTACATTATACATTCTATCATGCATACACGTGATAATGGTTTGGTTTATGTGTAATTTTCAGGTTTGGTCGTCTTTAATATTGTATCGCAAGATCTTAGATGCAATCGAAGACAACGATTACGACAATTTGACAAAACGAGCTTATGTAGGAAGAACTGAGAAGTTTGTGTCATTGCCTGCAGCATATACTAGATCTCTCTCAATTCCTGGAACTAATTTGCAGTCTTCCTTCACAAAACTTATGTAGCAAAATTGTACCCGGATATTTGTTTATTGTGCAAAATGCATACAACAAGTCAACAAGAAAAAGAACAGCAACAACAACAATTAGTTCAATATACACCTATAAAATACTTGGCTTCAGTACCAAAATGAAAATTCATGGAATTAAACAGTTTTATTATTATTATTCATCAGCAAAGGTGTATGACAGAGTATATAGTAAGTAGAATCTCCAATAGATGCAGTCCCTAACCAGCCCAATATCTTATCCCAAACCACTCTTAATTTGACACAAATTAATGAAGAGATGGTTTAAATCTTCCACATGTGAACAGCCAAACACACACAAACTGTCATTATAGTTCAGGATAATGCCCCTTTTCACAAGCTGAAATCTTGTTGGTAATCTATCTTTAATCAATCTCCCATAGAGTTCACACTACTGTTGGAACAGAAGATGGAAAGATAGAAAAATAGATTTGTAAAGAAGAAGATTAAGGAATTGAGAAGAATGAATGTGAAAACTGGAAAACTGAAAGTTGATTGTAATGATTGTATATCTTGTTTACAAAAAAATGCTCCTTATATAGACACATTTCTTAGACTCAATAGTGTAAACTAAACTAAGGCCCAAAACATCTAAAGGCCCAAAGAATTCGACAAACTCTAGCATACTTAAGAGTAACGACTTCGACGGCCTAACTATTCGACCAACACACATAGGCATTTGATTCGATTAGCACACATCATTACAACTATTTCAACACACTAGTTCGACATATTAATTCGAATCTTGAATTATACATATTCTAACACCCCCCTTAATTCATGTTCTCGAGACTTCTCATCCCGATGCTCCCTTTCAGCTCTTCGAATCTGACTTTCTTCAGAGGTTTGGTGAATATGTCAACTAGTTGAACTTCAGTCTTGCAGTACTTTATTTCGATCTTCCCTTTGCTGACTTGATCACTCAGAAAATGATACCTTCTTTCAATGTGTTTACTTCGACCGTGACACACTAGATGATTCACCAGGTTAATTGCTGATTTGTTGTCAACAAATAGCTTTATATTCTTAGGCTCCATTATCTTGAGTTCTTCAAGTAACATTTCGATCCATGCTGCTTGGCATGCTGCATATGATGCATCTACATATTCTGCTTCACACGACAAAGCCACAATGCTTTGTTTCTTCGAGCTCCAAGAGATTGGAGCAACTTCGATCATAAAAATGTAGCCTGCAGTGCTTTTCTTTTCGTCTTGATCTCCACTGAAATCTGAATCAGTATATCCATGAACTTCGACGCTTGCGTTGTTCTTTGACTTCTTGGGCAACAACACGTCATGGTCGACAATTCCCTTTATGTATCTCAACACCCTCTTTACTGCATTGAGATGACGCTCTTGAGGCTTCTCCATAAATCTGCTAAGCAATCCCACACTTTGACAAATATATGGTCTTGTATTGCAAAGATATCTCAAGGATCCAGTGATTTGTTTGTACAATGTCGAATTTACAAACTCATCATTCGATTCTTTCTTCAGCTTTTCTCCTGTCTCTAACGGAGTGGCAACTTTGTTACAATTGCTCATGTTGAATCTTTTCATAATATCTTGAGGATACTTAGTCTGATGCAAGAATACTCCTTCTTCAGTATTTTTGAATTCCATCCCTAAGAAATATGAGAGATTCCCTAAATCAGACATTTCGAATTCTTGCATTAGCTTCGACTTGACCTTTACTATCTTAGCTTCGTCATCTCCAGTAATAAGTAAGTCATCTACATAGAGACATAAAATGATTCGACTGACACTGTCGACATATTTTACATACATTCCATGTTCAGAGACACACTTTGTGAAACCTGCTTCGATCAGGAAGCTATCTATTCTCTTATTCCAAGCTCGAGGAGCTTGCTTCAAACCATAGAGAGCCTTCCGTAATTTGTACACCTTCGACTCCTGTCCTTTGACGTCGAATCCTGGTGGTTGAGTGACGTAGACTTCTTCTTTCAGTGGTCCATTTAGGAATGTTGACTTTACATCCAACTGATGCATCTTCCATCCCCTGTATGTTGCTGTCGAAACAACTATTTGAATTGTTTCCAGCCTAGCAACTGATGCATATACTTCGTCAAAGTCTACTCCAGGCTTTTGTAGAAAACCTCTAGCCACCAGCCTTGCTTTGTACTTAGAAATTTCTCCATTTGTACTTAGCAATCTGCATAATCTTATGCTTTCTACTTTAAACAGTAAGCAATTCTTCTTCCTTCTTTGTGAAAAATCCACTATCCCATTTGTAACCACCACCCCATCTAATATATGTCTTCTAGGAATGAAGGCAGTTTGGTACTTAGAAATCAACTTTTCAATGATCTTATCCAACCTGGTCGCAAGCAACTTGGATATGATTTTGTATATGCGCCTAATTAGGCATACGGGTCTATATTCTTCCAATTCTTGAGGATGCTCAACCTTAGGGATAAGTGCTAAGAATGAAGTTGACATAGCTCGAGAGAGGGAAGCTTTATGATGGAAGTCTTGGACACAAAGAATTATCTCATTCCTTACAACCTCCCAGCATCTGTTAATAAATTTTAGGTTGAATTTGTCTGGCCCTGGGCTTATATCCCCGTCACAACTAAACACCACCTCTTTGATTTTCTCCTTTGAAAACACCTCTTCCAAACCATCTTTCTCCCCTTCAGTCAACTTGTTAAACTCAATCACCACAAGCCTTGGTCGGATTTTGTTGCTTCTTGAATCTTTCCTCAAAATATTCCGTAACACCCCTTTTCACCTCCACAACACCCTCCAAAACTCCTTGCTCAGCTTGAATTGAAACTAGTGTATTTTTCCTAATCCTAGATTTCAACATAAGATGGAAAAAACATGGAATTCTTATCCCCTCCTTTATCCACTCCTGTCTTGCTTGGATGAAAGTAATAGGCAAAAGTGTAATAGATTATATTAAACAAAATGTTTCAATTATAGGAGCTCGAAGAATTCTTATTCATGGCCTTAATCGTAATCATGGCCTTTTGAGGGAAAGAAGCCTTAATTGAAATCATGGCCTTTTGAGGGAAAGAAGCCTTAATTGAAATCATGGCCTTTTGAGGGAAAGAAGCCTTTCTATAGGTGACATGACATGGTCATATTGGTTTGATAACGACCCCTAGCATTTTTTAGATTTTGTAATTGTTAGATAAAAAATCTATTGAGAAGAGAAGAGGACGTGAATTGTGGAAGTTTGAAAAACTTTGGTTGAAAACAAAATTATTTGTAAAATTAGACGTTGAAATTATTTTAAAGGGATAATAACCTTCTACCCTATGCCATATGAGGATGTTTTGATTTTCCACTGCTTAAAATTTTTTTTGTTCCCAGACCTACAAATAAAAATTTCAGCTCCAAAGACCCTAATGTATTTTTTAGCAAAGATTCAATTATTTTGCATGTGTGACAATCCACGTGGCGTTTTTTTTTTTATATTTTTGAATTATTTTTTAAATCCAAGTTGCATTTTTATTAATTCTGATTTATTTAATTTTTTTAAACATTATTATTTTTACTTAATTTTTTACGTTTTTTAAATTGTTTTTTAATAATCTTTATAAATTATTTTTTAAAATTAATTTTATTATTATTTTGTATAATTATTATTATTTTGTATAATTATTATTTTAAATTTATCAAAATATTTCGTTTGGGCTTTAAGCCCATTTATGATTTTCAATAGTCCAATACTGGTTTTGAAAATACTTGTGTTGAAGAGGTAAATAAACTCTCTATTTTGGTGGAAAACTGTCAACGTGGGACTCAAAAGTTAGGTCAAGAAGAAGCAACATATTCACTCATACTCTCTCGTCTTCCTCTATACTTAAACAACATAATACACCATCACCCCTCCAATAATCACCCTCGTCAAACCTTACAAAAAACACACTCACTGCCATTGTCCTCTCTGTCCGTCTCCAATTAACTCCGAACACCACATCTACCACCATTCTCGCCAATTAAATCTTATTGTTGATTTTTGTGTGTTTATCATTAGTTTTAAACTTGGAATTAGTTTCAAGCACGAATTCAGAAAACACATAAATTATGCACTATTCAAAATAGAAAGTAATGGAATTCCTCCATTACATAACAATTCAAAATCTGGAACCATAGGATATGCATCAAACAGAGCAATGCATACTGCCCAAAACAAACCCCCGACAGTATCTCAGTGTAGACTACCAAATGCTTCTGATGGCCAAAAGGCATTCTACCAAATCCAGGATCCTGGCACATATACTCAGCTGGTTCTTGAGACTGTTGTCATTGAAATATTGTCCCTTCATGTCTCTACTTCTCAGATAGTATAGTCACTTGTTCAAATTGTTGTTAATATACAACCAACATTGATCCAGTCCAATGATTCTCTCCACGGTTCCTCAAATGGTGTAGGGCAAGGTTCAGTGTTGCCAACATCACCTTCAGGGGGAAACACAAATTCCTTAGGTGGAAGTAGATCAACTCCTTCAGCTTCCAGAGTAAATACCACTAACTTTGCTTCATGAAGTGGTTATACAAGTCAACAACTGTCTTTCTTGTTGATTCAAGCCTGTAGCCTTCTTTTGGCTGAACTTCCTCCTGACTTTCATGCACAACTTTACTTGGAGACCACACATATAATAAAAGAGAATTGGTGGCTTACAGATATGAAAAGGTCACTTGTAGAAATAGACTTTGTTGTTGGCTATGCTTTGTTAGATCCAACATGGACTGCACAGAACAATACCTCCACTGCAATCTGCTTCAAGTGATAGGATCCAGAAGGATGCAATTTGCCACCATACCAAATAGGTGCAAACTTTATTGCACCGCATGGCAAGCACAAGGCAGGTTATGTGTGACTGAATTATGTGTTTCACAAGCACAATTTAATATATGTATCACCCATCTTGCATGGCTGGCTTCTATGTTTCTTGCTCATCTTGCAGTTAAGAGCTAAAGTGAAAACAGTTCCATTTATAGACTTTTAAAGTCCCACATCGGTTGGTATAACAACAATTCTAGTGTTTATAAAACCAACACACATATTTCTCATTGACATGAAAACAAATTGAGAAAATGGGTTGTTAATACATAAATGGGCTTAAAGCCCAAATAAAATATTTTGATAAATTTAAAATAATAATTCATACAAAATAATAATAATAAAATTAATTTTAAAAAATAATTTATAAAAAAAAAACAATTTAAAAAACGTAAAGAAATCCAGTAAACAAAAAATGTTTAAAAAAATTAAATAAATCAGAATTAATAAAAATGCCACTTGGATTTAAAAAATAATTAAAAATAAAATAAAAACGCCACGTGGATTGCCACATAAGCAAAATAATAAAATATTTGCTAAAAAAATGCATCAGAGTCTTTGGAGCTGGAATTTGTTAAGGTTTGGGAACAAACATTTTTTTTAAAGGGGATAAAATCAAAACACGCTCATATGGCAGAGGGGTAGAAGGTTATTAACCCTATTTTAAATTCAAATGAGTAAAATAAACAGCGGAAAATCAAAGGAAAGACAATAAAGTAAAGAGATTAGGGGTAGAGAGAAACAATATATGTTTATGCAAGTTTGACCTAAATTTACCTAGTCTTGTTTCCAAGAATTATTCATGTGAGTATCCAATAAAATTGTGAGGTTTTAGAAGGATATACCCATGAAGTTTTAAGGCTAATTTCCAACCAGACAAGGAACAAGGCTTAAAGTGTTTATCCTACAAACCAAACTGAGATTTTCTATCGGTTGATCTTGACCTATGATGGAGTTTCAAATCTGCTACACTCTTAATAAATCGGGGTTTTACAAGTTCTAACCACAAACCGAGTTGAAATTTTGCACTTGCTAATTTTGAACCAACTGAGTTGTTACCATGTCGAACTCATAAACTAGGTGAAATTTTACATAGGCTAATCTCGAATCGATAGAGCTTTTAAATTGGATGAGCTCAAGAACTGCTTTGGAGATTTTGATGGTTGATCTTTACGAACCAAAAGAGAGCTTTTCTTATGAGAGAAACTCACGAACCAAACAAGACTTCCTAAAACAATCCCCAAAAACAAACAAGAGTTTTTACTGGCTTATCTCGCAACCAAAAAATTTCTTACAAAAGAAATATTTCCTCAAGAGATAATATACTTTTAGTAAATTAAAATTAAGCTCTTACTCAGAATATAGATCTCACTCAGAATAAAGATTTTCACTTAGATTCAAGAATAGTCTCGAAGTACTGGCTAAATATATATATATATATATATATATATATATATATATATATATATATATATATATATATATATATATATATATATATATATATATATATATATATATATATGAGAAAATTGAGGTTTAGTGAAATGATTATAAAAGTGAAAATGAGACCAAAGCTCGTGAAATGATTATAAAAGTGAAAATGAGACCAAAGCTCGTTTTTTAAATGTGAAAATGTGAGAGAGAAACTCTTTATTTATAGGTCAAAGTGTGCGTTAAATTTGAAAATAATCCATTCACAAAATCTGTCATAAACAATGAAGTATATATTTGAATATAATATCTTGACTAAGGATCAAATACTCTTCTCTTAGATAGCTCCACCTATCCGAATTATGGCTTTATACAATTATTTTATTTTCTCCTTCGTAAAACACGAACTTATCTTGAATAGAGTTACCCCACGATGAATATGATATTGAATGACCCCTTATCTACAATTAACTAATAAACAAAGGTTAAACCAATTAATCTCAAAAGCATTGTAAAACTATCCCATATTAAAAATCTAGTTTTGATAGAACAAATAACATTAAAATAAATATTTTACAATGTCGTACAAACTAACCCACAAGGCCACAAGGCTTTGGGATCTCTAATGAGTAAATAAATGTATAAAGATTGTATCTTTATAGAAACCAATGAAGCTTTACTAAGGCGAGTTAGACGAAGAACAAAGTTTATGTCTTTTGATCCAAATGTCAGCGCAACCATAGGTGTTTACCTGAGGGGAACTAAATGACTAACTAGCCTTCAACCATTGACTAATTTCTCTAACATTAGGATTTGAAGGGGATTACTTTGATTTGCATGGTCGAAAACGAAGAAAAGAAAGAGGATTTTCAATACATTTAGGATTTGGGGGAGGGGGAGTAATTATAACATGATTAATGTGATTAAGTTATTTCTAATCACATTAATGGTTTAACTTTAAATGTAAAATAACAAAATAATACAATATGTCAATGTCAGTCATTTATTTTGATGATCGAGTTTAATAAAGAGCAGAAGAAATGTGTCTTTATTTTTTTTAAGGGATTTTTTTTAAAAATAATGAAGAATTTTTCACCTTGATTAGTACCTTATGTGAATTTTACGTTTTTTTAAAATTGTGTTTACTAGATTTTAGGAATTTTTATGAGATCTTACCTGATTTTTTGGAAGACCTATGCGTTTTTTCAAGAGTTTTGGGAATCTATAAAATTTTACTGAAATTTTTAGAAACATGTGTAGAAAGCATAATTTTTGTACCTATATTTGAAAAACAAGTGTGAAACCATATATTTTTTAGAAAACTATGAATTATATCAGATTTTAAAAAAAAAATCAGTGTAAAAGCATACTTTTATACCAGATTTTTAAATTATCCGATATAAAATTTTAGTTTTCTAGAAAAAAAAATAATTTTTACTGATTTTTTTAAATATGTCAAAAAGTTCTAAAATATACCAAACTTTTTTAAAAACAAGATAGTGTTAAAAAAAATTGGCATATGGAAATGAACTATTTTTTCAAAAACATAAAATTATAAAACATATCATATTTATCATAAATTTATAAACTCTTTTTCTTTTACACAATGGTAAAATAATAATTTTAAAGCCGATAAAAAACATATCAGACTTTTTAAATACATATACCAAAAATTTCATTTGTTGTATCAAAGTTGCATATTTGGTATCAACCCAAAATTTTTACAGACTCGAATATCTACAACTTATAGCATATACATTTGTACCATTTTCTCAATCATTTGGCAATACAATTAGATGTGTAGGAGGAAATCAAATTTCCAGCAATAATGAAAGTCATAAATTATAAAATATCACTTCAAACACAAACGAAATATATGAAACATTACCACCAAGGAACGATTGTACATTTTTCAAACATAAATAATGATTGCGAGATGCAAATCATTGCTTAAATCACAACTGAAGTGTATATAACATTATTCATTTTTAATGTTCAAGTAAAAAAATCAGTAAAATAAAATTAAAATCTCAACAGCAAAGAGAAATTACGAAATCCTATAAAGTATGTATTGTCCTCTTTTTCCCTTCATATTCTGTCTTGAGCATGCTGGAAATTGACTGAACTAACTTGACTTGGATCAATCACAACCCCAAGAACTGACCGTGACCGGCGTTGCCTTGCAGACGAAGGTAGTTGGATATTTTGAGGAATATGAGCTTTCTGCGAGTGGCCGGCTACACAAAGGGCTCCAGTGTCATCTTGCTCCCAGTAAACTTCTACCATAAAACCTGTGGGGTATTCAGCACACTCCGTTCCTGGAATTCCCACGAACCTAGCTCCTATAGGAATCTGCATAGTAATTTTATTCATCAGCAGAAATTAGCTAGTTGTCATGGCTTCAACTTTTATTCAATTGAAAAGAAAAAGTGGTTACACTTACCTCCACAGACTCTCCAGATGTCAGGGTCAAAGTCACTAGGCTCCCTTCAGCTGTAGCATTTTCCAGCTCTGCTTGCTTTGCAATATTCAAGAAAACTTCTTCAAGAGTAGTTAGACCAAGCTGGATGTCTGATATGCCAAACTCTCGTTCTCTATCTTGAAGCTCTGAAAAAAAATCCTGGTATGGAAGAAACAAACAAGACTATAACAAGATTCACGAGAAATGGAATCGAAGCCGAGAAAAGAAAGCTTACTGTCAGGAGTGTCTCTTTGTCATGAGGAATCACATAAGTTAGAAAGTTATTGTTCTCCTCTTTTGGTACTACATCTAATCGCTGCCAAAATATTTCACACGTAAGAAAAAAATCTTGTTTGCCATGAAAAGATTATAATAAATCGTCACAATTATTCATCTCACATTCTTGAAGAATTGCTTCACACCCTCATGATGTCTTCTTGTTGATTGTACATGGAAGCTAATATTTGCAATAAAACCAGTGCCAAAGCGTGACTTCAATCTAATAGAGGTGCCAATGCATCGGAGCTTTCCCTTTGCCATGATTCCTATGCGGTCACTGAGAATATCAGCTTCTTCCATAGAATGTGTTGTGAGAACAATGGCACGCCCTCTTTTCGCATTTTCAATTATGTCCCACACGTGCCTTCTTGTTATTGGATCCATACCGGTGGTCTAAGAAATAAGAATGAACAATAAAATCTTGTAATCCTTTTAAGATAATATATGCTTTAAAGAAGGTATTAGTGTTTTGCATACCGGTTCATCCAAAATGACTAATTTAGGGTCACCAATAAGGGCAATTGCAACACTGAGACGACGTTTCATTCCTCCACTGTAACTCCCTGATCTTACTCTGGCTGCATCCAGGAGTCTCACCTCTGCCAATGATGTCTCAGTAATCTACATTTTTCAGAAGTTGAATTAAAAGGAGAATAAGCAGAACTCTTAAAACAATACAAATTAGAAAGAAACAAATACTGTGGAGGATTTTGTGTATCTTTCAATGGATTGAAAATTTTCAGGCCTAGAGTTAACATACTGATTTTATAGAAGCTGGGGAAAGGCCTTTGATACTAGCGAAGAGTTCGAGGTGTTCTTGACCAGACAGTGCATCCCATAGGATATCAAACTGTAGATTAGAAGATTCAGTAAAAGGTCAGTCATATGTAATATATTCAATCTTAATGTAGGAATTCAATATATTTATTGTAACACCATATTCAATACAAGTTGTGCGATCTGAGCTCGACACAATTTCAATTCAATATGGTATCAGAGCGTCTAGCTACTGCTAGATATGATGTCTAGTTTGCAAATTTAATTCGAATAGCGGTAAACTATGTGTCTTACAAGAAAAAACACTTATAATGAGAGATAGAGACACCTGGGGACACACTCCTATAAGCTTTCGAATGTTTGACATGCCAGTGGAGCTTCGGACTGAATGTCCATAAATCAATGCTGTTATGGAAATTCAAAAGTTATATACTCTTTCTAGATACCAAAAATTTGATTACTTAATAGTCAATATAGTAAGGAGAAAGAGAGAGAGTATCACCATCTCCATCAGTTATTGGAGTTATCCCTGTCAAACAATTAATAGCTGTAGTTTTTCCAGCTCCATTTGGTCCTAAAAGACAAAATAACTGATCCTTTGTAAAGTTCATCCACAAGCCCTGAAAATCATTTGAGAATAACACATTACTCCTCCTTAAATTTCTTGGTGAAGGCTCATAAATATTAACTAAATTTGTAAAACAGAATGTGTTTACCTTAAGAGCATGATACGGTGCAGTTCTTTTACATTTACAGCAGCAACCAACTTTACATGTACCGCGATAAGTCTTTTTAATGCCATGTATCTGAACAGCAAGATTTGCATCAACCACACCTTGTGTTTGTTGCAACTTGACAGCATTTTCCTCCTCAAGGACATCTTCATCGTCTGCTGTACTATTATCTTCATGACGGGCTGAAATGAAGCAACTACAAACTCCGCCCTCTGAAAGGAAGACGAAGAAATGGGCAAGAAGAATTATAAAGAGGACGAAAGATGTCGTAACAAACACACCTTAAATCAAAGAATAGTTGTTACCTTTCACTTTTTGTCCTCCCTTTCCCATCCAATAATAAGGATTTAGAAAGTAGAACACGGATTTCCTCACACCCATTGCATTCAGGATTATATTGTCAAAGTACAAGGCCAGAACGAACCCCAGAAAGAATGTCGCCAGAAACCATTTATAAATATCATTCTGTCAATGAAAAAAGATATAGCAATTGAATTATTGGAGTGACAGTTGACACATCTAAGGCTGAATGGAAGGGAGGAATAAAGGGAAATATAGAACCATGGAAGAATATAATCATCTAAAAGGGAATATACAATTGTGAGCACACAGCCAGCAACAGCGTCATAATCAGCACAATTTCCGCGTTTACTCCAGCTAAGACCATTATTTGAAACTGCTTTTGAAAGCATAGTCAGGCCTTGAGCAAAAGGATTAGGCGGAAACAATGACCATAAATTTCGGAAAGTAAGAGAGACGCCTTTGGCATAAACAAGTGATGCCGCAAGCTGCAAATAGATAAATAACAGACATTAAGAACATGAGCATCCATTGTCTCTATGTATTCAATAAACAATGTCCTGAAAGAACAAGTGCTAGTTCTTGCCTGAGTCATAAAGCCGACAATAAATATGGAGAAGCCGACCGTTGTTGCAGAAGAAGATTTACTAATGAAAGCAGATAACATGAAGGCCAGCCCAGTCTAAATCAACAGAATGAGAAAATATTAGGGATCAGAAAAAACCTTCAAATGTATAGAACCCGGTAAAGAAGCAGAAAGTATAAAGAGTAGAGCTAGAAAACTCTTACCATGTTGAGTTGAAATAGGAAGAACAAAAAGAACAGAACAAGGAAACTGTTTTTCAAGAAGAAATCAAGCCGAAACATCATGCCAGAGAGAACTATGAGAATAGATGATAGCACTGTAACAACTGTTTCCCAGGTTAGCCATGATAACCAGTATGCAGAGTCGTAAAGCCCCATCCCAGTCATTGCCTATCCAAACCCAAAACCAAAACGCCATGAAAACAAGAACTAACAAATGCAATTACAACGAAATTTGCATGTGCTAGTACCATACCTGGCGAAGTTTAAGCTCTTTTTCTGTGACCAGAGAACTCATCTGAAGAACAAAATTAAACATAGCAATTGCAAGAAAAAAGGATGGACCTATTAGTCCAACAACAGAGGAAGGACTCATTGCTGGGTGAGGGAATTCCTTCAAAGACACATTCCACTTGAAGCTCGGGTCTAAAAAATTTCATCAAACCATCAATAATTAGAAGAATTTATGTAATATATTCATATCACAACACTAGTAGAATTTTGAAAATTTGAATATACCTCCAATAAGGAATCTGGCGATTTCACGTTCAGCAGCAAGCTGAAGAGGTAACTGAAAAGAAAACGTAGGATCTTCAAATCTTCCACGTTTCTCAACACTAGTAGAATTAGTCTGAATCCCATAACTAATAACACTAACATCCTTTTCAACAAAATGAATGGCGGCAGGACATTGCATAGGATTATCAAAAAGCCACTTATCAACCTCACCTTTGTCGCGAAACGACTTCACTTTAGAAATCGGAATAGGCCTTCCAGGGTTATTACTGATAATCCTGCTTACAATGGAATGAAACTTTGGATTGGTATCACCACTCCATACGAAATCGTAACAAGGAAGTTTGACGTGGAATTTATCCTCGCATGGTGGGATCGGTGGGGAAGGTAGTGAGGAAGGGTTTGTTACTGATTTGTATGATGAAGTTGTGGCATTCTGTGCTTTGATTGCTTTGTCTATGGCGAAGATCAGGAAAATGAAGATGATTGGAGAGAGTAGTTGGACAAGAGTTGCACGTTTGTTTCGCCATGAGAGGAGTACGTTCTTTTTCAGGAGAGCTTTGTATTGTTGTGCTACGAGACAGAAAGCATTCATGTTTGTGAAATTCTTTTTCCCTCTGTTTTTGTCTAGACGACGAAGACAATGCGAAAAAAGTTGTTGCAACATGACCAATATATATATAGAAAAATAGTATACTTTTTCCATCCAAAAATAAATGTCACGCGTTGTAAAAATTATTTGTCGCATTTTTTTATTTACTGCATTTTTATATCCGATCTATCAATTATTTCCTAATTTATTCTCTTATTTTACTATTCTTCCCACCTTTCATTATTGATAATTAATATACATCAATAATCAAATAAAATAAACAAGTAAAAGTATTATTCTCACTTTTTTTTTTGTTAAGTTTTTCAATCCGTGTGAAAATGACTTGTTGTCACCTTTATTTTGGGACGACAGTCATAGTTTATTTTAAAACTAATTGTGTAAAATTAAAAAATACTAGTGTGAAGGTATTTTAATTATTAGTGTAAATTTTAACAACTACATCACTATATTAAATTATTTTTTATTAATATTTTTAATTATTTAATTTTTATCTTGTATTATTATTATTATTAAAATATTTATTATAAATTAAAAAATTTAATCAAATTTAATTTTTTATATCAATGTTTTGTTCTTTGATAACAATATGTTATTCTTTATATCAAATTTAATTTTTTTAATTTCAATGGTTGATTATTATTATTATTACTTGTTCTGGACTGGCCCACGCTCTAGGCCCAATAAGGTTCTAAGCCCAATTGCCCTTGGGAAAATGGGAGCCTCAGGGCCACGTGGCCGACGGTCTCGCATCACGCCCTCCGATAATTTCGGGCCTTGTTGACTAGGTTTTAACCGTCAAGTCTCCCAGAACTGAACAAACCGGATATCCGGCGACAATCTAGGGAGGAGGTCACGTCTTCCTCTCTGCACACGCAAACCCTAGCAATCCACTAGCGGGCTTGGACCGCCCACTAATCGGATCTTGGCGGGCTATAAATACCCTCACTGAGAGGTCGTATCTCATTTTTACTCTTTCTCACTTGTTTGCTCTCTCTCGCCTATTCTTATTTTGGCATCGAGTGCCTTGCAGTACCCCCTCTTTCACTTTGGACCGCCGTTGCAGTTGGGCCAAGACACCTTCAGTCGTACGATCGGTGGCGCCGTCTGGGAAACTTGCTTCCCGTCTCCTTTCATTCGATTGACCAAAGCAAACCAACAACTCTTTGTCATGGCCGACCGCAACCAACGTGCAAAATGCCCTCGCGACGATCCGGCGAGCATAACGACACCGCTTTCCGGCGGAGATCCTCGAGATGGCAAATCCTCCACCGGATCCTACCGAGGAGAGGGACCGGTGAATCGATCGTCGGACAACCGAACCAGTGTTCCAAGAGGTGCATCCACCCCGACGCCGATCCAAGGTCACCCTCTTCGCGCCATCAACAACACCAACCTCACTCTTCACCCAGGAACGTCTCCACGTTCTCGGCGTCCCCCGATCACCGCGACGCGTCGCCCGACGTGGTCACCATCACCACGACGACATCGCTCTCAAACTCCGCGGAGGAACAGGAGAGAAGACTCAGCCCGACTCGCGCTCGAGGAAGGGGACCCGCGACCGAGCGACAAGACCAAGAACAACCAGGCTGAATCGCCTCCCGCCATGAGCGAAGAGCCGATGGGTCAAGAAGAACGGCGGCCGCGCGCCGAACTCGGGCCGCTCGCTCGCCTCCCCATCGGAGCGACGAGGACCCCCGGCCCCGTCCGCGAGCATCATGAATGCCCGATTCCTCGGGAATGGAGAAACCACCTCAGCTGGCACGATGGGGTCGGCGACCTCATCGACCACATCGACGAAGCTATGCTCCAATACCTCAATGTCGGAGGATCAAGTGCGGTGTTCCCACAACCCTCGGAAGACGATGGATTGGTACAAGAGCTTGTCCCCGGGGTCCATACACTCGTGGAGAGAGCTCAAAGCCCAGTTCACGAGCACGTTCACAGCCTCCCGCAGGCACCCGAAGACAGAGGCCTCCCTCGAGGCCATCATTCAGAAAAGTGATGAAACTCTCCGCGAGTACATCGACCGCTTCAACAGAGAAGCCATCCAAGTCCCCTGCGAGGACCAGATGAAGCGATACCTGCTGGAGGGGCTCCTCCCCGGCACCGATTTCAGAAAGCCGTCGGCATCGAGCCCCCGGCCACTTTCGATGCTCTCCTCGATAAAGCTCGCGCTTATATCACGTATGAGGAGAAGGAAGCCGCCAACCGAGCTAGGGACTCGAGGAGTCGGGGCTCGGGCAACTCCACCAGACACCAAGATAACCGACGCCCGGAGGCGGGTCCTCCCACGAGGAGAAGCGGCGATGACAGCCCGGAATCCCGAGCAGCGAGGCCCAGTGGACGCCTTCGACTACACCGACCGCTTCGCGGCGGATCCTAGCCGAATGCTCGGCCACCGAGTTCGAGATGGAGGGCCGCCCGAAACCCACTCTGCCGTGCACCGACAAAACAAAATCGCGGATCACCAAGTCACGGCCACTTGATCAAGATGCGTCCACCTCAAGGACGCGATCGAGACACTAATCAAGGCGGAAGACTAGGCACAAAGCTGAAGGAGAAAGGCCGAGAGGCCAAGGAGACCGAGGACGGAGGCCGACCACAAGGGACTCGCCCCTACCGGATAGCTACTCGGTGACTAGGCAGAAGATTTTGGGAGCCCTATATTCACCCACAGCCCGTGGGAGGAATTCCCCTCGGCCATGGTCATCTCCGGCGGTGGCGACGCCCAACTGTCCATCAACTCGGCTAAAAGGAAGTTCGACGAGCTGATCGACAAGGCCCCAGTCAACGAGGTCTCACTCGAGCAGTTCCGCGGCAAGTCGCAGCCGATCACCTTCTATCTGGAGGAACTCCCCGGAGGCGCACCAAATGCCCATATCCCCCTCCTCATCAAAGCAAGAATGGCCAATTTCGAAGTCCACAGAATCTTGGTCGACGAGGGTAGCTCGGTCGACATCATGTACACCCACCTGTTCAAAACACTCCAGCTCGACGAATCTCACCTATCACCATACGTGGGGTCCGATCTTCAAGGATTCAACGGCTCCACATCCCGACCTTGGGGGTACGTCGAGCTCCTCGTCACCTTCGGCGAGGACGTTGCTTCGCGACAGGTCAAGGTCCGCTTTCTGGTGATCGATTCACTCTCTACGCCATTCGGGAAGGACAACACGGAACTCACGTTCCTCGACCGTCCACCAAGCTCAAGTTCTACACCGGGACGCCGCCACCATCTGGCGATATCAAAGGCGAGGAGGTGCCACAACGCCGCGCCAGGGACATACCGTCGACCCAGGGCCCGCCGGCAAGAAGGAAGGCGACGACGCCGGTGGAGCTCCCGGACCACGGAGATCAAAGCCCCAACGTCACGGTGGACCTCGACGGTCGCGGAGGACGAAGTCGACGGACAAACCGGGACGTAGACTACGCCCGATACCGACGGCGAGTTCGAACTCGTCCCCTCGGAGAGACCCCGAATCGTCAAGATCGGCACCGACCTCCCCGACCTGGCGAAGAAGCAACTCAGAGCTTGCCTTCGGGAGAACGCAGATCTCTTTGCGTGGAGCGCAGCGGAAATGCCCGGACTCGACCCTGAGGTCGCCTGCCATCAGCTCGCCATAGATCCAGCCGCTAGGGCCATAGTACAACGTAGGCGTAGGCAGTCTCCCGAGAAAGCGGAGGCTGCTGAAAAAGCTGTAAAAGACCTCCTCGAGGCAAATTTTATTTCCGAGGCCAAGTATTCCACTTGGTTGTCAAACGTTGTACTTGTTAAAAAATCTAATGGAAAATGGCGTATGTGCGTTGACTACACTGATCTCAACCGGGCATGTCCCAAAGATGCTTTTCCTCTACCTAATATTGATCGACTGGTCGACAATTCGGCCGGTTATAAACTGCTTTCATTTTTAGATGCTTACTCAGGTTACAACCAGATCCCCATGGACATGGCCGACAGGACCTGCACGACCTTCATGACGGAGTCGGGGAACTATTACTACAACGTAATGCCCTTCGGACTGAAGAACGCCGGAGCGACCTACCAGCGAATGATGAACAAGGTGTTTCGAAACGAGATCGGTGACATGCTCGAGGTGTACATGGACGACATGATCGTGAAGTCCCAAGCCGAGGACGATCACGCATCGCGCCTAAAGAAAGTCTTCGACCAAGCCCGTAAGCACAGAATGCGCTTCAACCCGGAGAAGTGAACGTTCGGAGTCAAGGCCGGCAAGTTCCTCGGTTTCTATCTTACAGAACGAGGGATCGAAGCCAACCCCGACAAATGTCGGGCATTCTCCGAACTGCCCACACCCAGGTCCAAGAAGTCCATTCAAGTCTTGAACGTCATGCTAACCTCGCTATCCCGGTTTGTGGCAAGGTCGGCGCAACATGCACTCCCATTTTTCAAGCTATTGAGGAAGGGGCCGACCTTCGAATGGAACGAGGAATGCGAGCAAGCCCTCCTCCACCTCAAACGAGCACTCTCTCAACCGCCAGTTCTCTCGCGACCACAAACCGGGGAAACACTGTACTTGTACCTAGCCGTGTCCAATGAAGCCGTAAGCGCAGTACTAATACGTGAAACCAACGACGGGCAAAAACCCGTCTACTTCACGAGCAAAGCCCTTCAAGGGCGGAAACGTATCAAGAATCGAAAAGGTCGCGCCCTCGTATTTTCCGCGAGGAGGTTGCGATGCTATTTCGCCCACATCGTCGGCGAACGAACGCCGTAAACGCTCCTCCCGCCCGCACATGGCCGGACGAATCTTGAGATGGTCCTCGAGCTTTCGAATTCGACATTCAAGACGGCGAAAGCCTTGAAAGCGCAAGCGCCGCCGATTCCTCCGAAATGACTACCACGAACCGCCAAGCGAGCAACAGATGGACTCACGTCGATGGAGCCTCAAGCTCGGCGGTGGCGGCTCCTCGAAAACGATGAGGGCACCGTGATCGAGCATTCGTTAACTCTGGCTTTCCCGACATCCAACAATCAGGCAGAATATGAGGCACTGCTCGCGGGACTACGACTAGCCGAGGACATAGGCGCTCGAGACATCGAAATACTCACCGATTCCCAACTTGTCGCATCACAAGTCCTCGGAGACTACCAGGCTAGAAACGAACCATCGAGTACCTTCACCTTGTAAAGGAGAAACTCAAGGTTTTCGACCGAGTAGAGATAAAGCACGTCCCACGGGAACAGAACACCCGAGCAGATATATTGTCCAAACTTGCAAGCACAAAGAAGAAAGGGGGTAATCGGTCGGTCATACAAGAGACGCTCGCCCAGCCGAGCATCACCAGATCCATGACGACGCTCGACATCAATGCGATCGGCGATGCAGACTGTTGGATGACCTCCGTGTACAACTACCTCACTCGCGGGGAATTGCCCCCTGACAAGCTGGAAGCCGCCGCAACCAAACACCGAGCGTGCTCCTACGTCGTCCTCGAGCAGCGGTTATATCGGCGAGGCTTCTCAATCCCTCCTCCGCGTCGAGTCCGAGTGGCCGGCATCCTCCACGAAATCCACGAAGGAATTAACGCTCAACATTTGGGGGGACGGTCTCTAGCCCGCAAAGCATTGCGTGCCGGATACTACTGGCCCACCATGCAACGAGACGCAAAGGAACACGTCAAGAAGTGCGACCAGTGCCAACGCCACGCCGACATGCACATCGCACCTCCTCACGAGCTCACGACGCTCACTTCCCCGTGGCCTTTCAGCTGGTGGGGAATGGATATACTCGGTCCCTTCACACAGGGCTCTTATCAAAACAAATACCTCATAGTGGCCGTGGACTATTTCACAAAGTGGATAGAGGCCGAGGCACTGGCCAAAATCACCTCCTTTAACATTCTTCGTTTTTACAAGCGAAACGTCCTTGCCCGGTATCCCACAGGCCCTCATCACGGATAACGGGACACGTTCACCACCGAACTTCCGCAATTCGCACGGTGGGCACCAAGCACCACTTCACATCGCCGAGCATCCACGGACCAGCGGCAGCGAGGCCGCAGTGGTCTTCTTTGCGAGGACTCAGGCGGAGACTCGGGGAAGCCAAGAGCAGGTGGGTGGAAGAACTTCACAGCGTGCTGTGGGCATACCGAACAACTCCCCATTCTTCCACGGGAGAGTCCCCGTTTCGGCTAACGTACGGTACGGAGGCGGTCATACCCGTCGAAATCAGAGAGCCGTCAAGACGCACCGAATTCCCACTCGAGGAGGAAACGAATGACGAGGCACTGCGCGAGGAGCTGGACCTAGTCGACGAGATACGCGCAGGCGCTGCGTTACGAGAAGCACGTTTAAAACAACAGATCACGCTGCGCCACGACCAGAAGGTCATTAAGCGCGAATTCGAAGTCGGCAGCCTTGTCCTCCGCAGGAATCAAAAGAATCCAGAAAAAGGCGCCAATTGGGAAGGACCCTATCGTGTCCGAGCTAAGACGGGCACGGGAGCATACTACCTCGAAAATCTAAATGGAGTGCAACTCCCTCGACCTTGGAACGCTACAAAGCTCAAACAATACTACAGCTGAGATAGAACGACCACGTGCTCAACGTCTCGTGGCCCCTAAACCCCTCCTCGGGGATATGGCTCAGCCTTGGGTCGCAGAATGGTGCTCGTACGCGCCCCAAGCCACTCACACACGGGGACCTACTCGACCGCATGAAGTAAGGACCCCGTTCGATGCGGAGCCCTCGATCGAGGTCCGCGGGTCTTTCTTGCACCTTTGGCAGGATGTCCGGCTCGCGACGGACGGTCCACGCCCCGAGTATGTGGTCTCTTAACAAGACCATGTCCTCGCCTGGGGCCTCGAGCCCCCAAGCCTAGCACAAGCTAGGGAAGATAACATCGAGCAGTTGAACAAACAAGGTCGAGCATAGCATACATAAACAGTTAACAAGTATAGATATTTGCAAACAAAGCATTTATAAATGGCCGACAAAGGCCAGCTAAATATTAATGGGCGCAAGGCCCAAAATTACAAACATCCAAAAATACGGGCATATGCCCAGCGTACAAACATTAAAACAAAGGAGGCACGCAGCCGGATAGCTCGCAGCCCCGGAAAATCTAAACAAAATCATTCTTCAGGAGCCACGACCTCCCCGTCGACCACACGGTGAAAGGGGCCGATCCCGGATGTCACCAACTCCACCCCGGGATTCATCACCTGCACCTGCTGGACAGCCCGCTCGAAACCAAAGGTCAGCGCCTCCAAAGCATCCCCTTCGAGGATCCTAACCCGGGCAATCAAATCGGCCGAGAAAGGAGCTCTGTTCTTGACAGACTCGTCCTCGGCGAGCCGTTCGCCCTCAAGAACTTGACCTCGGCCGCCGGTGATCCTTCTCTTCGACCAAAGGCTCGATTTCCCTCATCTCCTCAACTCCCCCGTGACTCACACGGGCATTCAAACCCGGAGCTTCGCATTCGTTCCATTGTGCCATATTGTCCGGAGAGCCCTTGTTAGCTTGGGAAGTTTGAGCGTGGGCGTCGGCCATCGCGTCGTTCAAAGTCAACGAGGTCTCGGGCAGCCGAATAACCGCGGACACATCAGCATTTAGACCCTCTCCCCGCGCCTTTGGGTCGAGCCCCAGGATCGTCTTCCTCTCCGCCGCTGGGACGATCGGAGGTTTTCCTCAAAAGTTGCCTCGAGCGCGGGGGCAGACGGCATCCGGCGGATACCGAAGTCCCCGGCTCTCCCTGCTCGGTTCGCTCAGATCTCCGCCTCTTGAGCGGTTGGTCGGGAGATGAAGCTGGAGAAGGGGTGTTGACGGCGGGCTGAGAATCCTCGCGTGCTTGTCGTTGCAGATCAACAACTCGGTCTTTGGCAGACGGTCGAGGACCCTTGGGTCAGAGCTTGAGCATGCGTTCCTCCATGGCCGCCATTTTATCTGCAAAACAAGCAAGAAAGCATTAGCACACAGCTATACGGGCAACTCCCCTTACGCGTTTCAAAGAAATACCTAACAGCCCCAACGCGTCCTCGTCAGACTCGCAGTCGAGGAGAGCCTTAGTGTGAATGTACCGCCGGGCTATTTCTATCTCCCCGTGGGAGTCGAGAGCACGCCTCCTCGACACATATGGCGGAAGCTCTTCACAAAATTTTCCAACCTTGCATATGAAAGTTGGTCGTCTCTGCCCATCTTCTCGGGCTTCACCGCGTAAAAATCCGGGCCCCGCTCGTAATGCCCCCTATCCCATTCAAGGGGAAACTTCGCCCATATCCTTTCCACCTCCTGTCTATCCTCATTGATCACCGCGGTCCGCTCGAACAGGGTGTTTTCGGCCTCTCTCGTGACGGGCTTTATCACGTAGAACCGTTTCTTAAAGTCCCGACGAGTCCGTGCACGGGAAAAGCTTGCGGGCTGAACGAGACCACGCACATTTATCCCGACCATCCGCTGCGGATGAAAGATGCGGAAGAAGAGGGAGAGTGGCCCTATATCCGGATAGCGACACGATCTCGAATGCCCGCATGGGCGAGGCATTCGGATGAAGTTGTGAAGGGCAAGATTCACCAGTGAAGACCCGTCGGAACCGGTGAAAGGCGACGGATGCCCGCTCCCGAAAGGCAAACTCATACATGGGAACCTCGTCGAGGAGTACGACGAGCATATCCTCCTTCCAGACGGTATCGCACGACCAGAACCCTCGACTCCTTCATCTAGATCCTCAATTTCGTTGAACGCGTTGGATGAGTCAGTAGAGAAGTCTGAGGCAAAGTCCCTTGGTTCGGGCGCAACCCAGGAGAGGTCCGGCGCCAGCCTTACTCGACGAAGCCCGCTCGCCCCCTCATCGCCGACACGTGTGTTATCCCCGGCACCTGAAAAGCAGCGAAAGAAAAGTGAATTCGAGGACATCAAATCCACCCCTCCACCACGGCTCAAGTGACACGGCGAGGGCCCGACATCTCAGCAAGGCGATTATGTCTTTCTCTCGAGAACCTCACGCAGGTCACTCCCCTCCCACACTCGTCAGTCCTTAAAAATTCCCCGGGAGGTGCAGCAATCTCCCCGCGAGATTCACGTTTTTTGGTCGCGGCATTCAAGTTTCTGCCCATGCCACTCCAACTCCTGCCCGGCTCATCCTAGAATCTCCCCGTAATACCCAACTCTCTCCCCGCTAGATGCAAGAATCTCCCGCAGATTCAACTCTCTCCCCGCAAGGATCTCCTCGCGATATTCAATCTCCCCGCGACATTCATACAAAATAAACCCTAAATTCATCCTAGAACATGAATTAAAAGGAGGTTATCAAAGAATTAGGGATGTTTACCTGCTTTTGGAGTCGAAGACATGTTGAGAATTTGAAGTAGGAAGTTGTGGAAGATTCTGCGTCTAAGAGCTTTTGAGTTGGAGAATCGAGGAGAATAAACAAATGAAACCCTAAAAGTCCTTTTATAGCCAAACCTCATGGGCATACGAAGGTCACGCCTTTTAGGCGCCAAAAGCCTCATTTCACGATGACAAGTGGCATCAACCGACACGACGCTTACCCTACTCGTGGGTCGGGCAACTCGATTCATTAACCTCACTCCCCGATGTTCCCACGCGGACATCCCCGCGTATAAACGGAAAGAAGATGCCCGCCGGACGTCTACCGCGTCTGCGGACTTCTGCCCATCGCTTAGCCAGGTAGCAGAGGTCATTGGATTCGGCCGAGGACATGCCCGGTTCAAAGTCATTACTCTACTAGAGCAAAGACTTGGGGGGCTCCTGTTCTGGACTGGCCCACGCTCTAGGCCCAATAAGGTTCTAAGCCCAATTGCCCTTGGGAAAATGGGCTGGAGCGTCCTCGCGGGGGCCACGTGGCCGACGGTCTCCCGCCACGTGCCTCCGATAATTTCGGCCTTGTTGACTAGGTTTCCTTAACCGTCAAGTCTCCGGGAACTGCAACAAACCCGGATATCCCGGGCGACAATCTAGGGAGGAGGCCACGTGCTGGCCTCTCTGCACACGCAAACCCTAGCAATCCATTAGCGGGCTTGGACTTCTGCCCACTAATCGGATCTTGGCCCAGCGCTGGGGGCTATAAATACCCTCTCACTGAGAGGTCGTATCTCATTCTTTACTCTTTCTCACTTGCTTGCTCTCTCTCTGCCTATTCTTATTTTGGCATCGGAGTGCCTTGCAGGTACCCCCCCTTCTCTTTCACTTTGGACCGCCGTTGCAGATTGGGCCAAGACACCTTCTGGTCAGGTACGATCATTACTATTAAAATATTTATTATAAATTAAAACATTCTCATATATTTTTAGTATCTCTTTAAAAAATTGATATGATCATTAAAAACACTTAGTATCTAAGGACAAATATGAGAAATTCAATAAAAACAATTAATTATACATTTATATGTTAAAGTTAGACATATATTTTTTAAACAAATCTTCCATAAATTGATCTATAGTTTTAAGTTGACCTATAAATCAAAAACATATATATTTTATTGCGAAAAACGTCACTAGATCTTATATTTATTATTATTATTATTATTATTATTATTATTATTATTATTATTATTATAATTATTATTATTATTATTATTTGAATATTATATTATTTTTTTCTATTTATATACTATTATTATTATTAATGAAAGATAAGTAATATATTATTATTTTATTATTATTATTATTATTATTATTATTATTATTGTCAATTTAATAAATAAGAGAATTATGATTGCACTTAAAATTTAAAATTACTATCAGGATGACATGTGATTATGATTGTTGTTGATAACTTTGAATTTAAATATATTAAAATTTAGATACGATTAAAAGAAAAGAGATGATATACTAACCGTGTAAAAAGATTTACACTGTCAACTAATCACAACCATAAATTCTAGTAAATTAAGTTATAATTTTAAAAATAGGTATATGAATGATAAAACAATTTAGTATATTTAAAATACTTTAGGCACATAGTATAATTTTAATTTGTACTAGTCAGACCCGGTGCTCTTGTAAGAGTGAATTTATTTTAATATTGACAAAATAATGTTTTTATATACATATAAAAAATTTATATTTATTAGGAAAGTACAATGAAAAATTATGAAATTAAAATATTACAACAAAATAATATGATTATATAAAATATAATGGTATATTTGACAAATAATATATTTACATATACATGTGAATTTAAATTGAATTATGTAATGTTAAAATAAACTTAATGTATTAGATAATTTTTTTAAAAACTAGTGACACGGAGAAAGAAAAAATTAATATTTGAAAATAATGGTAATAATTTGATAGTGACCCATAAGATAAAAAATTAGTTGTGTAAATAATAGGTAGTATTATTAAATTTTATAAAATATATTTTTAATTTTATTAAATTTAAATAATAGATTAATTAGTATTTAATGGGAAGATACAATGAAAAATTATGAAATCAAAATATTACAATAAATAATATGATTATACAAAATATAATGGTAAACTTGACAAATGATGTATCTAGATACACATGTGAATTTAAATTGAATTACATAATGTTAAAATAAACTGAATGTATTAAGTAATTTTAAAAAAAACTTGTGACATGGAGAAAGAAAAAATTAACATTTAAAAATAATGATAATAATTTGATAGTGACCCTTAAGATAAAAAATTAGTTGTATGAATGATATGTAGTGTTATTCAATTTTATAAAATATATTTTTAATTTTATTAAAGTTAAATAATAGATTAATTAGTATTTAATGAGAAAGTATAATAAAAAATTATGAAATCAAAATATTACAACAAATAATATGATTATACAAAATATAATAGTAAATTTGACAAATGATGTATTTAGATACACATGTGAATTTAAATTGAATTACGTAATATTAAAATAAACTGAATGTATTAAGTAATTTAAAAAAAAAAAGTTGTGACATGGAGAAAGAAAAAAATTATATTTGAAAATAATGGTAATAACTTGATAGTGACCCGTAAGATAAAAAGTTAGCTATGTGAATGATACGTAATATTATTCAATTTCATAAAATATATTTTTAATTTTATTAAAGTTAAATAATAGATTAATTAGTATTTTCAGTGATAATAAACAAATAGGAAAGATAAAATATGTTTTAAAATGTAAGTTTAAAATAAGATATTTAATTGTAAAAGAATCAATTATATTAAAATTCAAATGTATTAAATATTTATATAAAATAAAAAGAGAAGAGAAAGAAAAGAAAAAATAGTGTAAGATGAGAAAATTAGTTTTTTAATTTGGACCAATGAAAAGTTGACAATTAGTGCATGAAATCAAAAAAGTTAGAAAAATTAAGGGTTGATTTGTTAGATACTAAAATGTCTGAAGTGTAGTGTAAAATGTTTTTTAGAAAATGGTAGTTTAGGTAGTTTAGACAATGTCTTAGTATATGGTAGACAGTAGACTTTATGTGGTAAAATTTCATTGATATAATAAAATTTTAAAATATGATAGTGTAATTGTATAGCATAAAAGCTGACACTATTACTTTAAAATATTTATAAATATGATAATGTAATTGTATGGTAATGTAATTGTATGTTGGTGTAATAAAAGCTAACACTATTACTTTGTTTTCTTTCTGAAAAGGCTCGTAAATAAAATATTGAAGAAACATTTATCTCAAGCATAAGACATGTTCTAAGAGAAAAAAATTTAATTCAAATACATGATATAGAACTGACAGAAGAAATAAAAACAACTGTAAAAAAGATGCTCAAAAGAGAGTGAAAAGAAAATGAGAGAGAACAAAAGTTTGACATAATGAGATGAGGAGGAAGATAGAGAAATAATTTTATAATGAGAAAAGTTTGACATTGGTTGGAGGGAAAAATGAGATTTTAATTCGGATCAATTACAATTGAACATTTGATGCTTCTATCTCGATTCAAATTTCTGAAACCTTTACCGACGGCCAATCCGTGGGTAAACCTTTTATCTACGGTCGCGTCTGTCACTATAGCACCTGCAATTTTCAAAAATCAAATACAAGCAATATAAATTACTTATGAGACCATGGTTCGATGCAATTGACATCCTGAGCACGATGGTACTCATCGCTTTGTCTAATTTTTTCTAAACAAGAAAACCCCAAATCGGAGCTTCAACCCAAGCAATGGTGGATTCACATACCTGCACTCAAACTTTAATTAAACCATACATAAAGCATCAAAACTTCATCACGAACACAAAGCTTCCATGCTTATGTACACTTCTTTGAGAAAAAATGACTTTTTGTTGACTTTTAGAAGGACCTATAATGTCTTGACCCATAACTCTCAAATGAAGCACTTTTGGACAAAGCTTGTGAGACGCAAAGTTGTAGAGAATTGAATTCTCTTTAAAATGAGATTTGGTGAAAAAAATTCTGATGAAGTATGTGAAATTTCTGATGAAGTATGTGAAGTATGTTCCTCAAAGTTATGTTGACTTTTTATCAAAAAACCCTAATTTAAAAACTTTAACTTTTAATCAATTCTTTGACTCTCTTGATGAATCATGATCAAACATTGATCAAATGATGAATGTGACTTCAAAATCTTGATGTTGACAAAAAATGATGAAGTTTGATTGTATGTTGACCACAATTGACTTTTTGTCCAACACAACTGATTTTCAGTCATTTGAGCAATTTGACTGAGCAAACTTGAGTTGTGAGGCTTGAAACTTGACATGGCGATACCTTGAGACATATGAGGAGGCATGATGCTCACTTGAGGCAATAGAAATCATTTTTTTACTTGAGAGAATCAAAATCCTAGTTATGGGTTGATTGCTTAGGAGATGGTCCATCTGGTCAACCCTTGAGGAACTCTTGAGTATGGAGATGAGTATTGACTTGAAAAATATGAAGGAAATTGTTTGGGTATAACACACGCATACAAACAATTGTCATATCAGGTGCCACATGTGTAAGAGTTAACACCGTTTATGAAAATTGGACGGAAAAGACTTAAATGACACTGTTTGAAGAAGTAAGAGACTAACTTGGACGTTTTAAAAGAAAGATGACCAAAATGAACCCAGAGGTCTAGATATGGGGATGCCACTCGTGCAAGAGTTAACACCGTTTGTGAAAATTGGGCAGAAAAGACTTAAATGACACTATTTGAAGACTTAAAACTTGGACGTTTTAAAAGAAAGATGACCAAAATGAACCCAGAGGTATAGATAAGGGACTAAAAGGGTATTAAACATAAACTATTTTATAGGAAGTGCATATTCAGAATAAATTTTGTCGTAAAATAGGATGAATCTCTAAAAAGAATAAATTATATATGTGTGGGTGTGCACCTAAAATATATTTTTTATTTTCCAGAAACATTTTTGAAAATAAGTAGGGTATTTCTTAGAGAACTTTTCTTGCCACCCCCAGATTTAACCTGGCACCCCCCTAATCTTTTTTATTCCAAATTTACCCCTGATACATTACAAAGGAATTTCCAGACAAAATTTTTGGTACACCCACCAAATTTCCAGTACAACCAATTTTCTGGAAGTACATTTAAAAAATCAGCTATACCAGAAATTACGTAATATCCAGTACAACGAAATTTACGGAAGTGATTTTGAAAATTTCGGTATACTGGAAAATACAAGTTTTCGGTATACCGTAATTAATTACCCCATAATCAAATAATAACTTAAATTGGTATTCTACACTATTTCCAATTATTCGGAAAAATATACGAAAATATTAAATTAAGTAAATAATTAAACAATTAAATAATTTGGGTGTTACAACTATCTCCTTTGTTTGTGTTAGGGGTAACCATAGAAGTTTTTCTCACACTGGATCTCTCTACATGGTTAAGTGTTTGATTAAAAAATCAATAACATAGTCGGAGCTCTAATACCAATTAAAGGTTGAGAAAAACAAGAAATGGAGGGTTTGAATTGGATTTACAAAAAACATTTTTCTTAGAAATGCCTCACACAAACAATCAAGATAAGCAAGCTAAGAAAGAAAAGTGAGACAATCAATTTATACAAGTTCACCTTAAACTACTCTTGTCCACCCACCAAGGTAATTTTTCCTTCAAAAAGGACTTAATCCAGTAATCTTGAAAGATTACAAACAATCGTCTAAGAGTTAGAAAACACCTTAGCCCTCTCAAGTATACAAATTAACACTTAGTCACTCGAGGAAAACAAAACTCAAAAGATTACAATCAAACGTCTAAGTGTTAGAAAACACCTTAGCTCTCTCAAGTATACATACTATCACTCAGTCAACAAGAAAATAAATCTCAAAAGATTTACAGTAGAAAGTGTTTACAATAGTGCTTTTAGAAAATCAGATTTAACACAGCAATGAAGAACAAATGTTTACACAAAAAATGAGCAATAACGTTGTGCTTTTTGAGTTTATTTTGGATGGATATTCCTACTTGAATATATTTGCACATAAACTCTTCTTTTCAACTGTGTTCCAACTTTGTTGATAATTTTTTTCTTTTGGATGAATATTCCTACTTGAAATAGTCACTCATTTATATAGGCTCGAAGAGTAGAGGTTAGAAAGGACAAAACGTCACTTTCGTTTTTAGCTTCCATAACGGTAGCATGAGATTATGGGAGACAAATTCCTTGGTCGTACAATGTGTTCTTCACCATAATGGAATGAGTAATTTCACTATTGTACTATTTCTTCTAGTGCAAGTTTTTTTAATCTTTATCTTATAATAAAATACTTCTAACATGAAGTAATGATGAGTACATAAGAGATCATGTTAGATGAGTGTTCCAAGAGTATCATAATCTTTAGATTCTGAACGTTGTCTTCAGAGTTAGAAGCAAAAACTTATTTGAGAAACGTATGTTGACATCTCCGCTAGAAGTAAAAGCTTGTATGAGAAAGCACACAAAAATCCTTTTCTAGAAACAAATCTTGTCTTCTGAGTTGGAAGCAAAAGCTTATTTGAGAAGCACACATAAATCCTTTTTTAGAAACAAATATTGGCTTCTGATCTTGAAGCAAAAGCTTTTTTTAGAAGCAAGCGAATATCCTCTTTTTAACGAACATTCAACATTCATCAGAACTGCTGATGTTTTTTGAGAAGTTGATGCAATAATTTTTCAGAGGCGTGCCGACAATGATTATAATAATCTTATCCATAATCAAATAGAATATTATATCTACACACTTAAATATTATTAGAGTACATAATTGTTACATATAAAATATATGCATTGTTATCATCAAAAGTAGAGATTATATGCATAACCAAATATTGTTCTAACACTTTCTACAAAATCTTTCTAGGCACTCTATCATACGCCTTCTTCAAGTCAATAAAGTTTAAGTGCAAGTCTTGTTTGACCATCCAATACTGCTCTTTAAAACAAACATTTTTTACTCTAACTTGACACTTTCATTTCACTACCATGATTCTTTACCCTTAAATCCAAAACCCCTTTATTCACTCGATATCTCTTTAGACACTTTTCAAATATCTTAGGTCAACTTGTTCGACATATCATTTGCATTTTTCTATGGTTGTCCAAACCTTCTCTCAAAGATTTTGTGTTGAATTTTTTTTCCCCACTTTTCAAATGTGGTGGTCATTTGATATGTGACGGTACAATATAACTTCTCTTTATGTTCCCGTTAATTATTGCATCATAACTAAAAGTCTATGTTGGATAGTGAATCATTCTAATAAGAAAGAAATCTTTGTTTTTTTTTACACAACATTGGCGAGAAGAAGAACCGTGAATTTGGTTACAATTCAAAATCACTTACGATGTGCTCTGTCTCATCCTATGCAACATGTTCAACCCTTGTGACTTCTTCTTCTTCCCATTCATTCCCTTGTTCCTCTGTCAAAACCACCATCTTTACTCTCCCAACCACTCTTTCCAATATATCCGTATCAGCCTCACCCAAACATGTCTGGACCCGAACACCCCCTTCTCCAAATTCCAACAACAACAAACAACAACAACAACAACGTCGTACCAGAACCCAACAACAACATCACCAACCCCCTTATCTAGACCGCACCATATGCATGAACGAACTCTCAACCTCAATCTCCCAAACCCACAACATCGAACAACTCTACGCACTCATGTCCCCTTACAACAACAGACAACTTTCAATTCGTTTCATGGTCTCCCTCCTCTCCCGTGAACTCGATTGGCAACGCTCTATTGCAATCCTCGATTGGATGAACGAAAAAGCTCAATACTCACCTTCCCTCTCCGCTTACAACGTCGTCTTACGTAACGTACTTCTTGCTAAACAATGGCAGTTTGCACACGGACTGTTCGATGAAATGCGTCAAAAGGGTCTTTCACCTGATAAATACACTTACTCCACACTCATTACGAGTTTTAGTAAACAAGGTTTGTTTGATTCAGCTTTCTTTTGGCTACAACAGATGGAGCGTGATAGAATTTCCGGGGACCTTGTTTTGTATTGTAATTTGATTGAGCTTTCGCGGAAAATGTGTGATTATTCCAAAGCCATTTCGATTTTCAATACATTGAAAGCTTCTGCTAATATTGTGCCTGATCTTATAGTTTGTAATACCATGATTAGTGTGTTTGGTAAGGCTAAGCTCTTCAAGGAAGCTCGTCTTCTTATTCAAGAGATGAGGGATAATGGTGTTAACCCGAATGCTTTGAGTTACTCAAAGCTTCTTGCGATTTATGCTGATAATCAGAAGTTTGTTGAGGCGCTTTCTTTGTTTGCGGAAATGAATGAGGTTAAATGTCCGATTGATCTTACTACGTGTAATATCATGATTGATGTTTATGGTCAGGTTGAAATGATCAAGGAAGCTGATTGCTTCTTCTGGGGTATGCCGAAAATGGGAATTGAACCGAATATTGTTAGTTACAATACTATCTTGAGGGTTTATGGAAAGGCTGAGCTATTTGGGGAAGCGGTTCATCTTTTCAGTTTGATGCAAAGGAAAGGTATACAACAGAATGTTGTCACGTACAACACCATGATTAGTATTTATGGAAAATCTCTTGAAGATGAGAAGGCGACGAATCTCATTCAAGAAATGCAGAATAAAGGTATTGAACCGAATGCCATCACTTATTCAACCATAATATCTATATGGGAAAAGGCAGGGAAATTGAACCGGGCTGCGATGCTGTTTCACAAGTTAAGGACTTCTGGAGTTAAAATTGACGAGGTTCTATATCAGACAATGATTGTTGCGTATCAGAAAGCTGGATTAGTTGCTCATGCCAAAAGGCTACTTCATGAGCTCAAGCAAGAGGATAATGTTTCCAGGGAGACAGCAATCACAATACTTGCCAAAGCCGGTAAAGTTGATGAGGCTATGTGGGTTTTCCGACAGGCTTTTGATGCGGGAGAGGTGAAAGACATATCTGTATTTGGGTGCATCATTGATATTTTCTCAAGGGATGGAGAGTATGCACATGTGGTTGAAGTGTTCGAGAAGATGAGAGAGGTTGGACATTTTCCCGATTCTAATGTAATTGCTCTCGTGCTGAATGCTTTTGGAAAGCTGCGGAAGTTTGAGAGAGCAGATGCTTTATATAAACAGATGTATGAAGAAGGGTGTGTTTTCCCAGACGAAGTTCATTTTCAAATGCTTGGGTTATATGGCGCGAGAATGGATTTCGAGATGGTGGAATCATTGTTTAAGAAGCTAGATTCACATCCCAATATCAACAAGAAGGATTTGCATTTTGTTGTTGCTAACATTTATGAAAAAACAGGTAGATTTAATGATGCTTCCCGAATTTTGAGCAGGATGAATCACAAAGCAATAAAAAGTTTTGGTAATGCTTAGAACATTGAAGTATGAATCTGACTTTCCCCATGTAACTTGAATTGATTGACATTCTTTGGTCACAGTGTCAAAAATTCTCACGTGTATATAATATTGAGCAACAAACTCACATTCTGAATAGCATCATCCCTGTAATTAATCATCACAGTTCTTATGAGTACTACTATGCTTGTTTTAGCTCTTTAAAGAAAATGAACCAATTTTTCATCTACATGATTGCTCTGCTGAGAATTTCATCTGTGAATCTAATTTGAAAACATTAAATATCTAATTTGAATTGAGGTTAAAGTGCATTAAGGTAATGCACTGTCACTGTAACATCCTTTAGAAGTATAACATTACGCCATGTCATATCAATATTTTTAAATTAAAAATGCAGATTTGCTATTTCTACACTAAATCCTACACCCAAATACTTAACCCCTCTATTTTAGATTTGCTATTTCTACACTAAATCCTACACTAAATCCTACACCCAAATACTTAACCCCTCTATTTTAGATTTGCTATTTCTACACTAAATCCTACACCCAAATACTTAACCCCTCTATTCTGATTCTTAACCCCAAAATTTATGACTGGATTAATATATTAACTAATATTTTTTATTTAATTAATTAATTATTTTAATTTAATTATGTTTTAATTTAGTTAATATAAATTAGTTAGTCAAAAGAGACTAGCAAGATTAAGCCTTGCTTTTATGGCTTATACAGCCACATTTGAATTTGGAAAAGTACACATGTGTTAGTGATATATACCTTAAATATTTTCTTAAAGAGAACGACGTGGGACTTTAAATGTCTCACCCAAATTGTTTCTCCCATACAAAATCATGTTTTCACTATCACATCTCCTCAAATATCTAGTGATGATAATAATAATGCTAGTGCAATTAGTTTTCTATTGCTTGTCATTAAAACCTTGACTAAGATGCAGAGGATATGCCTGAATTAACCTGCTACTGCTTCATGAAGTATCCACTGTAACAAATTCTTTTAAATCTACTTCATGAAGTATCCCCTGTAACAATTTTTGAAACTAAATGATAAGAGGGAGAGAAGAGTAACAATGTAATTTAACATTTGTGAAAAACAAAAGTCATGTATATTAATATACCCATTCAAATGTTGTAAATAACTATGGAACACTAACAATTTTGGTCTAAATTCAACTTGCCTCGAATCCATTTTGGAACTGTTCCTTCCATTTTAATTCATCTTTTGTTTAAGTGTTTATAAATCTTCCACTACCAAAACATTGTGTAAATTGGTTGATTCTTGTAATGTAGCAAATACATGGACTGAAAACCAACAAGATAGATGTATTTTAAAATTTGAATTAATTAATTAACATATTAAATTTCTAAATATAAATACTTAATTAAAAAAATTAATTGAATAAATAATACTAATAAACTAATTATCTTACTTCAATATTCTCAACTCATTATAAATAATTTTTTTATCCTAATCATCATGTAAAATTGGAGGGGGACCAACAAAATTTCGAATGAGGTAAATTTACAGATCAAAAATTTGGATTTTAAAATTGAGGGATTAAAACTTAAAAAACATGAAAATAGGGGGACCAAAAATGTATTTAAGTCAAATATATATTTTATAAATAGTAATATGAACCGTGCGTCAACAATGTACGTGAATAGTATATGAATAGTGGTTTTTAATGATAAAATGAAGTTGGTTAATGAAATCTAAACAATTTGTTAATATAGTGATGAAGTTGGTTAATAAACACCCGGATATTAAAAACAATGATTAATACCATTTTACCCCTACTATATAGGTGACTTTTGATTGTGTCCCTGTAAAAAAAATGCAAAAGTTATATTTGAATGTAAGTCATAAGGGATAGGAGGCACTTTCTTTTCCACTTAGTCAATTAGTTATTATCGCCAACAAATGGTATATGTAGTAAACATGAGACTATTAGAATTTCAGTTTTGCATTTGAAGTTTCTTCATATCACTTATCAATCTTTGCAATTCAGTTCTTCTCCTTTCTATCACTTTACTATTCCAACCAAATAAAGAAGAAAAAAAACATTTTCTCCCAAAATTCTAGTATTCTTAATAATTTAAAGTTTTTCTTAAAGGGGGCAAAACCCTTCCTGAAATTTTAAATTTTAAGAAAAAAACACTTTCTCCCAAAATTCTAGTATTCTTAATACTAGAGTTCCTAAAATTATAACAGGTTACATAACAAGTGATTTAAGGAGTAACAATTTGTGTGTGATTATTATGCTCTGAATTGGGAGTGGAAGAGTCTTTGTATTAGAATTAGGGTTTCTTTTTCCGTTCTTCCTATGGATCTTTATGCTGACTCTCCCAAGTCCATGATGAAACAAAAACAAGACGAACAGCTAACCCTTTGACATCGTAACTATTTTTCTCTTAATCACGATTTTTCAGGGTTTTATAATTGATCAACTTTTATGCTTTCATGTTCTGTTTGTTTGATTTTCATCTCTTCATGTTTTATTATCTTGATCTTCGTTCTTAATCGTTTCAATTTCGTTAAATTGTGTGTTTTCTTCTTCCCATTTGAAGAATTCGTTTTTTTTCTTTCTCTGTGGTTTAGATTTTGTGTTTAGGGTTAGTTAGGTTATTAGAATTTGTTTGATTTTCAACAATTACTACATATACCATTCATTGACAATAGCAACAAACAAATATGCATTGGCAAGTGGAAAAGAAAGCGACCCTATCATTTATGACCTGGCTTTAACAATAGATTTTTTGGCTTTTTTTTCAAAATTCTTACCGGGACAAAACTAGAAGGAGCCTATATAGCAGGGGTAAAATGATATTACCCCTAAAAATAATTTTTAGTAGTAAAACAAAGTAAAATGGTATTACCCATTAAAATAATTTTTAGTAATAAAATAAAATAAAATGGTATTACCCATAAAAATAATTTTTAGTAGTAAAATAAAGTTGGTTAATAAAATATTAAAAGTTAGTTAATGAAGTTGCGAAGTTGGTTAATAAACTATCAAAAAATTTAGTAATTATGAAGTTAGTTAATGAAAGGTAAAAAATTGATTAATAAAGTTATGAAATTGGTTAATCAAGTAATTTTCTTTTTGTACTCCTTAATCTAAAAAAAAGTAAGTAAAAAATAAATAATTTTTTAATTTTTTTTAAATTATTATTATTATTATAATATTTCACTATTCATCATATAGGTGAACAGTGAATTACAATGTAGGTATAGAAAATGGTATAAGAATATCACTTTTCTTAAAAATATAACTAAGTTGAATATATGTTTTTTGATTTGTTGATAGAGTAAAATTATTTTACATTGAGCATGGTCCTTTTTCCCATTTGATTTTCAAGTTTTAATGTGGCTCATAGCTTAGATAAGACGAAAATTTCTAAATGAGTCTTTTCGCTAGTAGATGAAGAATTCAATAATGTTGACATCTATGTTAAAAAACAACAACAATAACAACAACAACAAAAACAATAAAAAGATAAACAATAAACTTAAACTTCATCAACAACAACAATAACATCCACAACAATGGACAATGAACTTTACTGTAGATGCATGGGGAAAATATTTTGCGTACTGTAAACGTGATGACTAGGTAAAGGAGAATATTGTGTTGGTGTTGGTGTTGTATTTCTTTCCGACGATGACAAAGGTGTTGGTGTTGTCAACCTCCTCGACGTCGACGATCGTGTTGGTGTTGTCAACTTCCTTGACGATGTTGACGAAAATGACCAAAGTGAAAAATGAGGAACGATAAACAATAAACGATGGTGTTAGGGTTGAAATCGTGTATGGTTTCACAGTATTGAACATTATGGTTATTTCGTTTTGTTTCTTTTTCAGTGAAAAAATGGACACTGAAGAGACAAGTTAGTTAAAAGTGTAAAATATTTATAAAGATACCACCACAAACAGTGATGTAAACCGTGATGATTTATTATTTGCAGAATGAGATTTCATAAAGAAGCGTCATGATTTAATCATTTAAAAAATTTAAATAATAAACAAACTATATCACAATAGTTTGACAAACAAATTGTAGTGATATCCCTTTTATTTTTTATTTAAAAATAAATAAAAAAGAAAAGACACACCTTAATGTTAAAGGAATAAAAAAATTAAGGACGTTGAGGTTCGAATTTATGAAAGCTTGATTGATCGCCATAGTATGGATATCTACCGTTATTATATCCTAATAATTTTTAATTAAAAAATAAAAATATAATATTAGTACATGAGTTTAGAGATGTCATCATAGTGATTGGAAGAACCGTAGTGACTTGCGTTATTGTAGGCCTCTTTTGTAATATGATTGTATTTTTTAGACCGAGTATTAACATCCATGCCGTTGGAGTAATCAAAATATTCCGCAACTTAAACAAATGGTATAATATAAGTTTAAGATGTTTCATAAGTGTTATACTTCATTTATGTGTATTACTTATGAAGTCAAGTTCAATTTAATTTTATTGCATGAAATTTTAGAGTTTGCCAACTTAATAAATTCATTTATTATTTATGCCAAATTAGAATAATAGTGAATTTCAATGAACTTATGAAGTTAAATCGTCATATGGTAGAAAGCAATAGTCACACGTAGATCAAAGTCAACAAAAAAAGGTGTTGGATTCTCCTTTCCTCTGCTTGATTATAAAATATATAAAAAATGCATTAGGCAACTAAATAATTTTCACAATGACAAATCATATTCAAAATTTCATCATTAAACCCTATAAATTAAAACTTCACACATTTATTTAGGCGTCCCTATTAATTTCATAATGCATATTGAAAACATGTTTTATTAATTATCATCAAAATAATTATGGGTAATCAGCAACACCTATTCATTAGTCAATGCAAATAAAGTTTATTGTTCTATATGGTACAACATATCGTATAGGGATATCACTATCAAATATTACTTTTATACGATATTTTTCATATGTTTTGAAGCAAAATGGTTTATAGTAGTTTGTGAATTGTAAGGTCAAATAGATCATTACACAAAGTCTAAAATAAGAAGTAACCCACATGTAGTATGAATTTTTTTAATGTTGTAACATCTTTTTTAATATTTTATACCAAAATACCATACTCTTTCACACTATTTCCCAATATATCATCCAATCAAAAAAAAAAAAAGCAAAAGTAAGAACACTCACCCATTCAAACCCACCCATATTTAATATATATATATATATATATATATATATATATATATATATATATATATATATATATATATATATATATATATATATATATATATATATATATATATATATATATATATATATATATATATATATATATATATATATATATATATATTAAACAAATATTTTAATTAAATATTTAAAAATAATGTTATAAAATATATATAAATTAAAATAAATATTAAATATAATTTTTTTACATGTTCGCGGCTGCAATGGGCGAAACTTTTTATTATTTTATTATTTTTGTACAGTTACGCGGTTGCAATGGACGGAACTTTTTATTATTTTTGTATAGGTCCACCACTACAATGGGCGAAGGCTCTCATTATTTTATTTTTTAATATTTTTTACTGTGACCTATAAATACCATTAATGTTGGATGATCTTCACCACACTTACACACAATTCTTCAGTTCTCTCCAGAGTTTCCATACATGAAAAGAGATGCAACATTGAATTTTTCTCCTATGAAGCCTCCAACGAAGATCAAATTGCTTAACACGCAGAAATTAGAGCAGCTGCACAGACACTTGGCGAGATGGTTGGGGGAAGAAATGGCTGAAGGTGAAAAGATCCAAAAGATTGAGAGGCTAGTTATGGAACCCAACTTAAATGGTCCAAGTCGTTCTTGGAGACTTGTTCACAACGATGCATGTGTCCTTATGATGATGATGGGATCAGCCGAGATTGTTTTGTTTATTGTAATATCATAGAGATGTTTTTGTGTTTGTGTTGTTGATTTTAATTTATGTGTTTATTTTGAACTTGTTGGTGATGTTTAGGTTAAATGTTATTGTTACTTTTTAAAGTTTGTTCAAGTATCTAATTTGTGTTGTCTTATGGAGGTGTTATTTAAATTAAATGCAAAAGTACTAGTGGATGAAACACTTAATTTCTTGATGTCATTTTGTAATAAAACTTTGAGGCATGAAAAAAACTAATTGTTACTAGTTCGTACATTGGGGCATCGCGTTCGGTTGTGTCCCGAGAAATGACACAATGCACATTTTCTCTCCAATTTATCAAAGTTGTCCATTACTGTTGTAATACGGGTGCTTACTAGATGACCTTTCTTATTGCGCCTCATGATTGGGTTATGACAAATTTGGTCTCCCTCATAAGTTGTCCAATATGCACCTAACGGTAGAATTGGAAAACTTGTGTTGTAAACCCCAAATAGGTTAGGCACCTTATAAATGTCAACCAATAGAAGATATACGTCAGTACGCACCACAGAACATGCAGCGATAACATGTGAACAAGGGAGGCGGTATGCTTGAAACTTTCCGCAGTCACATCAATGATCGCTCAAGTTGACCTTGTAATGTCCCATAGGCTTCCCCTCACCGTGGTCAATGGTTTCCTTCACACTGAAAGTGTTACTATTATAGTCAAAAACGCTAACCCGATGCGTGGAGGATTTTGATGTTTCGTGTTTCATGACCTTCACGCATTGCTCGGTAAATGACTAGCCATAATTCAAAATTGCACTCCACATTGCACCCCTTTCAACAAAGAGTGTTCACATCCTATAGTATGTTGCTTGAACCATTGTTGTGATAGGGAGATTACGAGTGCCTCTAAATACATAATTAAGTGACTTAAGAAGGTTCGTTGTCATGTGCCACCAGCGATGACCCTCATCAAATGCCCTCGTCCATTTTTCAACTAGAATTTTGTCTATCCACGCCAAAGCATCGGGGTTAGCCATGCCAATCTTTTGACGATAATACCTAAACGTTGGTTGGTTTAACGCATACCCTATATGGTTTAAGAAAAAATGTATTAATATTTTGGTGTACTAATAATGTTACATAAAACATGTATAAAATAGATTACCCATGTTGATCATTGTTCTCCGGAGGCTTCGGTCCTCGATTTCCTTCACAAAATTATGCACGATATGTCAGATACAATAAACATGGACAAATGGAGGATTATGCTAACCACTATCAAGATTGTTGTATGCGCTTTCGATAGATGTGTGTTTGTCGAAAATCAAACACAGATCAGGTTAGGGAGCTACATGAATTCTCAAGTTCTTTAGAAAGAACCCCCAACCATTCGTCGTCTCACCTTCCACAATGGCAAAGACAACTGGGAAAATATTACTATTTTCATCTTGTGTTACCGCCAATAGTAGCATACCCTTGTATTTACCATATAACCATGTGCATTAATCTGCAGTATAGACTTACAATATGCAACACCTCGTATGCATGGTTGAAATGCCCAAAATAGTCGATGGAATATTTGTTTTCCTACAACAACAGTTCTGTCATCTATATACATCAGAACTGTTTCCATGTCTATCATTGTACCTGGAACAAAAGCTTGAAGTGTTAACAAGTAATTTAGAAGATAGTTGTAAGACTTTTCCCAATTTCCATAAACTTGTTCGATTGCCTTACACCTTGCAATCCATGCTTTCATGTAAGTGGGAGCGTATCTAAATATAGAAACAATTTCATTAACACATACGCTCACCTTGATAGAGGGATCTTGTTCAACAAGAAGAATTAATCGATCACAAATCAAACGAGAGCTAAGTTGTCTATGATCTTGATTAAAGATAGTTGTTGAACAAGTGTGTGGGGGATCCATAATTCCTATCTCCCATAGCTCGCTCCTTTTCCTATACGATGCCACCAGATGAAATTTGCAACCACTTCGCTTACAACGGATGTGATATCTCTTCGTGTCAGAAACGGATACCTTGAAATCTACAGTGTGCTTCATGTGATACTTGGATATAACAAGTATACAGTCAAATTTGGTTCTGAACTGGTTACCAGTAGCTATGTCATCCTCTAAAGGAAGACGAGGATTGTGGGGCCATTCAAATGATGAATCGTCACCACTAGTTACCAAAGTGGTCATGTGGGCAGGTGGACAATATACATTATCAATTGGAATTTGTTGTTCATTTATGTTGTCTGCATCTGCCTCTGCACCATCTTCTTCAAATAAGGTCGCCAGCATTTCATTAACTTGCACATCAGACTCTTCTTCTTCTTCTTCTTTGTCATTGTCACCAACGTCTTCGTTTGGAATTATGGAGACTGGTTCAGCTACAGTAGGGTTGTTGATTTGGAATTTGATGTATAAATCAATCGCATATAACCCAGACAATTCATGATTGTAAAACATTGTTTCCACATCATCATCATCTCGGACTTTCAACAGAACATATTTCACATTATTATCACCAAAATGAACAACATTTCAATATATAATTTGTAAGACATCTCCAAATTGCATCCTTGTTTGAATCATCTCCTTTAAATATTCAAACTTAGAATTTCTACTAATACGAACCGACAAACATCAGTATTTTCGAATATGATGCCTACGTCATCGGAGACAAGGATTTCTCCATTGTAATGAGCATCAATCATAGAGTGAGGTTTTTGAGACATTGTTAATTTGCTTGTGCTTGTGTTTGAGACAATTGTGTAGAATTGTATTTGTATTTGAGCGATAAAAAATGCATGCATTGAGAGCTCCATTTAAATGATACAAATTTTGTCTTATTCACACTATTATATCAATATTTTGTGTTCTTCTATATAGTCAAAGCCCTAGATTCCCACACTAAATAACCTCTTATGTGATGGGCGATAGCCTTTATTTTTTTTACGTGTGGCAGGGATAAAAGTAACACTGCCGCCCATTGGAAGTGAGGGTGTCAGAAGAAAAAAACACACTGCCTTCTATTAGAAGTGGGGGTGTCAGTCCAAAAGCAACATGACCGCCCATCAGAAGGGCGAGCGCTTTTAATGCCAACAACATGCAAGATTCCACGTACAAGAGAGCATGCATACAACAATTTTTACTTTCAACCATATTCTTACACCATAATAATTTTTCAACCATCTCTTAACCACATTTAATTTTTTTTCTATCATTACCATTCTATATTTCTCTATAAATATCATCCAACTATCTTTATATTCTACACAACATAACCATCCACCTACACACATCACTCTTGTTCCAATCTTTCTATTCAACTAATACACATAATGTCTTTGTTAACTCTTGGAGATCGACATAGAGGAACGACAGAAAATATAACCGCATATGTAAGTATAGTTAAATATCTTCTATGCAAATTCTTGATTTTTTCCTAACCATATTATAATGTTATATATTTTTTCCTATGTTATTTGAAAAGAAGTTTAAGCCTCGTACTCATGCTTTTGTCCGTATAAATGAATTTATTCGTCCATATTTAATCCAAGCCGGATTTGGATACGTGTGAAACATAACGTCGTATGATGTTGATAGAAAGTTTATTCTAGCACTGTGCGAAAGATGGAGGCCGAAAACACACACTTTTCATCTTCCAACCGGTGAAGCCATCGTCACCCTAGAAGACGTTCATATGTTGTTAGGTTTACGCATTGACGGACAGGCGGGCAATGGGCGAACAAATGTGGACTACAACATATTTCAACAACTGTTGGGTGTTGAAATGCAAGCATCATCAAGAAGGGGCCAGTCCGTAAAAATTACTTGGTTGAGGGACATATACGAGGCATTTATATTAGATGAAAATTCTACCCTCGAGGAAATTCTTCAAAAAACTAGAATTTATTTATTATTACTTTTTGCTTGTTTTTTATTTCGTGACACTAATAGTAATTCAATACATCTCATGTATTTACCATTATTATCTAATTTTAGTAGAATACATAAGTACAGTTGGGGATCTGCAATTTTAGCGCATTTATACAAAAAATTGTGTTGATGCGCTTTAAAGGATGCTAATAATTTTGCCGTTTGTTCAACACTACTACAATCTTGGGGGTGGTCAAGGATGTCGAGTCTTGCGCCTAGGAATCCAAATCCATTTCACTTTCCATACGCAACCAAGTAAGTTGAAACTTTTATATTTTCAAAATCATTTTTACTTATTTACTTCTTAAATTTATTTAATTATTTATTTAAGTGGTATGCATATGGGATGGATTATGAGAAGACTCTTCATCACTGTGCATCGGGTTATCGCGCTTTCATCGATCATTTCGAAGAAGATGATATAATTTTCTCAACCATAGATTACTAGTAATTACTTTTACTTTATCTACTTTGTTAAATTAATATATTTGTTTATATTTTATAAGTTTACGTGGAGACCCTACCTAGACCTTGAAGATTTGGATCCAATTGATCTCATGTGTAGAGTTCAAAAACATTCCTTATCTGTTTTACGATTGTGGAAATGCATCATACGGATACCGTAAAACTCCAATTTAAAATTCTTCAAGGCATACCTGATGCTCCAATCTGCATGGACGAGTATCACGGAATTACCGTGAACGACCAATGGTCTCATACTCCTTATTCAAATCATTTGAAGGAAGGGCGTCGTCAATGGGATAACCGCGAAGATAATGTCTTACAAGGAAATATCATGTCAAATGAATGTAAACCGAGTACGGATTACATGAATTGGTATAGGTCTGTTTCCTATTTGTATTTGTCACCACATAACTTTTTATTTGACCCTCGAAACCAACCAATATCTTCAAACGTCTGACACACCAGACCATCAACAAGCACTTACGCCCAACACCCATGACCAACCAACAACAATTCCATAACACCCAACTACCTTTCTTCCCAACACAATCACCTTTTACCCCAAACCAGCGGCCTAATCAATATACACACTCACCTAATCCATCCCAATGGGGAACCCAACAACAATTTTCAAATTTTTTCCCGTCAACATCACATAACCCACCACCTACTTTAATAAATCTACAAATCCCACAAGACCCCAACTACCAAACACCCCAACAACAAATGCTTTTTTCCCAACCCCAATATTTTACCACACCCGAATGTTACCAACCTCCAGTATATAGCCAAATGTCAGCCGGTAACATACGAAATTGGAATTTCGAGGGAACAACATTAAGTTATGGAAGTGCAACTGAAATGCAATTTACCAATGAAGAAATGATAGCATTATTGATGAATGACAATGAATTAAATTATTTTTCATGTAGTGTTTTATTTTATTTGTTCCAAATATTAGTTTAATTTAATGAATTTATATATTATTATTTTTAGTAGATTTTTATTATTTTACTAAAATAATTACTAAATTATATAAATTATTAAAATAAATTACAATATAATTATTAAAATAATTTAATTATAATATAACATCATTTAATTATAATATAAATAATTTATTAAAATAAATCATAATATGATTATGAAAATAAATATATTTATTATTAATTATATAAATAAATTATTAAATTATAATTATAAACTATTAAATTAAAATTAAAATTAAAACATAAAAAAAAAACTTTTATACACTACCGCCTATTCAATGGGCAGACCCTTTCTAAATTAACACACACCCGCCCATTCAAAGGGCGGCGGCAGCTATGTTTCAAAAATAACTTTTTTAAACGAATGATATATTAATATTTATATATGATGACAATGGCTGGTATTTTTGGATTAAAAGGTGGTACACACTAAAAAATTATGTAATATAAATAGATGTAATGTTTTATACATCCTCACTTCCCTCTGAAAAAACATACTGAACAATTGGAAACTATTGTCTCGATGTCTTTTTCAAGCATGTCAGATATCAAACTTACGATTGTTAAACGATTTTATGTTTTGTCTAACATAATATGATTTCATCAGAATGTGTGAGATTAAATATTTTGAACATGTAGTGTTTCATCTTTTGACACAGAAGAAATCACAAAAATAATAAGGGATGATGAGGGATTTGGACCAACCACAACTTCCAAACAGCGTTGAATAAATGGCAATGTAATAAGGGGTGATGAGGAGAATATGTCAGATGGTACAGTACAACAAGAGAATGTGGACTAGTGTAATGTATAATAGATAAAATCTCAATGTAGAAGAATTAACTACAAATTTGTATTGAGAAAAAGAGATCACAAGGGCATTAAAGGACGAAAATATGTTTTGGTGATAATTTATATAACATATTACATAGCATTTTCCATTTATATCTTTTTCATTTCATTATAATCTTTACTTTGATTAAGTGTAAATTGACAAAACATTAAAATATGTAGCATTTTTCAACTTAGATTGTTAAGAAGGGTCAACATGTGGACCAGACTGTCCTAATCTTGGTGGACCTTGACAATATAACATTTTATGATTGTGAGATTCTCAAAGGAAACATACCACAAATGGAGAAGTACCTTGACTATGGTTGGTATGAGAATGCAAAATAAAAAATGTTTAAGGTTGGCAATCTCTTGCTATTTCATTACTATTATGCTCCACATATATTATATGTTAGGCTGCTGAAACATCCAAGAAGGAAGAACGTTGGTAGGAATGAATGAGGATTTAAGATCCGTTTATCTATGTGTTTTAATTTGAATGTTTAATTTAAGATTTTTAATTTTGTAACTTATAAAATTAACTTTAAATATGTTTATATAGTTATTTTTTTCATAATTAATTTTGTAACTTCAAAAATTAACTTTAAATATGAATATAAATTCAATTATTCCAAAACATTTTACTTTAAAATTTGTCCCAAACTTCTATATATGTATTGGGCCGACCTTAAATTAAAAAAATTGAGAGACTTAAAATAATTATTTTTTACGATTTTATTAAGAAATTAATATGATTAAAAAACTTAAAAGTAAAAAATGAAACATAGAAATATTAAAAAGTACTCCCTCCGTTCCTTTTTAAGTGTCGTTTTAGAAGAATATTTTTGTTTCTATTTAAGTGTCGTTTTATAATTTAATGTCATAACTTATCAATTATACCCTTACTTTCTCAATAAATGAGAGAGAATGTAGGAGTGAATTTATTAGGAAAGAGAAAATAAATGAGGGTATAATAGAAAAATTAACTCTAACATAGCACTATCTTGGTTGAAGAGCTTTATGCTAAAATGACACTTAAAAAGGAATGGAGAGAGTATAATTTAACCAAATCTTTTTTATTAGTTGTCAGGTTAGATTTAAAAAATAATAATATTTTAATATTTAAAATTTAAAATTTAAAATATTAAAAAGATGTTAAGTGTAACTTTTACCTATAATAATATATTATCAAAATTTATATAATGTATAAAATAATAAAAAAATAAAAAAATAAAGATATTAATATATAATTGATGTAGGATATCGGATACAATATGAATTATTATAACCGTGCTCAATTTTTTTATATACTAATCTTGGATTCTTCAACTCTTTCAATTTTTAATTATAAGTTGAGTCACCCTTACTTAAAGTAATGTTTGATATCTCTGCAAATCATTTTAAACGTGATACCTTTTTATAATATCAAACGTGATACTTTTTTTCTTTTTGTTACATTTGAAACTTATTATATTATACTTTAATTTGAAACGTGATGCTTTAACCCAAGAAAAGATTTGATAACTATTCCCTTTTCTCTATTTCAAAATAAATATCATTTTAATACAAAAAATAATTTGAAATAAATATTATTTTTATTTTAAACTATAATATTAATTATTATTTTTAAATATATATAACGCTAATGAACTGAACTAACTCAAAAATAATTTAGAATTCAGTTTGAAAATTGGTTGACTATGTTTACAAACTAAATTGGTTGACTATGAGAAAAAAAATTAAGTTCGTTAACTAAATTATTTGAATTTAATAAGTTGAATTATATTATTTTTAAGGGTAGGTTTAAATATTTACTCCAAATCACAATCTTGTTTTTTTTTTATCTAACAATTTTAATTGATAATTTAAACTTGAGTAAAACATTTCGAAAATCAATTATCAAAATAAAAGCAACATCATAAAATTATGTTGTTTTAAGAAAATAATTTTAAAAAATTATAACTTTATTTTATTTCTTTATTTTCTATTTGAAAAAAAAAATTAAAATGTCATATATAGAGAAATAGACTATAAAAAATGACTTTTAACTCCATGAAACAAGTGAACTGCACTTAACGAGATGAATCTAATAAGTTGAACCAAATTGTTCATGAACTTATAACAAATTGAGTGAAACTTAAAAAAAAAATTGCTTACTTGAACCAAAATTTAAGTTGAACCAATTCTTAACGAGTCAAGTCAAAGTGCATCATTAATCATATATAAACACAATTTTTAAAATACCATAGTGTATTATATTCAGGGGTCCGGAGGGTGTTCGAAAGGAGCGATGACATAGGACACCATTTAAAAAAAAATTATATATACATATAAAGTTGACTATTTATTTGATACACATGACTTATAAATCTGGTAAAAAATTATGGATTAAGAAAAATGGCATCAAATTAATAATTTCGACAGAGTATTCAAAATTTCGGGGACGGTCCTGATTATATTTATAATACTTAAATAGTCCTCGATATTTTTTTCAACCCAATAGATCAATAAATGGGAGACATACTTACTATTATAAAATATAGGTTTAAATGCACTTTTGATCCCATATTTTTATATTTTTTAAGTTTTAATCCCTTATTTTAAAAGTCAAATTTCTGATCTCTAAATTTTACTTTATTCGAGATTTTATTGGCCCCTCTAAATTTGCTTAGCTAGCAATGATAATTGAAATTAAAAAATATTTTTAATTATGTGGCATTGTTGACTTGATTAATATATTAATTAATGATAATTTTTAACTAATCAACTCATAATATTTATAATTAAGTTTTTCTAGGTATATATTTGAAAATTAATTAATTCAAAATTATAAATAAGTCACATCTTATTGGATTTAAGCCATATATAATTGGACCATTTCAACCACTCACAAGTTAACGATATTTAATGCTAATGTGTGCTTTATAAACACTTATGCTAATTTCAACAAAATTGATGTGGGGCGTTTTAGAAAACAACTAACAACTTCATGCACTGCATTGCACATTTTTCTTGTTGTTGTTGCTTTCAATGGTGGGAGTATCAAGTTGCAAATGTTTTATTTTCAATCTCTCTTATTTTAAAATATTCAATGTGTGGAAAAAGTCTATCTTGCAGTACTCATTAAACATCAGTTGGGTTTATAATGAGTCAAAATAAACCAATCATAGTAGTCTGCATGAAAACTATTGCAAGGAAAATGTAGCGATGAATGTATGTCCATTATTATCCGCATGTTTCGTAACTAGTTTCATACACATCTTGAATCTATAAAATTATGTTTTGTACTAATGCTTAAGCCAACATTCATAGAAAACAAACTTAGGTAATACCAATGCCATATAGAAATAACAGAAATGGAAATACATCCAGCTACTTCAACCATAACAAACATTGCAAATGGCTCAACGTACATAAATCTTTAGAATGAACGATATGCAAGTATTAGAGAATAAAATAAGGTATGTCAGTTTAAGACAAGGAAACAAATATTCTATGAGTTAATAGTAGGAGCATTGATATAAAGTTGAGGAACAAACACTCTTGTGAGAGACACACCACTTGTTCACTTAAAATCTTAAGGTGATAGATGAGCGGGTTCTCCCACTTATATATGTTTAAGTCTCCGCATTCTTATCCAATGTGAGCAGGATAAACTCATCGTTTGCAAGGTTTGGTGGCCAAATCGAAAAAATCCATGGTTAGGGCAAGTAAGCTGTTGAGTTTCAAAACCATAGTTACAGGCTGTTTTAGGATAAACGAACCCCACCATCGTGTTCGCAAGGGTCTAATTATAGAATCTGGACACTTTATTTTTGTTTTTCGGTTTGATTTTGCAGATTTTGCAAAAGGTGGTGACCGGAGAAGATGACCGAAGCTTCTCTCCCGGCGTCTTTAACTGCAGGTCAATTTTTGGATTTCCAGAAGTTCCATCTCCAGAACTTTCAACTTCTGGATTCCCAGAAGTACCTTCTCTAGAAGTTCCAACTTTTGGATTCCTAGAAGTTCCATCTCCAGAAGTTCCAACTTTTAGATTCCCAAAAGTTCCATCTCCAGAAGTTCCAGAAGGAACACCTCCAAAAGTTCCAGAAGGAACACCTCCAGAAGTTCCATAAGGGATGTCAACAGAAGGCCCAGAAGGAAGCGACTTTCGTGCCAGAAGGAAGCAACTTTCGTGCCAGAAAGAAGCAACTTTCATGCCAGAAAGAAGCAACTTCTGTGCCAGCCTCCAGAAGCTTTAGAAAACAGGTTTCCAGAGGTTCTGGAGGAAACTTCCGTCAGAAGCTCTGACGGAAACCCTTTTTCTATTTTTTTTATTTATTTTCCTGCTAACTAATTTTCTTTGCAATTTTCTTTTAAAACTATTTTTCTAAAAAAAATCTAAAAGATGTCTAACTTTAGGATTTAGGTTTAAAAACCTTTATTTAATTTTTTCACAAAAAAGGACATTTTCTTTTCATTAGAACTAGTTTTTTATTTATTTATTAAAATCAATCACAAAAAACTCAAAAAAGATAAATTTTTTTAGTAATTAGGGCTGCTAACTTAAAACCCTTTTTCAACTAACTCCCAGAATATTCTTCACTAACATTTTCTCATTCTCTTTATTTATTATTCCGCATTTAAATTCTAGAAAGGTTGTATAGGTTGCAAAAAATTTATCATGTAATAGCGTAGGATTTACTTTCCGCACTTTACATTTCTGCCTTTATTTTTTGCACCCCTATATTATGTATCTGCCACAAAGCCATAGCGTATGACCTTTACATTTCCGCAATTTACTTTCTGCACCTATTAACTGCTAGTAATTAGGCGTGTATGACAAGATTAACTTAATCAATCTAGATCACTAATCACAAGATAAATATCTGAACACAACCCACTTTTCACACATGCACCCACATTAGGATATCCTCTCTTGTTGCCTTACGAATACATGGTCAAGTCCCTCGAACGTGGGGATATCTTAGCTAAGACGCTTACAACATATCATCATAGTCCCTTTAAATTAAAGAGCATAGTCCCTCGATGACCCTCGATGTTGCCTACGAATACATGATCTCATCCCTCGATTATTGCCTACGAAAAGTGATGATCGTCCCTACGAATATGCTAAGGTATCCCTACCAGTTGCCTTCTATGACCATTCGGTGTCCCTTCGAATGTCCCTTATACATCCAACGAATAAGGTTACCTATCAACCAACGGTATGGATAGCCTTATTCTAAAGGAAGGCAAAAATAACACGGAAACGACCGTTCTGAGTAGGTAATAAGTCTCTTTTGCTTGCTCAATCAAAATACTTTTCACACCTCACACTTTCAAAACTTTTCAAAACACTTTGTATACATTCCAACGTGAATCATTACAAAGTTCTTTTCCAAAACAAAACATTTCCAAACACTTTGTATATATTCCAGCGTGAATTATTACGAAGTCAAAGCGAAATATATTTTCAAACACACACACAAAAAGCAATTTATAAAGTGAGTTAAAGCAATTAAGAGCCCGTAGATAACTACGAACGGAAAGGGTGCTAACACATTCCCTTTTCATAACTGCATCTCGTACTCAAAATTTAACGAAGGTCTTTTCTTGTTCTTTTCACCTTCCCTTAATTGGATAAAAGAAAAGTCGGTGGCGACTCTTGCTATCCGCAACATTTGCAATAAAAAGCAAAACAAACAAGCCAGTTCTCCCACCGTGTTACACCTACAGAAAGCATAAATGACATTCTAAAGTAGGCCTAAGAAAGCGCTTTTTCAGAAAAAGCGTTGCCTTAGGCCATCTATGAAAGCGCTTTTTAGGAAAAAACGTTGCCTTAGGTATACCTACGAAAGTGCTTTTGCCTAAACAAAAAGCGTTGCTAAAACCTATAGTAGCGCCACCTATGAAAGTGCTTTTAAGCGCTTTTAAAGCCCAAAAAAAGCACTTTCGTAGGTCTTTTATGACATAGTGTTTCTCTCCCCAATAATACATGTACCACGGTCCATTTTAGGGGTGTTCGTGGTGCGGTTTTGACGCAAAAAATCATCCGAACCGTGAGAGAAAAAGGCATGCGGTTTGGTTTGGTTCGGTTGAATTTTAGGAAAAAACCAAGCCAAACCAAACTGAATCAATGCGGTTTGGTTGGGTTCGGTTGGTTCGGTTTTTTACAAATATTTTATTGAGTCACACGTACACATATAGATGACAACATCACTTTATATTTGGTCATTCATACACTACCAAATAACAACAAAAGTCGTCGTATGTGGCAACAACTTCTCATTTAATATGTAAAAATTAGATTAGAAAAAGGCTGAATAATAAAAACATAAAACAATAGCATAAAACAATATCAAAAATATTATAATGGAAAAAAAAGATGAGATATTAGTGAAGATGAAAAAGAAAGAACATGTGAAAGGAGAGATTAGACATAAAGATGTGCAATAAAACGAAATTGAAAGAGAAAATATTTGCATAAAAAAATGAGAAGGTGAAAAAGAAAGAATATAAGAGAGTAGAAATTAGAGAAGAATAGACAAGATGTAAGTGGTGAAGATGGGGCAATAATGTTGGAGTGATTTAAGAAGATTGAAATTTAAACCATAAGTATAAGGATTAGAAAATTGTTCGTAATAATAAAACTAATATATAATAGATTTATGTTTTCGTTAGATGTGAGTTAAGTAAAATTTAAGTTGTAACCAGTGGCGGAGCCAGAAATATTATAAAGCCTGGGCGAAAAATTAAAGATCGCAAATTCACATTGTATATAATATATAAATACTCATCAATCAAAATAACAGAGACTCGCCATTTTGTCCACAAAAATATAGTTTAAAATAAAAGAGACAAATATAACCTTACAATAGCGGGTTAAATAAAATTACGAGGCAAATGTCCTTTCCGAGACTTCTTTGCGGTGAATGTTCGAATAATATCAATATCATTAAGTGACTTAAATATCTCCCGCTCAGTGTAACATACCATCAAGTCATTGAACCACGCATCATTGATCTTATTGCGCAATTTAGACTTGATAATCTTCATTGCTGAAAAAGCTCTTTCAACGAATGTTGTCGACACCGACAATATCAAAGTTAACTCAATAAGTGGAAAATGAAGCATTTCTTCTCACTTGAAGAACATAAGTCTCAAGTTGATCCCTTATTGTTCCTCGGTCATCATCAGAAAAGTCTACACGACAAATATCCGCAAGACGAGCAAGCTTATCAACATTAAACTTGGAGAAAGAGTTATTGGGATCAAGACATGAAAAACAATTAAGGATAATGTTACTTTCTTCACTAAAGCGATGATTCATCTCCACACATATTTTGTCAATAGCAACATAAAAAATCTCTGCACGGTAATGATGAAGATTAGTGACAGTCCTCCCTTCTACCCTTGAACGACCCGAACCGGTATTTCATCATCCATATTTGAACTGGAATACCTTTAGCAACACAAAAATATTGGACATCGAAAATAAATTATCCAACCACTATCTCTCTCCAATCGAGCTTTGACATCATCATCAATTCCATTGGCAATCACAATATTAAGATCTTTTCTTTGCAAGACATTTGAAAGCTCATTTGTGATACCAAACAACTTTAACATTAATTTCAAAATGAAAGCAAATTTAAAGCTCTCCATTTTTTCTATCAAACCCGCTGCTTGAGATGTCCCACGTCCATCTTCATCAACCATACTAAGCACCTTTAACACAGAGGGCCACATTTGATCCAAACGAAGCAATGTAGTATGATGTGAACCCCATCTAGTATCCCCGGGTCTTGTGAGATTAGACGATTGGTGCAAGCCCTTTCCTCTAGATATCTCACCACTCTCAAGTTTATTTAAAATATCTTGGTGTTGTGCCTCTATCAAAGCATCCCTCCTCTTACAAGATGCACTTGTTGTGGTCACAATCAAGGAGATGTACTCAAAGAAATCATGAATAGATGAGCAACTACTAGTAACAGACACAACAACTAATTGCAAGCGGTGAGCATAACAATGAACATAGAAAGCATAAGGATTTTCATCTAGAATTTTTCTTTGCAAACCATTAAATTCACCTCTCATATTTAAAGCTCCATCATATCCTTGCCCTCGTATCCTTGAAATCGATAACGTGTACTTATCAAGAATACCATAAAGAGCATTCTTTAATGACTCAGATGTAGTATCTTTGACATGATGTAGATAAATAAATCGTTTCACAACATTTCCTTTGTAATTCAAAAACCTAAAATAAATTCAACAAGTTTACTTGGCGGCATAAAGAATAATAGGTCATGAAAATTATAAAATACAACTACTAACCTCAACATCACCGCCATTTGCTCTTTGACGGATATATCACGTGACTCGTCAATAAGCACGGAGAATTGTCTATCACCAAGATCTTCCATAATCACCTTGGTAACTTCATGTGCACAACATGTTGCAAGCTCCTTTTGAATGTCACCGCAAGTCATTGTGCAATTTTTTCCACCACGGTCAAAAGCGTCCCTCACTTGTTCATTTTGAGATTTTACCCAATCTACCATCTCTCTAAAATTACCCTTATTTAGAGAAGTAGAGGATTCATCATGGCCACGGAAAGCCATGCCTTGTGCTATGAGATATCTTGAACAATCTAAAGAACAAGTCAAACGAATCTTATATAATTCTTCTGATTCCTTGGTTGCTTTAGCAAACTTACTTGTCACACTTTGTCTTTGATTATTATAATCATCATAGTGCTTGACACATGAGTTATGCAAACTATTATGACTACCAACGTGACCTTTCAAGCCTTGAGATGCATGCTTCCAATCTCTATATCCGCTTTTAGTGAAGACTTCAAAACCAAAGTGCTCGGCCCTCCCGGGTTTCTTAAAGAGAAAACAATAAAAACAATAAGCTGCATCCTTTATCTCACTGTATTCTAACCATGTATAATTCTTATACCATGATTTACTAAATGATCTTTTAACACTCCCAAATGTAGTACGAGGAAAGCTTGGCAAATCTGGTTGCATTGGACCCTTCAATATATATGCCCTCCTTACTTGGTCTTGAATATCTGGAGCATACTCATTAATTTGTTTCCTATGTCCTGGATCTCGCACAATCCCATTTGGATTAAACTCATTAACCATATTAGATGGTGGTTCTAATTCGACTTTCGATTGCACAATATTCACATTCTCAATATTTTCTCTAACAACCAAAAATTTCCTCATCTCTAAACAAAAGATAAAATAATTACAAAATTGTAGTTTCAAAATTTTAAAGAATAATAATCAAATAAAACAAATAAGAATTAACAATGTTCTTCAAATAAATAAAATAAAATTTAAAATAATAAAAATCAAACAACCTAAATTCTAATAAATAAATTAGTATTTGTAATTGTATATGGTTAATCAAACAACCTAAACTCTAATAAATAAATAAATCAGTACATGATTAATCAATCAACCTAAACTCTAATAAATAAATTAGAATCAAACATGAAATTAAACAAGACAAATTATTATGTATCTATGTCTATCTAGTATATCAATTCAATTTTGTACTAATTTAGTGGCTTAAAAATACAAAGCATTTAAGCATACATGTGTTTATGTATGTCTATCTAAAAGTACAAAAAGACAAGAATTGTATATGTGTCTATCTAATACTATGCCAACATATTAGTAATCTAGATTATCTCTGTGACAAACATAACATACCAAATAGTATTTTATAAAACACATATAGTTTCTAGTATATTTATATTATATAGAAAGAAAAAGAACACACATTGCATCTACTATTTAATAACCAAATTTATATTACCTGCTATAGCCTGTAGAAATAATATAGCCTATAGGAATGATGATAGATTGCACGCGGATTAAACAGATAGAAGAACACTGATTGAACAGAATGAAGAAAAGTGAGCAGCGGCAGGCAGTTTTTTTTCTCTGTAGGTTTTCCTAATTCTAGGTTTTTCCAATTCTAACTTTCACTATTTTTTCTTTTTCTTTTAATTTTATTTAATACTAAAAAAAAATTGGGTTGAGTTGAGCCTGGGCATTTGCCCAAGCTGGCCGTATGTTGTATCCGCCCATGGTTGTAACATAATGCAGTTTGGTTCGGTTTGCAAAATACAAACCGCAAACCAAACCGAACTATGCAGTTTTGTTAAAAGATGACCCAAACTAATCCGAACCAAATGCGGTTTTTTGCAGTTTCAGATTGATTTGGTTTGATTTGCGGTTTTCTATTCGGTTGGTTTGATTTTGAGCATCCTTAGTCCATTTTGCTGGGCATGTCAAATTTTAATCCATATTCTACCTTAATCATGTTCTATTTGCACCTGATTTTCATCTAAATCTTATTTCCATTTCAAAATTATGCCATGATTTGAAATGTTATGCTACTTTTGTTGACCACTGTATCTTATAGGAAGCGAATACCAAAAGGATGATTGGTTTAGGTAGCATAGAGAATGACTTATATACAATGCAAATAAAGGATCCTCACCATGCACCTTCTACTTCTAGTGCCCAACCCTTCTACTTCTAGTGCCCAACCCAATTGTCACATCCAAGCCAATACATGCCATACCACCACTCAATTTCCTCAAAATTTTGTCATTCCTAAATCTGCCTTATGACATTTTAGATTGGGGCATATATCATATAAGAGAATTGCTAAAATGTAAAATCTGTATTCATCCCTTGTATTTTATAATAAAGTTAATTGTGATATTTCTCACTTGTGAAAACAAATAAAATTTCCTTATCTTACTAGTACTTTTATTGCTTCTCATAGTTTTGAGATTTTGCATTTTGATATTTGGGGGCCCTTAACCATTTCATTTGTCCACAATCACAAATACTTCATTGCTTACCACTCTAGATTTGTATGGATTATACTCCTTAAAACTAAGTTTGAAGCTTTTATACAAGTTCAAAATTTTATCACCATGATTATTAATCAGTTCCACACCTAAGATAGTAAGGTCAAACAATGGACATGAATTTATGTTGCATCAATTTTATGCATCCAAAGGCATTCTACATCAAAAGTTATGTGCTGAGACTCCTTAAGGAAATGGAAGAGTTAAAAGGAAACATCAAAACTTGCTAAATGTAGAAAGAGTCCTTTTATATCAATCCAAACTTTCTAAGAAATATTGGTCCTATGTGTAACACCCCATCTAAATACCCCGAATATATTAATTAAATTAATATCTAAATCATCTTTAATCAGAGTTTAACACGGTATAATAAGGGATGTCACAATTAATAACCAAAATAAACTTCAAGAGCTGCTAATCGAGGATCATCATCCAACAATTCAATAATTGTAAAACCATGTCTTACAGTGAAATACCAAAATTAAAATTAATAAGACATCAAGGTCATCAAGGAATTCAAATCCAAAATAATTAAAAGATGATTCTCTTAACTAAGCATTCCCGTGTTACAATCTAATCGAGCATACGACTAAAAGATAAGCTCTAGAGCCATCCTCACCGACTCCTCAATCGCTAATTTAATCGAAATGGTAAAGTAAGGGTGAGACTTCTCATAATTAAAGCATATTATAAGTCTTTCAATCAATAATATATCACAAGCATATTATTTCACCCACTTAACATAAAATTCACACACACAACCATATTCATCATGCTTAATCATAACAATCAACAAAGAGTAACCGAAGGCATCCTAACATGTTACCATCATACAACTCAATGCATGCGGTACCGACTGTGACCAAGTCAACACCGATCCATCATCAACCGGATATACCATCGATTCGTCCATAACCACTGGACACGAATCCAACTGGTATTTCCGCACAATGGGAATTAACTTCACCAAAACAATGCTTATGCACGCACATCAATAGCATGCAACATTAATCGATCTATGTAATACATCAATTCAACATAATAAACAACCATCAATCAACATGATATCTCAACCAATGGGCAATCCACAGCATAAACATGCAACATATCAATACATCTATACATTATCATCCATACATCACACACACCACACATTTACAAAGTCACTTATCTCGAATTGGCTCATTTTCAAAATAACTTCAAGTTTTGGAAAATATTTTCAGTTCATAAAATAGAGCATTAAATTTAGAAAATCTCAAAACGGACTTACGGTTTGAAAGTTATGAATTTTCAAAGTTTGGCATTTTCAAAATTAAAGTTGGAACCGGTTCCTACAATACAGAACCGGTTCTGAAAAGTTCAAAACCTTTTGAAAATGTATGGGAACTTTCCGACACATACAGAACCGGTTCCCACGTGTATTTTTGTGTTTTATAAATTTTCAAAGGGCAACCCGGTTCCTACCCATATAGGAACCGGTTCCCACGTGTTAAAATGTCATTTTCTGCACTTTTGACAGCATCCTTCCATTTTCAATTAAACCCATTTTTACCCATACGAACTCCAACATGGGAAACACTAAAATACATCATTTGGCATCATCTATCTCATCAAACAACATATTTCCATCATCTATTTTCATCTACTGACACTCTAATCATATTCCATACATATTCTAACACAATCAGACTCAATCTGACACCAACTGACACTATTAGGTATACATCCATGGAAACCTAGAATTTCCTAAACATAGATTCCTAACATGCCATGGTCTATAATATTAACATCAAAACCTATAATAAGCAATAACCAATCGAAATCACCCCTTACCTTGTGGGTTCTTCGATTTCTGACACTCCTAGGTCTTTTTCCTTCTTTCCTTCTCTTCTCACTTCACGTATCTTGTTTTCTCCAAAATGATTCCTTTTTTCCTCTTTTCTTATTTAATTCCTTTTATTCCTTTTTAACATAAATTAAATAAATCAATTAATGTGAGTAGAGTCTTTTACTCCTCACACCCCACTTTACTCAACATACCTCCAATAATTCCATAATTAATCTCAATAATTCAATATATTAAATAAATTATGCTCTCAATTAATTTAATAATTAAAACCATAATTACTTAATTACCGAATTATTTTCGGGGTGTCACACTATGCAGTCCAATTTTCCACCTTTATTATAAACCGAGTCCCTACACCATTATTGAATCATAAATCACCCTATAAAATCTCACACAACTAAATTCCCGACCTTGAGACCTTCAAAGTATTTGGTTTTAGATGTTATGCTTCTAACCTTCAAGTCCATAGAACCAAATTAGATCCTAAGGCAAGAAAGACCATATTCTTAGGATATAAATATGGTATGAAAGATTATAAATTACTTGACATTCACACCAATGCGACATTTGTCTCAAGAAATGTCACATTCCATTAGCACATCCTAACCTACCAACCCACTGACCAATCCTCATTCACCTTATGGTCTTATCTTCCATAATAACATATCACACCCATCCACCTCTGTCCAAAACACATATTCACTTGAAACTAATCCATCTGCTCTACCACACCATAATCATATCACCACTGCACCTGAGCAACTCACCACTAATCAACACCATAATCCTACCACGACTACACCTGGACATCTCACCACCAAACAAACCACACCCACCGATCCTCCTCAGGGGTGAGCCATCATCCTTCTTATTTGCAGGACTATATATGCAATTATCTTGCTACATCACATAATTCCTTTTCAATTGTATCCAATATTAATCCTAAGACCTATCCTGAAGCCTCACAACATGAATGTTGGAAGTAATCTATGCAACTTTAACTTTTAGCCCTCAAGAAAACGGACACTTGGAAAATTATTGATTTACCTCATAGTGTTACACCAATTGGTTGTCGAAGGGTTTATAAAATAAAATATCTTGTTAGTGGTTCTATTGATAGACTCAATGCACGATTGATAGCTAAATGATACAATCAGATAGAAGACCTTGATTATTTTGACACTTACTCTCCAATTGCAAAGCTTACCACTATCATAAATGTCATAGCTTTGGCTGCTTGCAAGCAATATCATTTACATTAGCTTGATGTGAATAATGCATTCTTGCATAATAATATCCAAGAGGATGTGTATATGGTTATTCCTCAAGGTGGGACTACTACAAAGCCAAATCAAGTATGTAAGCTTAAATCCCTTTATGGGCTTAAACAAGCTAGCAGTCGATGGTATGAAAAACTCACTTAATTTCTCATTGCACATCACTATAAGCAAGCTATCTCCGGTCATTTTCGTTTTGTGAAAACAAACACATCATCCATCACTATTTTATTAGTATATGTTGATGATGTTTTCTTGGAAGGGAATGATTTGAATGAATTCAATTCCATTTTGGATACTACTACAAGATAACAATACTCCTTATCATGATATACCATCATATAGACAACTTGTACGTAGATTTGTGTACCTCAATGCAACAAGACCCGACATAACTTTCATTACACAACAACTGAGTTAGTTCTTGTCTTTTCCCACAAGAACTCACTTTAATGCTAACTGCATAATCATCAAATGTCTGAAAACATGTTTAGCTCGTGGTATCTTCTTTCTTTGAAGTTCAACATTGCAATTGAGTGGTTTTTCAGATGTTGACTGGGCAGGCTGCATAGATACTCGAAGGCCAGTCGCAGGTCAATGTTTCTTCCTAGGTAGATCACTTATTTCATGGCAATTAAAGAAGCAATTAATTGTATCCAAGTCCTCATTAGAAGCTGAATATATAGCCCTTGCAACTGCCACATTTGAGCTTCAATGGCTAAAATATCTTATGAATGATTTGGACATTAAATGACAAGAATTCCAGTTATATACTGTGACAATAAAGGCAGTGGCGGAGCCAGGACCTTAGGTCAGGGGGTGCAAAAATAAATAAATTTGGGACTAAGTAAATTAATTGTGCAAATAAAAAAATTTAGGAGTTCAAAGTGCAATTAATATAGACAGAATTTAGATTTGAGGGTGCAAAAGTGAATAAATTCAAGACCAAATGAACAAGTGGTGCAAATAAAAATTTTCAGGGGATTCAAAATGCAATTTATATCAACATTTAAATGCAATATTTAATGTTCAGGGGGTTCAATTGAACCCCCTCAAATGGGCTGCCTCCGCCACTGAATAAAGGGCTCTTCACATTGCATCAAATCTCGTGTTTCATGAAATGACAAAACACTTAGAAATCGATTGCCATATTGTTTGAGAAAAACAAAGCAAAGGGATTTTGAAGCTGCTTCCACTTAAGTCAAAAGGTCAGCTTGCTGACTTGTTCACCAAGGTATTACATCCTCAACCATTCAATGGTCTATTATCCAAGTTGAAGATGATAAATATCTACCAACCTTCAACTTGTGTGTGTGTGTGTGTGTGTGGGGGGGGGGGGATATTGAAGCATGCAGATAAAAGTAATATAACACATGAAGATAAGTGTAAAAACAATTATAACTAACTTGTTAATTAGTTAGAAAGGTAGTTAAAGTTAGTTTCTTGGGGTTGAAGTTACACTATATTGTGTTAAGATGTAGCATCATATGGTGGATTACTATTGCACTTATATATTATTGAACATGTATTAGTGTGACAATTAATGAGAATTCTATTTCTTTCATGTTCATTTTTTACACCTTAATAAGAATCCACTTTAGATTCTAACAAATTTCTATGATCAAATTTTGTTCAATATAAAAGTCCGTTTGACATAACAAAACACCAAAACAAGAGAGGGCGACTTCTATTTAGGTTCATTTGTATCCTTTAATCCTATATCTCTTTTAATTTCTAATGTCAATAAAACTAAAAATAATTCCAGACAAAAAATTATCGAAATTAGTTTTTTTATCCATTTCCATAAAAAAAAACGCGAAAAATAGTGGACGACTTTAAAAACAATAAATTTGATCAGTAAATTTATTTATATTTTAAAAAGAAATCCTAAATTAAAAGAGAAGATATTTGAAGAAGGTAATCTAGGGAATATAAAATCCGGGTTTAATTGGATCTCAAAAGTAAAGAATGGCTAAAAGAGATTTACGGAGCCGCAAATATTAAAGAAACGGAATCTTAACGTTGAAGCGTAGAGAATGGAAGAGTTATTATAAAAAATGTCAAAGAAAAAAATCTAAAAAATAAAAAATAAAAATAAAATAGAGAAAGAGAAAGCGCATTAGATATTCATCCCAAATTTGAAGGCGTTTCTTTTGCTGTCGTCTCGTCTTTGTGGCGTTTAGGGTTTCTCGAAATTTTCTCTAACAACTCTCTCTCTCTCTCTTTTTCGTTTCAGGGGTTTACTCTTTTTCTCAACACAGGTTTTTTCTTCTTCTCTTTTCTTCGTTCTTCACTTTTTCTCTAACATTGATTATGCTTTGTTAGGTTTTTAGTTTTAGAGATCCAAATGTTTCGTTCCGATTTGTTGTTGAATTTCAGGGTTTGATACTATGCGATCTTCATGGGCTGATTTGGCTGCAAATTCCGCGGCCGAAAATGCACCACTTCCGACTTCGGTTAACAACGGACCATCTCAACCTCACCCTCCTTCCAGGCCGGTTTATGTTCCTCCTCATCTCAGGAACCGTGGAGCTAACGCGCCGCCGTTACCTGCTTCGGCTTCTTCCGGGAATTTTAATGCTCCGGCTGGGAATGATAACTCCGGATCGCGATGGGCGCCGCCGCCGATGAGGAATGATTACCGTGGTCGTCCTGCTGGTGGTTATGGAAACAGGACTGGTGGTGGTGGTTGGGATAGGCGGGAGGCTAATCCTTTTGCAGATCAGGAGGATTCTGAGGAGCCGGTTACTCAAGAGGAGCAGGAGAACACCGGGATAAATTTTGATGCTTATGAGGATATTCCGGTGGAGACCAGCGGTGGTGATGTTCCTCCGCCGGTGAATACTTTTGCTGAGATTGATTTGGGCGATGCGCTTAATCAGAATATAAGACGGTGCAAATATGTGAAGCCGACGCCGGTTCAGCGGCATGCAATACCGATATCACTTGCGGGAAGGGATTTGATGGCGTGTGCGCAAACTGGTTCGGGGAAGACTGCTGCTTTTTGTTTTCCGATTATCAGTGGGATTATGACGGGCCAACCTGCTCAGAGGCCGCCTCGTGGGGTTCGGACTGTGTGTCCACTTGCCCTTGTTCTCTCTCCGACTAGAGAGCTATCCATGCAGGTGAGTGAGATTCTTGTGTAATTAACTGTGTTATGAATGATATTCATTTTAATTGAGTTTAGCTTTGCATTGAAAAGATTATATATCAGAAATGTTTTCGTTTGGTTTCAGATACACGAAGAAGCTAGGAAATTTTCATACCAGACAGGAGTTAGGGTGGTTGTTGCTTATGGTGGAGCTCCAATAAACCAGCAGGTTTTGGACTTTGGTCCTATCTTTTATTTTTGTGTATTCTTGAATCTTCATCGATGCTTCTCAGAATTTATAACCATGTCATGTGATGCTATTTTTGATAGCTGATGCTTCAACTCAATTATCATCTTTGTTGTTTAGTGATTGATCCACTTCGATAACCCAACCAAGTGGTATAATGCTTAGTTATTATTACCTGGGTTTCTGTTGATTCTGAAACTTTTGATGTAAAACTTATAGATTACACTGTCCACCTAAGTCACATTCATGATTTTTGTTTTGTATGTCAGAGGTTCTTATATATGCTTTGAATGAATATATCCTTTCATAAATTTGAAAACAATCACCTTGGAATTTTCTGAATAAAACATGCGAGATTTTGAAACTGTGTAAACTAAATATATCTCTATCTGCTATGCTCTTGTTGAGGAGTTTGTTCTTTCTTTTGTCGGTGAAATCATCCAATTTGCACTTGACACTTGAATATTGTTCTTGAATGGCCAATCATATTTAGCTTTTTTAATGCCAATTCAAAATGTTCATATTTTTGTATTGATTATAACAAAATATATTTTTCCAGCTACGTGAGCTTGAGAGAGGGGTGGACATTCTTGTTGCGACTCCTGGAAGGTTGGTAGATTTGTTGGAAAGAGCTAGAGTTTCACTGTCGATGATAAGGTATCTTGCCTTAGATGAGGCAGATAGGATGCTGGATATGGGTTTTGAGCCACAAATAAGGAAGATTGTTGAACAAATGGACATGCCTCCAGCAGGGGCGAGACAGACTATGCTGTTCAGTGCCACTTTTCCAAAAGAGATACAGGTTTGATTTTTTGTATTCTGTAAATTTTTGGTTAATTTTTTCAGCTTTTCTATTCATTGAGACCAGTTAGACTTTGTCTCCCCCCCTTTTTTTTTTGCCTCCCATACATTTGTTTTATATTTCATTGGTTGAATTTTAATGAAGACAACATTCATCTATGTTAGTGAGATGGCCCTTATTATTAAGGGCTGTTTGAGGTTGTTTTACTTATGTGTTTGTGCATCACATATCTGCATCTGGTGTTACTTTGCCCTCAACCGCTCCTTCCATCCATTTCTTAGAATGGTGAAGTGCTGTTAGAATTAAATAATGGAAATGTCTAATTTGAGTTAATGCGATAGATTTCTTGGTGGTATATAAATAATTCAGATGGTTATTATTTGTTGGACCTATTGCTTTCTCATTACATCTTTGACTTAGTGATTTACTGTTGTTATGCAGAGACTAGCCTCTGATTTCCTTTCAAATTATATTTTTCTGGCTGTTGGAAGGGTGGGATCAAGTACCGATTTAATTGACCAAAGAGTTGAGTATGTTCAAGAGTCTGACAAGAGAAGCCATCTCATGGACCTTCTTCATGCACAGAGAGCAAATGGTGTACAAGGAAAGGTATTCTCATTTTTTCTTGAAGTGTATTTCACGTCTATAAAACTGTGTTTTTGAAAATTAAAACTTAGTTGAAAAGAAATACACATTTACACTGCTTTATATAATTGTTTTTTCCTCAATCTGCTGCTGAACTCTGATGCATGTATGCATTGATCTGGGCAATCGACCCAGATTAATTGAAATGCTGATCATGGCTATGAAACCAATGATGTGGAGTTTTAGGGAATTAAATGTTATGGTAACAACTTTATTCTTTTACAAAATGTAACTCTTTCATCAGTGTTCCAGCAAACGGAAAAGGTTTTAAAGTAAACCGGAGGATTAGAATTGTCTCAACTGTATTGACTCACTCTGGATGAGTTGTTCTTGGTGATGCATATCAACCTTTGTTGAAGCACATAGTGCATACAACCTAGCACAATTATATTGTGCGGTTATATTTTTTTTTGGCATTTTAGGTCAATCTGTTGTACTCCCTCCGTCCCACAATGAGTGACCTAAAAGGAATAAAATAGTGTCCCAAAATAAATGATTCATTTCAATTTCCAATACATTTTTCCAATTCTACCCTCTAATCAATTAAACTTTCACAATTTCTAATACATAATTAAGGGCACTATAGTAAAAACATTATACTCTTTCTTATTTTTCTACACTTCCTTAATATGTGTGAAATGGTGTGCTGGGTCACTCAGTGTGGGACGGAGGGAGTATTAATTTTCATGATATTTCTACTCCTGGTCTGCCAGTATCAGCTGTCAGGTGATGATGACTGTTGGCAGTTGCACAAATATTTTTGCTAGTGTGAATGATTTCTAGCTCGGCTGTTGTGTTTTCTTATGTTGTGTGTGTATGTGTCTGCACGCGCATGTGTCCTTTCTTGATTAGAATTGACTTTTCTTGACTTCTTCTAAATATCTAAGACTATTACATGCATTATTTTGGAATTTGCAGCAAGCTTTGACTTTAGTTTTTGTCGAGACAAAGAAGGGAGCTGATGCTCTGGAACACTGGTTGTGCCTTAATAATTTTCCAGCAACTACTATTCACGGTGACAGGACACAACAGGTTAGTCATGCTACCTTTATTTTTCCACTATAACGTTGAGTAGACTATGAATGCTTAACATTTCTGGATTAGAGTTCGTAAGTATAAAGCAGGGATGCCATTAACTGATTCTCCTACATACTTTTGTGTTTGTCTGCCCACAGTATTAAGAAATATTTTACGATATATGTATGAACTAATCAAGTTATCAAACTTAACTTTCATAGTAAAAGCTAAATAAAAATGGATGAAATGTTCAATTTACAAAATCCTAAAGCATGAGTTGGCATTATATGGAGTCAGCATTTCAATAATGGGCATGGAAGAAATGTTCCATTTGCATACCTTTATGAAAATTCCAAGGAACCTGATTCCCTAAGTATTTTTTACTTGGAATTTATTTTAAAAATTGTTTGGTTCACATGAAGCTTTCCTAGGAATTGGTCAAAACATGTTATTCCTTGGATTCTTTTTTAAAAAATTGTATGGTTTGCATTGAGCACCCTTAGAAATTGTAAACTATGTTATACTCCCTCTGATCTTTTTTTATAGTTGTCTTTTTAAGGTTTTAACCAAGACAATCAATAACTATGTTTGATGAAATTATTTCTTTTTCTATAATATCCTTAACCTTTATTAACTTATTAAAAAAGACCTTTATTATTTCATTCTACCCATCTCATTCTCTAGTAAATAATTAATGGTATTATTAATAAAACAATCATCAACATGACATTGAGTTTTCATAACGACATGTAATTAGCAACTATTTTTTCTACAAAAGTGGCACAACTAAAAGGTAGCAAGTTTACCTTGAGATTTTTTTTAAAATAGTTTGGTTTGTATGGAGCACTCTATGGATCATTTATGATACAATGATTTATGACTAAGATGTTTAATCATTGGATATTGTCTACTCTAATGTAGACCAACAGTGGTCTATGCTACTAGCTATTACTCCCTCTGTTTCTAGCTATACGCCACTTTGAGGAAAAGATGTATCAAATTATTAGTTGTTTTACATTACCAACGAAGTATTAAGGCTATTTTTCCTATATACTCAAGTATTTATCACTCTCCTTTCTTTCCATTATTTTTATTTATCTCTGGTAACATTAATGAAAGATACTTTTGTAAAATAACTCGCAATTTCTCTTTTTCATACATAATGTTCTTAGAATTATTTTTGTAAACCAATTATCTTTTGCTATAGTTATTATTATTCTTGAGGGATTTTTACATTATATGGTTTCCTAGTTGTGGTATCTGTGTATATGCTCCTCATATTTTGCAATGCCTGCAGGAAAGAGAATATGCATTAAAGTCATTTAAAAGTGGCAAAACCCCCATATTGGTTGCAACTGATGTGGCTGCACGTGGTCTAGATATTCCTCATGTTGCCCACGTAGTTAACTTTGACCTTCCCAATGACATTGACGATTATGTACACCGAATTGGAAGGACAGGGAGGGCAGGAAAGAAAGGTCTTGCAACTGCGTTCTTTAATGAAAACAATACATCCCTTGCAAGGTCTCTAGGAGATTTGATGCAAGAAGCTAATCAGGAAGTACCTGCCTGGCTTACGCGGTTTGCTGCACGATCTTCCTATGGTGGAGGAAAGAACCGTCGATCTGGAGGCCGATTTGGTGGTCGTGACTTTCGAAGAGAAGGTTCATTTAGTAGGGGCGGTTCTGATTACCATGGTGCAGGAAATAGCAGTGGTGGATACGGTGGGGCTTCTGGTGGTGGATACGGTGGGGCTTCTGGTGGGTATGGTGGCGGATATGGTGGCGGCGGGTATGCAGGAAATAGCGCGGGTCCTGGGGTGACCAGTGCATGGGACTGATTTTCAACTTTTGATAGCATTATATACTGTCTAGGTATTAGGTGTGAGACCATACACCTATAGAATTTATTTTTTCTCTAAGTTTATTTTTATTTTCTTTTTCCCTCCTAGTGATGTTCTCAAGCCAACATAATTTCTTGCGATTTACTACGCCAATCGCTAAGGAGATGTGGGTATGTGGTATTATTACCATTTGAATAGAGGTTGTGTAGTGTTAGCAGGTGTTGTTGGAAATGGCGATTACTAACATATTAGGAGTTCCTTTTTTGACAGCTTTGTGTAACCAACATTTTGGGTGGTTATTTGTGGGAGAAGATGTAGAATATGTGGTGGGGAGAGGGTTGATTGAGGCTTTTGATTATAGTCGTATCTATTTATCTCTTGATCATGTTTCTACCGAATATATATGTTGTCTTTTTAACATTCCCTACTTGGATGGGTAAGGTTTTGTAATAGTTATTAGTAGTGACGAATGAATGAAAAGTTATTTTGATGGATGTTTGTATTGGGTATAACTTGTATTTCTCTAAATTATTGTCACCAATAATATATCATTTGAATTAAACTTAGCAGTTGGATAGACAGGTATAAACTTTAAAGATTTCAATGTATATGTTAAAATGTATAAAGTAAGATTAATTGTTGAAGGGGTGTCATACTTGAAGAGGGTTGGAAGTGATTTCTGTGGAAGTGATTTTGGTTCCTCTGGACGAAGACATTACTTAGGTTTGTTGTATCATTAAATATCACCTAAGCATCTTTCTACTTTTCGTTCTCAATATTTTGTAAGCACTTGCTTTCACGAACACAATTTTCTAAGTTATCTCATTTAGCAAGTACAAACAGTTGCAAATTTTGCACATTTAAAATTTATGCTTTTGAATTTGGTCCCTTATATATCATGCTTTCACCGTTCATATCAAAATGTGCTAAAGTGTTACATAAATGTATTGCAGCAAGATGTAGATGAACAACCAACAAATAATGATACATCATTCGATCTTACTGGAAACTTACTCATGTTTATGTGAATGTTTTAGATGAACAACAACTAATAACTTACGTCGTACATACTCACGTGTTGCAAAACATACACGTGTTTTATTTGAAGTACGAAGGAAGGAAGAACCACAGACATAAAATATTAGTAATGTTATCCGTTCACAAAAAATTCACACCCATCCATTAAAAAAGTCTATTTAATGAATAAGATTCAATTCATCTATTTAGTGACTTAGGTGGGTCAATGAATTGTTAATGAATTAATAAATTGCTTTGATTCATTTATTATCATTTAAATTCACATTCAATTTATTCATTTATCACTCTTAAAAAAATTATAATAATTAATCAAACACTTGGATTCGAGTGGTAAAACCGACCACTAGACGGTTGGGTGTAAACTTTGATTATATATCGACTCATATTATTTCAAAAATAAAATTGACCACTAGATGGTTGGGTGCAAACTTCCTAGTGACGATCACCCAAGAAATACATATTAAATCCGTCTAGATATAAGATAAACATCTCTCAAGATTTCTCTAAATTCAAATAAGTAAATATTTTACCTAGAAGATATGTTCTATGCATAAGTACTATTATAATATTCGAAAATATAGTATGAATTATGTTTATTAAATAAAATTCCACTAGACCGAACACGCTTTAAGCGCAGTTGGCACACCTCCTCTTAGGAACTAGCCATTCTAAGAGTGTAGGCGGTGGATCTCTGGAGACAACCGCCTTAAACATGGACAAAACATGGGGTAAGGACAAGAAATCCATCTTTTACTGAGGACATTTTCTAGTGACGCTGAAGACTTGCATCAACTCTCCTCGATTGGGACAAGTAGCGACATGCTTAGCAGTTACACTAGTTCCCTTCAGATGGGATGAAACACTCTAGTGGAGCAACATATTCACGAGGATCGCAATTGAAGTGGACATAAGTGCAGAACTTTTGGAACCTAACTATGCATGAGCGAAGAGAAGAATCTCGACAATTTTTAGAATGCAAAGGCCTAATAGACATAACAAAATATGGAGTGTGCCCTAAGAGTTCAACGCTTCACCAACACAAAGCGATCTCGAAAATCATCCCAACTGTAAAAAACGGCTAAACCGAGGAACTTCTTAACGCAACACAATGAATTTTTGATCCCATACATTATTGCGAGAGGTACCCATCCTAACGAAAATATGGAAATTGGAATGACCTAAATTCTAAACCATAGATTTTAACACCTTAATGTAAGCCCAAGTACTAGGATGAAGTTGCAAATGGGCAACCTTCAAAAATCTCATCACCTCTACTTTAAAATCGAACAAAGGAAACCACCAATTTATCCGGGTAAACAAATATTCGTATAAATAAATAGAGCATTCCTTGAAGCTCCTACATATCCCTTTTCCATATTCCCTACGGAGAAACGACCAATTTGAGAGACTTCCTACCTTAACATTAACTTCCCTCACAATTTCAAGCCTATTTAGAGTAGAAAGGGTATCTAATATTTATGAGTCTATCCTACTATACTTAATCGCATCAACTGGTTCCATTAGTTTAGTACTATTTTGGAGGTACCTTGTTAGCATAAAAAACATTGAAAGGATTGAGCCAATGAACACCTTTAGGTTGACTGTCATGCGCGAACTGATCTTTGATCTCAATATCACTTGGATCCCAACCATAAATAATATGGTAAGTCTTGATAAAATTTTGAACCTCTTTCATAATCATGATCAAGGTAGAGACTTCCATCTCTAGTGTGGTTATAGTGGGGAAGACCAAATTTCCCGCAATTATAGATGGACCAGGCATAAAACTAACTGTGTGATCAGTTACCAGGTACAACGTAATCGATTACACTGGAAAAATTTGTAAAGTCTGGGTTTCTGGGAAGGGCGTACTCGGTTAACACTTTTGCGTAACCGATTATCATTGCAAAAAATTAAGCATTAAGGCTACTGTGAGTGTGTGTAATTGGTTATGGGTTATGGCGTAATTGATTACCATTGTTCTGACATGATTTTTATTAAACTTTTAAAAGTTTATATCTTGAGTTTCGAGTGTTCGATTGATGCGCCGTTTGAAGCTGTAGAGAGATGAGACAATGTAATTTCATTTAAAAATAGTTTCATGTTTCGGGAAATAATTTTAATTATGTATATTGGTGCTGGTGTTTGGAATATGAGTGAATGCATTGTTGTTGCTTGCTATACTATTAAGTTCTGTTGCAAAATGTTTACAACACATGTTTAGTGTATGGGGGCCAACGTTGGTGTAGTACATTGATTTTGTGTTATTGCCTTTTGTCAAAATTTATTTCTTTGAATAAACACTTCAATACACTTAAACATATTATAAAAGACTAAACGGAATTCAACCTCACCCAAATCCTTTTGCCACTTGGCTTTTCAATTTAAAATCTTTTCTCAAAGAGATTAGACATGAGTCATCTTTAAAGTTGAGATGTAACTCTCCTATATCCATATGGTATTGATTGAAGCAATGTGATTCTTTTCTACTTAAGGGACTTTAGTGGCATACTTCTTAATTTCATATCCAAGTTGGAGCCCTTACCTCTAAGATGATGCAAAGATCCATCTTCTCATACTCATTGATGTTTAGTTGAGTATTTTTCTTAAGATGAAAAAATGTCGCGTCTCCTAAAATAAACCACAACAAATCTTTTGTTATTTTTACCACAAACTACGAGGTTTTGATCCTTCATTGATACATAGGTATAAGACTTTATGTATTTCCTAACACTAAAATATATTTCTTTTCTCACCTCCACACTCTTTTAGCAAACAAACCATTTTAACCAAAAAAACAGATATTATAAAAGGTTCTTATAGAGTACTATAGACACATAGGGTGTTAACACCTTCCATTTCTATAACCAACCCTTGCACCTTAGATCTCTTCTTTGTGATTTGATTTTAGTTTTTTCTACTTGAATTGCATGTTAAACAATAGGGTTTTGATCTTTTCCCTTTCCTTGAAAGCAATAAATTTCGGTGGTGACTTATTAATTTTGTGAGTCAAGTTAGTCAATATAATGGTATCCCAGTTTTTCACCACGACAAAAGGAAGTAGTTGCTTAAAGCTTAAAATAACATAGAATAAGTGAAATCTCACACAAATTGTGAGGGATGTGGTTAATTGGTGGTTAGAGAAATACCTGGGATGCTTTACAAGCGATAAACCAAGGAAGGGAATGAGTACTACTTCTGCTATACACTTTCTACTTTCTCTTATGTTTTCGGAAATATACTTCCAATTTTTTTCCAAAAGTATATTTATGAACTATTTTTTTCATTCACGAATAATTTGTTGGGAGGAGTTATTAGAAACATTGATACAAAGTTGAGGATTATGCATCTTTGTGAGAGACACACCACTTATCCACCTAAAACCTTAAGGTAATACGTAGGTGGATTCTCCCACTTATATATGCTTAAGTCTCCACATTCCTATCCAATGTGGGACTATTTCCCAATTTAATCACACTTGAATTATTATTCTAACATTGCCCCTCAAGTATGAGTCCACAATGCCCCCCCTCAAGACACTTGTACCACTTTCACCTTGCAACGAGACATCACTTCTTGTGTATTTTGATACAACTAAGTCGATCCCTTTCTTGAACCGAAGGCTTATGATACTATTTATTGGAGGGGTTACTAAGAGCATTGATACAAAGTTGAGGATTATGCACCTTTGTGAGAGACACCCCACTTATCCACCTAAAATTTTAAGGTGATAGGTGAATGAGTTCTACCAATTATAAATATTCAAGTCACCACATTCCTATCAAATATGAGACTATTTCCCACTTACTCATACTTGAGTTATTATTCTAACATTCCCCTCAAGTGTGAGATACTTTTAGTGAGGAGAGAAAGAGATAATAAAGGAAATAAGAATTATATTATTCACTTTAACTATACAAATAATGATACAAACTATGACTATTTTTATACAACTATAATTGGGCTTGAGCTTACCAACTTGGATTATATTTGATATTATATATAATATCTCAAAATATCTAACTTGAGTTATATTTGATATTATATCTAATATCTCAATATATCTAACTTGAATTATATTTGATATTATATCTAATATATCAACATATCTAACTTGGATTATATTTGATATTATATCGAATATATCAACTTACCCTTCTATAATCCAAGTCGTCGAACCTATGTTAATCATAGTCAATCTGAACTATTTCTAATTTATTTCTCAAAAAAGGAATTTGTCTATCTTCAATCCTTTGGTGAAGATATAGGCCAACTATGCTTCACTCGAGCAATGCTTTACTTCAAGTTCACCTCGATTTACCTTTTCCCTCAAAAAGTAAAATCTAACTTGGATATGCTTACTTCTTCTATGCAGAACTGGATTTTTCGCTAGATTTAGAGATGACTTATTGTCGATTTGCAAAACAAGAGCTTTCTTCACTTTGACCTCCATTTCTTCAAGTACTGATATGATCCAAATTTCTTAACATGCAACATAGGATCCTGCTATATATTCAGCTTCACACGATAATAATGCCGCTACAGGTTGCTTTTTTTAGAGAACCATGATATTGGAGCACCAAATACTTGAAAAATATCCATTTGTGCTTCTTCAATCATATTTATCTCCACACCAATTAGCATCTGAAAAACAAGTAATTGTAGCTTCTTTGCTTTCAGAGTCTTTTCGAAACAATATTACACAGTTTACCAAACTTTTTAAGTATCTTATGATTCTTCTTGTAGCCTTCATGTGTTACATTATTGGGTCACTCATGTATATTCTCACTAATCCAACTGTGAAACCTATATCAGTTCGACTGTTTCACACATACCTCATAGATCCCACAATTTTTTTGAACAAAGTTACACCGACTTTGTCTTCCTCTCCATTCTTCTCCAACTTCACATTTGGTTCGACAGATGATGATGCAGGATTCAAGTCATCCATTATGAATCTTTTAAGTATCTCTTTGAAATACTTCCTTTGATGCAACACCATACCTCACTTCGACATTTTAAATTCCATGCCTAGGAAATAAGATAACTTTCCCAGATCCGACATTTCAAATTCTCTCATCATCAGCTCTTTGAACTTCGACAAGTTCTCCAAGCTATTTCGAGTTACTAGTAAATCATCAATATATAAGCAGATGTTTGTTATATCTTGTGCTACAACCTTAAAATAGACACCATAGTCATATTTTCATTTTACAAATCCCAATTCAACTAAGTATGAGTCAATCTTGTTGTTCTGTACCTTATATGCATGTATGAGTCCATAGAGCACTCTGTGAAACTTATATACTTTACTTGCTTCCTTTTGAATTATAAACCCTTGAGGTTGTGTTACATAGATATTTTCGTCCAAAAGACCATTTGCAAATTCCAATTTCACATCTAAATGAAATGTCGACCAACATTGGTTGCATGCCAATGCTACATCTAGTCGAACATTCTCTAATCTTCCTACTAGAGAAAATACTTCAGAGTAGTAGAGTCCTGCTATTTGAAGAAAAACTAGAGCTACTAATATTGATTTATGTCTTGTTATATACTCATCTGCATTGTGTTTCAACTTAAACTTCCACTTTACTTTGATAGCTTTTGTATATGCTGGAAATTCAAATGAATCTCATCTGTTGTTTCTTTTGATTGCCTATAAATCTTCGAGCATAGTTAACTTCCATTGTTTAATCTTCAAAGCTTTGTTATAGTTGATTGGTTCATCACCTACAAGTAAAGCAAAATGAACTAATTCTTCATCTCATCTGACTTCATCACCACTAGTTACTTCATAGTCTTGAAGTCTTACTGGACGAACTCTAGTTCTTTGAGGTATTTGGCTTGTGCTAGCCGTAACATCTTCGACTTTCACATTGTCGGGAATGTTAGCAACGAATTTGACTGAAATATTAGCAATTTCTTCGAATTCGACTTCATCAGTTTCTTCATCGAATTCATAGCTCATCAATGGCTTGTTAATTGCATCATTAGAATTTCAATCCCATGCAGAATTTCCATCAATCATAATATTTGGACTCAACATAATCTTATCATTAACTGAATTGAACATATTTTATGCATTAGTCTTATAATATCCTACTAGAATCATATGTTCACTCTTGTTATCAAGTTTCCTTCTTCTTGCATCAAGAACATTCTTATAACATATAGAGCCAAACACCTTCAAATGACTTGCTGATGGTTGTTTGCCACTCCACACTTCTTCAGGAACCTTGTTCTTACATATCTTGGTAGTTCACATGTTCAGGATATAAACTGCAGTCGAAACAGCTTCTCCCCATAAGGATTTTGGTAAATTCTTCTACTTCAGCGTGCATCTCTCTCTATATCTAATATGGGTTTGTTTCCTCTTTTTGTAATTCCATTATATTGAGGCGTATAAGGAGCAGTTACCTCATGATCGACACAATTTTTTGCATAGAAATCTTCAAACATCTTGGATCTGTATTCGCCACCTCCATCTGTTCGTAGAACTTTGATCTTCTTCTCACTCTAGTTTTCGACAAGTATCTTGAATCTCTTAAAGATTTCGAATACTTCACCTTTTCTCTTGATGACATAGATTCACAACTTTCAACTAAACGCATGTACAAATGAAATAGAATATTTGTTTCTACTAATGGTTTGCTCTTCGAACAAACCACATCACTTTGAGTATGCAAGATAATCTCATTGGCATAGTCAAAACGAAAGAATTTATGGATTAATTTTTGACTAAACAACCTTCACAATATTTGTTGGGCATCTCAAGACTTGGAATACCAGTAACCATATCTTGAGTAATTAGTTTATTGAGAGATCTAAAATTCAAATGTCCAAACCTCAAATGCCACAACCAACTACCCTTGTGGTTGACAATAATTTTTAGACATTGTACTTTAGTCAACCTAATCATGGTCTTAAGTGTCCTATTCTTCAACAAAGTAAATTTCAAGACCAAATTGTTCTGGGTGTCAAATAATTTTAAAACTCTATATTTCATGAACAACTAAGAAACATTTGTCTACTAGTTATCCAATATTTAGCACAATGCACTTCATTCTAGGTACATAGAGCACATTTTGGATCACATTTTTGATCACATATTTCCCTCCATTACTCATTTGAAAGACTCTGTTTCCAGTACCGTCTTCTTACAATGAACTATTATCAACAATTTTTACCTTGCTCTTCTCAGATTCGTCAAAATGCGCCAACCACACCTTTTGACTAGGAGTGGCAAATGGGCCTGCCTGCCCCGTAAAAGCCCGCAAAAAAATGGGGCGGTGGATTGGTCATAGTTTAGGACAACGACCTAAAACATATGCTCGCCCTGCAAAAAAGTAAATGCGGGACGGGGAAAGCCCACAGGTACTACACCTTTTAAGTCTAAAAATGTATTTTTTTATGATAATACTCGTGACCGCAAAAGCCTGCGAAGAAAATGGGGCGGGACTGTCACATTAGAGGGTACATGCATAAATTCTTGGTATTCCCCATATTATAGTGCGGGAAAAATAAGCATGCCCAACGAGCCAGACCCATTTTGCCACCCCTACTTTTGACCAGTCATGTGATTCGAGCAGCTTAAGTCAAGGAACCAAATCTTGGATTCGACCAGATTATCTGCGATTGCAACCATAACCACTATACCACCTTCAGAATCATCTTAATCTTGGCGTGCAAGGTTTGCTCTTTTGTTCTTGCATGTATATCCCTTGTCTTTCCTATACCAATTTTTTTTGGCAAAGTGACCCCACTTTTCACAGTTATAGCAGTGCACACTTTTTATCTTCTTTGTCCTTTTGATAGTTTCCTCCTCTTCATTTCGAGGATTCATAAGCCCTATCATCGGCCTTATTATTGTGGGGATTCAACCAAGATTTCTTTTCTTGAGTCTTGTTGAACTTACCTTTGAATTTGTTGGAACCACCATTATTTTTCGATGACTGAACTTGCAGAGCTTGTATTGAGTCTTGAACTTATTTTCTTTCGACAATCCTAATCCCATGCGCTTCCAATGAACCAACCAAATCTTTCAGTTTTAGAGGTTCAAGTTGATTGGATTCTTGATTAGCTACGATAACATGATCAAATTAAGAGGTAAATGTACGCATTACCTTCTCAACTATCATCCTGTTAGTTAGGATTTCACCACAATCCATCATAAGATGGACAAATTTCTGAACTTTCAAAATATATTTTGCAACTTTTTCCTCTTTTCCCATCGACTTCATATTTTATAAGCAAGGTTTGCAACTTGACAACCTTGACTTTCTCACCTCCTTTATAGTACTTGATAAGAATATCACATACCTCCTTCGCTGATTCAGCACGAGAGATCATGTCAAAGTTCGCCACATCGACCGCCGTCTGAATGCAATACGCAACCTTGCAATCCTTCTTCTTAGCTTCGTTGCAGATATTTTTCTGTGCATCGATTGCATCTACAACTAGTGCAGAAACGCCAACCACTACTAGGGTTTCATGAAAGCCAAACAGAGATTGCATCTTTCTTTTCTCCATTGAATCCAAGTCTTGCCGTCAAGAGTTGGAAGAGAATTTAGAATGTTATTGTTACCATTTGTCTTTGAAGTTGCTAGTGAACAATCCACAAATCCAGGAATATGATCTCTAACGTGTGATTCTTGAAAAAAGAAAGTTACGGATTATGCACCTTTGTGAGAGATACATCACTTATCCACCTAAAACCTTAAGGTGATAAGTGAGTGGATTCTCCCACTTATATATATTTAAGTCTCCACAATTCTATCTAATGTGGGACTATGTCCCCACTTAGTCACACTTGCATTATTATTCTAACATAATTTAGGGTGAGTCTCTCTTAAAACATGTTTTATTATAAAAATGGTGTGTTTGGAAATACATTTTCGAAATCTGAAGGATATTTTTAAATTTTCATAAGATGTTTTTCTATCCTATAAAATATAAAGTACATTAAGAAATTCTCTTTTTAAATTTGAACACTCTATCTAGATTAATTGGACCGCCCTCACATAATCATATACGTGACATTGTCAAACAATCATAAAATAGTCGATGCAACAAAGTACTCCCTCACGTAGCCCAAATACATTGATTCTTGAATGAATTTAAAAAGTGAAATTTTTCTTATATTAATTACTATTACCATCCAAGTATAAATATTTGAAAGAAAGGTTAAATGAACAGTAACATTATGTGTGATGCGTCTGCTTTTAAGGTTTTGTTGGTGAGTTAAATGTGATGTTTCTACTTTCTTGGTTAGTGTTTGGTTCAATTGGGTAGTGTCAAATGTCATATTTGTAGTGGTTTATTATTTCTCATATTTGGTAGGCCAAGCTTGTTTCTGAACATACTTTTGGGTTAATGGATATGAAAAAAGACATGGAAACACAAACATGAATTTGCTAAAAAAAAAGAATATAGGACTTAAGAAATACACAAACACACATAACAAAACTATGAAAATAAAATACCACTAATGAACAATGAGTATTAGATTCATACGTCAAACAAAACCAATATTAATATATATCCAAAATCAAAGTAATGAATCTTTTCCAAATCTTAATCATCATTCAAGCTAGGATGAACAAATGAGATATGAAAACAAATGGTAGAACAGCACAAACCATCTCTGCCACCACCCACCTCTTTCCCAATCCACCATCACTCTTTTCATCAGAACTTGATCCCTTCTCAACAGAACCTGGTGTAGAAATGTTTGTTTTGGTAGAATTTCCAAGTCCTTCAAACACCTGAGCTTCAGGTGATTTTGGTGACAAATGCAAAAGATCTAAGAAAAAGCCAAATCCAGAAACGGTTAATATATCAAACTTGAGTGAGTGTTAGTTTCGTATATATAATAAAGATTATACAGAAATATCAGGAAAACGGACAGATAAAAAAATATATGTATACTTGCCTACACATTGAGATATATTAGATGGTATATGACAAGCACTTGGAAGCTGAACAGCAAGAGTGGCATTCAAAGTGAAGCCGAGTTTGGGGTCATTACGATCTTTGATGAGGATGCATATGCATTTTTTGGTCTTGTCAAGGACTACTTTGAGGGAGGTGCAACAATCTATAGTGGGAGTGTTGGCATCACCACCAACATAAGGAAGACAACTAGCAAGAGTGACAAGTTTATCAGCACATTCTTGTCTGTCTTTTGTTAAATCTGAGCTGGCTAGACCAGCCAACATTATGAATAAGAATGTAGTAAGCCTTTTGTTAGAAACCATTGGAAAGAGAGTAGAGAGAGAGAGGAGAGAGACCAAGAATACTTGTTGTGAGTTTTGGGAAAAGTATCTTAATACTAGAAGTTCTTTTATGCTTTGGTTTGCTTTGTAAATGAATTAAATACAGGTAAACAAAATTTGTAAATGACTCAGTTAAATGTAATAAGTGTCAGTATAAATCAGAATTATCTCACATGTTTTTTTAATACAATTATATGTGCTAAAGATTTGTTTGATTTATTGTGAAAATTTACTTTGTTTTTATTAAAATATGTGCTACAAGGTTTTTGTTTGACACTTATTGTGAATTTACGTTTTTTATTAAAATTCTATGTGCTACATAATTCTATGTGCTACGAGGTTTGTTTGATACTTATTTTGAATTTAATGAAGTCGACAGATTTTCAATCAGAATTATCTCACCTTTTTTTTTATCAGAATTATGATCTGTGCTACAAAGTTCTATGTGCTATAAGGTTTATTTCATATTGTGTATTTACGAGAAGCTGGCACATTTTTAATCAAAATGATCCAATACTTTTTTATCTGATCTATCTTATTTATATGTTACGAAAAATTCGTAATTGAAGTGATATAATTGGTTATTATATATATATATATATATATATATATATATATATATATATATATATATATATATATATATATATATTAATGGAAATTTTATCTTGAATTATACTCTCTCTTTGTCTCCCCTCTCCATATTTATTTATTTCATTTTTATCAATCTTGTGATTCGAAGTTCTAATATTTGACTTCAAGAGTCTGGTTCGACCCACCAAATATCTAATGTGCAACATGAATTATGTCTCCAATGAAAGAATCCATGTAAACCTACCTATCATTGATACAAAGAATTATGACAAATGGTGCAAGCAAATGAAGGTGTTGTTTGGCTACAAAGATGTTCTTGAAGTGATCAAGAAAATGGTGAGTCCTCTTATCGAAGGTGCAAATGCAATAGATGCACAACGAGTAACACATACGGAAGAAAAGAAGACGTATTTCAATGTGTTATTTTTAATCCATCAATGTGTTGATACAAATAATTTTAAAGAAAGTTGGTGATTGCGAATCATCGAAGCAAGTGTGGAAAATTTTGGAGAAGGCATGCGCATGGGCTGACAAGGTGAAGGTTGTGAGGTTACAAACTCACAAACGACAACTTGAGTTGATTCAAATGGAGGAGAATGAGACCATTAACAATTTCACGATGAGAAATATTCGGTTGGTGAACCAAGTAAGAGCATGTGAAGAAACAGTTATGGAGCCACCCATTGTCGCGAAAATCTTGTGTTCTTTGATGGCAAGATTCGATAATGTATTCATAGGGATTGAGGAAATAAAGGATCTTGTAACGATGAGCAAAGTGGAGCTACTAAGATCTCTTGATGCACATGAGCAAAGGATGGAGGAGAAACATAGTGATAAGGCAAAGGCAGAGATCGCTTTGCAAACTCGTGTCAATAAGAAAGACAAAAAAATCAAAGGGAAAATGTCGATGAAGAGTAAAGGTAATTTTTCAAAATTTTGGTGGAAAATTGTTCAAAAGTTCCAATAATTCGACTTTTCAAAACAGTGAGAGAACTTGCAACAAGAATGTTGGTCAAGGGAACTTTAGAGGTGAAAGGAGAAGGATTGACAGGAGCATGATGCAATGTTTTGTTCGTCAAACATTCGGTCATTTTGCAAGAGAGTACAATGAAAACAAGAAGGAACCTCAAAGTAGATAAATTCAATGTTTCAAGACAAGAGTTCAATGACGAGAATACACTTTTGATCATGATCATATAATGGGAATGAATCAACAATAGGCTACGGAATAACAACAACAACCATTTTGGAAACGCTGCAGAACCATGTTATAACTAATTTCATAAATGTTGTAACCGATTACATGAAGAAGAATATGTCATGGTGACATTAAAGGAAGAAAAATAGTGCGGAAATCAATGATATTTAAACTATGGATGTTCTACTCATATGGAGGGCATAAAGAATTGGTTTGTTATAATCAATCGTGCCATGAAGAACAAAGTGAAGTTCGCGGGTGACACTACTCTAGTGGCGTAAGGGATCATTGGTGTATCGATTAACAGAAGGGATGGTACATACCTTTTGATAAAGTATATGTTTATATTCCCGAAATCAAGTGCAACCTTTTAAGTATTGGCCAATTACTTGAGAAGGGTTACAAGATTTGTATGAAGAAGAAGACACTACACGTTATAGATGCAATGAGGGTTTTGGTCCTAAAAGCTCCTATGGCTTCCAGTAGAACTTTCATGATTAAGTTGAAGGTTAGTGAGCATAGGTGTCTTGCTACATAGGCTAGTTGAGAAGAGTGGTTATGGTATTATAGGCATGGGTGCTTCAACTTTAGAGATATCAATTCCATGCAAAAGAACATAATGGTAACAAGGATGTCATTGATCAACACACCGAATGTAATTTGTGAATATGTGTGCAAGCGAAGCAACATAAGGGTAAGTTTAGAAAGGATATAGGTTGTAGAATCAAGCATCACCTTGAGATGTGTATTCAGATGTGTGAGGACCGATGCGAGTTGATTCGATTAACGAAAATATATATTTTCTTACATTCATTGATGATCATAGAAGAAAGCTATGGACATATATAATCAAGTGAAAGGATGAGTTATTTGAAGTGTGTAAGAATTTCAAGTCCATGGTTAAAAGGAAAAGCAATCACAAGCTCAAAGTTCTCAAAACAAATGCTAGACGAGAATACGTCTCAAATGACTTTGGAAGATTTTGTGACAAAAAAGGTATAATAAATGATGTAGTACCACCCTATACAACCCATCAAAATGGTGTTTCCATAAGAAAGAATTTATCTATTATGAACATGGTGAGAAACATGTTAACAAGGAAGAATTTTTTAAAGAGTTATGGTGAGAAGTGATATCCATGATTGCAGATTTTTTGAATAGGTGTCCAAAAAAGAAGCTCGAGAATATAAAGTCAGAGGAAGCATTGTCTAAATTTAAATCGAATCTGAATCATTTAAGAGTTTTCGGTTTTGTAGTGTATCTACATGTGTCAAGGCAGCTTAGAAAGAAGCTTGATGACAAGGGAGTAAGTATTATACCTGTAAGTTATGACTCCACAAGAGGTTACAAGTTGTATTATATAGAAAATAGAAGAACCATGATCAATCGAGACATTATTTTTTTACAAAATTAAGGAGCTGCAACAGCCTGTAACCGGTTACCAGAAAGTTGTACTCGGTTACAACATTGAAAAATTAGTTTCTACAAAGCTAGAAAATGTAGAAACAGGTCTCGTTGAAGCCTGAATTGAAGAGAGTGTGAGAAGATCAACAAAGAAAAATGGTTTTCCTCCAAGACTCCAAGGTTGTGAGTTGTTCTCAGATAATAAAGTCAATAATGATGGTGATTTCTTTCATTTTTCACTTATGGCCAAATCTAAACCCGTCAAAACGGAAGACACGTTGATTGCTTCAAAATAAATTTGTGATATGAAGGATGAGCTGGAATCTATTGAGAAGAACAAGACTTGGGAGTTGGTTGACTTGCTGAAATGAAAAAAGCCAACTTGTGTAAGATGGGTGTACAAAGTGAAGAAAAATTTCAAGGGTGAAATAATCGAGCATAACGTTGGATTAGTTACAAAGAAGGTATGCACTTGAGATTTTGAAGAAGTTTGAAATTGAACATTGTAATTCTATCATTACTCTGGATGAACTGAGCTTATTGTTTGTCGAAAAATGAGGATGAGAAAAATGTTAATTTAACTCAGTATAGAAAATTGATTGAATCCTTGCGTTACTTGTTCAATATGCAACCAGATTTGATGTTTAGTGTCAGTATTGTGAGTAGATTCATAGAGAGACGGAATGTGTATTACTTGGAAAAGGTCGAGAGGATTCTAAGATACGTTAAAGTATCTATTTGCTACAAATTTCATTTTTCCACGATTCACATAGGCATAAAATGTAATTTGCTCGATTTCACCGATTTTAATCGATGTCAAAAAAAAGATGATAGAAATTCTACAATTTGATATATGTTTATGTTCGGCGAAACACCAATCTCATGGTGTTCGAAGAAGGAACCAGTAGTAGCATTCTCGTCTTGTAAGATTGAGTACATGGTTGCTTCGTTGTGTGTGTGTGTCAAGTCGTGTGGTTAATGAATATGTTGAAAGAGTTGGACAACGAAGAGAGCAACATTGTAACGCTCGTGGTTGATAAAAATTAATATATTTTGATAACTGATTATCACTGTATTGGATTTAATTGTTGAAATAACGGTAATTGATTACAAGTTTTATGTAACTAACTATATTTAAATCTGTTGTCTGTGTCTCAATCAACTGTATTTTGTATATATACTCAAAGGGTATATCAAAAAATGTTAGATAAGCATTTTCATCCTCAATTATACTTTTCTAATACTCTCTCTCTCACTGTCTCCCTCTCAAAGTTCATTTATTTTATTTTCACCGATCTTATAATTCCAAATTGTAACAATATATAATTCTTTACCCTATAAGATTTGTTTAATACTTATTATGAATTTGCAAGACGCTAATGTTTTCATTTATAATTATAAAACACGTTTTTATGTCACAATTATGTGTTAGAGAGTAAATAGTATTATTTGAACACCTAATATTTGACACGAATTTCAATAATATAATACAATACTTAAAATTTATATTAAATATTTTTTTAACACTCGAATTTAAGTGTTAAAATATCACTTCTCTTTTCTTTATTAAAACAGAGTTTGTTTAGGCTCAGCCTATCCTGAGAATAGATCTTTCATCTAGAATAATAATTTCAAAATAGCAGAAATTTTTTTATGAGAATTTCTTATTCTACCCTATGTTTTTATAGGCACCGCATAAAATTTTAAAAATACTCTTAAAATTAGAAATATATTTTCGATGATACCGTTTTAAAATTATATTTACAAAAATCAGAAATACACTTTCGGTATAAATCAGAAATACACTTCTAATTTCTAATAAAGGTAATTTTGATGTCAAAACAACACAACAAGTGGCACGAACCACTTGGTGCATAGATTTTCTTTTATTGAAAATCGAAAATGTATTTTCAATTTATATCAGAATTGTATTTTTGGTTCTATTTCTTACTTTTTGAAGAGTGTATCTCAAAATAAATAAATTATAAGTGGTGTGGGTGTTAACCAAAAATATATTTTTGATTTTTCGAAAGTATTTTCAAAATATAAGTGTTTTTCACCCCTATACGATGAAATAAAATGGAATAAAAAATTCTCTTTTTTATTCCACAAAATAATTTCTATTAAATTAGACAAATAACCTCCACTAAAATTATGGTTTTTCAGAAGTGTTTGATTAATATATGTGAGGTTATTAGTTTTTTGAAACCATTTGTCTTCCCAGTCATTCATTGTGGTGTGGGGTCTTCTTCCCTATAACTAGATGTATCACATGTGACCGAATTTTTGTCTCTAGACAGCCATACCCTGTGTTTCAATTATAACAAGTTAGACTCATTTGGATACACTAGATTTAGCCATACAAAAATACAAATGCGTTGAAAGAAGCAAGAAAGACATACATGTAGATTTAGCCATACAAAAATACAAATGTGTTGAAAGAAGCAAGAAACACATACATGTAGTAAACAAGGAAGAAAGCAAGAGAGGTAAGTCACGGAGAAAATTGTATGAAATCTAATTATCACGATTTTGTAGGTGCAATCAAGTCTGGATTATTATATTTAATTATATTTTAATATTAAAGAATATTTAGTTGAAATGATAATGTTTTTTATCCATTTTAATCAAAAGTCATTGATTCCAACCAATCTTAAATATGCAATCATGTTAACTCTCTTGGCAAATTTTATGTAAAACATAATAATTTATAAAAAAAATATCTATATGTTTAATTAAAAATCATTATATTTAATTATATTTTAATAAAGATTCTTAATTTCAAAAGTAAAAAAAATAAAATCATTATATTTAATTATATTTTAATAAAAATTCTTAATTTCAAAATTAAAGAAAAGTCATTATATTTAACTTAGTATCAGTTAAAACTAGAGTTTGGTTGTTAGATCCAAATTCTTAATTTCAAAATATACTAATTAAAGATTAAGATATGACTACTGTTACATACTTATTATTATTATTATTATTATTATTATTATTATTATTATTATTATTATTATTATTATTATTATTATTATTATTATTATTATTATGAAATTTATGATATAATTTCTTAAATCATCCTATAACATTCTCACGCACTATGTGAATTTTTAAAAATGCTTTTGAAAATCGGAAATATATTTTTGTTAGTATCCTATATCATACAAATTATGTTAAAAAATATTAGGTGTGAATCAGAAGTTTATTTAGAATAAATTTAGAATAAAATTGGTATGTGAGATCAAATTTAAAATAAATTTTTAATATTATATTATTTAGTTTGGAATCAAAAATATATTTTTAATTTTCTTTAAATATTTTAAAACATGATACGTATCGAAAATATATTTCTAATTTTTAAAAATATTTTAAAATATTTATGAAGTGCTTCTCCCTCTATAGAATAGGTTAAGAAATTCAGTAACAAGATTGCTTGAAAGTTTAACTAGAGAACTCAGATTCCAATTATCTCTATTTTTTTATTTGATTTATAACAATATGAACCCGTGACCATTCGTTATTATTTTATTTTGGCTAACCCGTGATTATTATGGATATGTCCGTGATTACCTATATAATTTGATTATGCTTAAATTGGACCCACTAAAACGGCCTTTTAATCATGACGCAAAAAGAAATACAGAGTTTTGATAGTAAGATTTCACACATGCACAAAACTACTTGAACAGTAGATGATAGATTTACGGTAGGTATCATTTGGTTGAAGGTAATGTGAAATATTTTTAGGTGATGAGAAATGTGATTAATGTTAATGATGAATTATTAATTACTCCATTTCTTTTCATAATAAATATCTCATTTGAATAATGTGCGATTTTTAAAAAAATAATTAGATGTATTAAATTTAGTGAAAAAATTAATATAATTTACTATAATACTCTTATAAATTATAATTGATAGAGTAGTTGAATAAAATAAAAATAATAAATAAGAGTATAGTAGTGAAAAATAATAATAATTAATATATTAAAATTATAAATGAACAATTATTTTGATAGAAAGAAGAAGTCTAAACGAGTGACTTATAATGAGAAGAAGGGAGTATTTATGATTGTATTATTTGTTATCATTTATGATATTTAGAGATGATTTAGTATTATTAATAATTTTTATCTCGTATAATTTTCATTATTGAAACACTAGACCTCTTAACTATATTACCGACGTAGTCAAAACACGTAACCATTAGGTTAAATAAATCTGTTCGAAAACAATTGTCCTTTTACTTTAAAAACAATAATTATTTTTTATCAATTTTATTTCTAATCAATATTATTTACACTACTTTTAAGTTTTAACTCATTAGATTTGGTATGTATTTTTAATATTTAATACTCCTTTCGTCGTACAATAGTTCTTTTCTTTAAAATTTTCATATTTTTTAAAATAATTATTATTATGTTGATTTTAATAATAAAACAAATATCATTTATTAAAATAATTTTATTAATAATAGATAAATAATAGGTAATGAAATAATTATATGATTTACACGGATAAGTTAAAAAAAAAAATAATTCATTAGTAATATGAAGGAAACAAATTATTTTAGACAAAAAAAATAACACCTATTGTGAGACAGAGAGAATAATAATTAAAGACAATTTTGTAAAATTATTGTATTTATTAATTCATTAATTATTTTCTTAACATGTGTGTAGCAACTTTGAAATACTTTTAACATACACGCGCACACATATTAATTATTATTTTTATCATATATAGGTTAATTTAAGAAAATTGTGGTGGTTTTAGCCGCCACAATTAACTAAAGCAATATTTTTAGACATATGCCATAAATTTGGTTATCTCTACTAAAATTGTTTTTTTCCGTAAGGTTATTATACTTATTAATTTTATGTGATCCTCTAATAAGAGATAAATTGTTCGAGACAAACAAGTAACTCAGTTTGGACATTAATATTGGATTAAATCAAAAATCACACGTTGTGTATGATGTCATTATTGGAGTACTTGAAGAAGTCGAGAAGGACACATCATTTGAAAAATATAGTGAAATTTTGTTTTTGTTAGATGTGTTTCAATCTTTTGATTTTGTTTTCATGCAATCTTCTGAATATTTTGTCACTTGTCAATGCTATCAAACAAGTATTATAAGAAATGATGAATAATGGATGAGAAGAACTTATATCTAAGGTTTCAATAAGCATGACATTGATGCACTATATATATGTAAAGGAAGGAACCTAGGCGACACGTTACAAATTCTAGTGTTTCTAATTTGCATCATTATAAGCATGATTGTTTGTTTAGTGTTTTAGATTCGCAGTTGCATGAGCTCAATGTTAGGTTTGATGAAAAGAATACTGAACTTTTACAATGTGTTTCACGTTTGAGTCTCTCATCATAAGTCACAGCTTTTAATGTGTAAAAGTTATTGAGGATAGTTGAACTTTACCTAAATGATTTTGCAGATCTATCAGAAGTGGTGGTGCGACATCAACTTGAGAATTATGTTAGAAATGTTTGACGTGACCCAAAGTTTGCTAAGTTAAAAGGATTTTCATATCTTTAGCAGAACTTGTGGAAACAAATAAGTGCAAAATATTTGATACGGTTTATAAGCTTATGAAGTTGATTATAGTTTTGACGGTTGTAATTAAAAGTATGAAATATATTTTTTTCAACTATAAAATTTGTGAAGAGTCAATTATATAACAAAAAAAGTGATCAATGATTAAATGAATATGTTGTAACTTTTAAAGAAATAGATGTTTTTAGAACAATTAACAATGATGTTATTTTAACTCCTTTTCATTTTCAAAAAATAGATGATACACAATTTTTATTATAAATATATTACATTAACTCTTTTCATTTTCAAAAAATAGATGATACACAATTTTTATTATAAATATATTACATTAACTTCTTATATAGTTTCTTTCATGTTTAACCACACCAATATGGATCCGTCCCTGATTATGAATACAAAGTAATTGGTATTAAACTTGATTGTCTTAGTGAGATAGTGATTTATAATAATTGGTTTTTTGTTGATAATTTATTTATCGTTTGGGGAGTGGTATTTGCATCACAAGTCAATGAATGTATGAAGTAGAGAGAATAATGGGAGTTCTAAAAATAGCTCTTCTTTTCTATATTAAACAAAATTATACTTCTTCCGTGACCTGTTAGTACAAGATTTTCCAAATCATCAATGTAAACAGCCTTTATTGTGATAGAAGAGTGTGTATACTGCTAAGTTTCATAAAACTCAATTTCTAATCAAGCATCAATAATGGCCATTCAAAAAAGGTCTACTTAAAAATGAATACAACAAGTCATCAAAGGAAGCTAAAAGAACCTTCTCGTTAGAAACATGATTTTGCAAATTACAATTGTACCCATACTAATGTATGAAATTTGTATGGCCAACTGCCAAAAACTGAAGCCATAACTGAGATTTTTACGGTCAGTATTTTATATCTGTAGCCATACCCAATTCCCTCATTTTCCGAGATTACCTTTCTGGTGCGGAGATGGAACAGATGTGGGTGAAAAGGGATCATAAATTTGGTCTGCATGATACGCTGGCTTAGTGGATGCCAAGGAGGGATTGTTGCCAAACTTCTGATTCAGAGGCCATGTTCCTTGAGCAGGATAGCTTTGTTGATTGTGCATACCTCTTTGGACCCCAGGACTAGGCAAGTTTGGCATTTGAGGGGTAGGAATGAAGTTCCTCATACCCATTTGTGGGACTTGAGATCTTGGTGAAGGTTGACCAGCATAGGGAAATGCAGGGTGTTGGGGTGGAATTGAGATAGAGCCCGGTCTTCCACCAAAAGGAGCAGCAGATGCATAAGCTTGAGTTTGATCCATTCGGTTGGAGACTTGTGCCCTAGGAAAGCTTTGAAAAGGCTGATCAGCAACAGAAAACCCAAATGATGGAGGCCGGGGACCGGAAGGTGGCACTTGTGTACCACCCTGAGTAGTAGCTTGACTGTTTGGTCTGGGAACCACTTGATAGTAGTCTGCATTAGGTCGCTGTTCTTGAAAAGTAAAAATTCCAGAATTTGAAGGCATGGAGGCAAGTGGGTTTATGTGGGTGTAGTGAGAGGCAGAATTAGGTATTCCTTGTTGAGCTAATGGAAATGAAGAGGATATTCCTGGCGATGGAAATGAAACAGGTCTTGATAAATGGTTTCCAGTTGAATTAACAGTTCCTGGAATTGGTCCCAAAGATGATGGTGCCGGTGACATTCCTGCATGGTGTGGATGAATACTTCCAGGTCGAGACATCATCGACACATTTGGCTGGGGTGGCTTATATTCAAAATCTAGTTGTGGACCTAGAGAAACAGATCTTGCAGGGGGAACAGCAGATGGAGCCATTGGCCCCATATTGACGGGTCCTCCACTCAGTCCAGAAGATACACCTTGAGAGGTTGATGGTTGATTAGCTATTGGTGACGGTGATATACCAGACATAGGTTGAGGCATTGAAGACACTGATGTCTGGACGTGTCCTGTCGATGTTGGTTGCCTTAAGGAAACTGGAAATGAAAGTGAAGCACTCGTTGCTGCTGACAAATTCTGTGCAGGTATTACAGAAGGATTTCTTGGTGGCACGTGACCAAAAGGAGTTGTTTGAGTCCATTGAGAATGTTGTAAGAATTGTGTTTGTGGTGGTGCTTGCATAGAAAACTGCTGATTTGGAATAATCGGGTGGAATCCAGTAATAGGTGTAGGTTGAGCACCAAAAGCTGAAATCATATTTGAAGGGCTCATTGTCTGTGATGGAAAATGGGGAGTTCTAGCAAGGTATGGTGGATTTGGAGGGACTGCACTGCCAGAAGAAGCAAATGAAGGGGTGTGAGATGGAGCAGCTGAAAACCATGAACCAGAGTATTGAAAGTGATCTCCTTGCATTTGTGTAGTGGCTGCTGGTTGAAACACAGCCCGGTTTTCCAAAGATAGAGAACTTCCATGAGATGGGGGGCCATCTTGGTTTTGATTCAGACCATTAGTGCTGTCCCCAGAGACAGATACAGAAGGTGTAGAACCAGCAGCTGAACTCCCCTGAATTGATAACAGCATAGAAGACAATAGTTAGAGAAAATATTATTATATATAGTTTTTTTCTATAAATAAAGTGTTACTACATAACTGAACCAAGCATAAATCATAAAATGTTGTTACATTGCATGACATGACAACTCACAGTTACAGAGGAAATTAGTAGTTCAATGATGGAAATTGCTGCATCCACTTTATCAAAACTATCAGCTGTTATGTTAACATGCATCTCTTTGTAACTGCACTGGACATCAGTACCTGGTTTAATTTCACCCTGAAAATAGAACATACAAAGCAAACGCAAACAATTACAGTTATTCCCTGACAAAATCAAGTCAAAGTATTGCAAAGTGAGTGATGCAGAATGAAAGCCACATAATATCATTAAGGAACTTACTTCCTCTCCTGTGTCTGCTTTGGTTCCACGAAGTTTTATCTTGGCACCAGTTTCCTGATAAACGCGTATATTAAACATCAAGTGATTAAACAATTAGAATTTCATTCAGTGATCTCTCAATCAAAAGATAGAAATTGCTGACTGCAGATCATCGAATGAAGATTAGATACCAACAAAATGGTTTTACCTTCTCTAGTCGCTTTTGATTATCACCTCCAAGCCCATATATTAGACCAATGAATTTGTACCCAGGATATTCTTGGACCTGTAAATATGGTACTGCATATAAGAGTTTTCATTGGAACTTCAGGTTTAGACAGAGATATATGGTTTTTCGAAAGCAGATCATTCTTAAAAACTATACAACAAAGGGAAGCCAAAGTTTAACATTAAGATATTAAAAGCAAAAGAGGTCAAGTCATTTTGCATTCTAAATCTGCAAAGCAATCAGTATACTACTTGAATATTGTAATTGTAATCTAGACTGGGTTTTATTGTGACTCGATTGTGAAGCTCAATCGATTGATACATCTTACACTACAACTTAGTATTCAAGTTTATTTCAAGAATGTGACCTCCAATAACATGCTCCTTCACGAAAGCAGCTAAGGAAAATGGATGAGAAGAACACTTCTGGAAAAGAAGAAGTTCTGGAAATGAGCTACATGCTTTTGGGAAGTTAATTAACACTCATTAACATGTTAAGGTCAAATACCGTGTTCAATTTGAACCCATGAAGAAATAATAGAAGGCTTCACCACCTAAAATTGTATTGATGCTAATCTCCTAAAAACTGCCTCATCATCCCACAAAAGAAAAACAATAAGGCTCACAAAACCTCAGCCATACTCTAAATAATGATAGATGGATTTAACAAGACATAAAAACGCTAAATTAATTATTACTCCCCAATAACTGAGAAGAAATTGTACAAAACATAATAGATGAAGAAAAACTGAAATTGAACTCTAAAGTAAGGAAATGTATCCTTTACTTTTCAAAACTAAAGAAAGTAACAAGTTAACAAAAAATTTAAATAGCATTGAAGGCCTGTCAGAATTTTAGAACCAATACTTACAGGCAAAGTAATACTGTGCTCTTTTAACAGTGGTTTAAAACCAGGCGGAGGCTTGTAACAGGGATCTAATTTTAGTATTTCACCTGGATATGATTAATATCAAGATTATTATGGAATCGGCGACTTAAAAGAATTAAAGTGGAGGAATAAAAAGGAAACATACCTATTGTTTCCCGCTTTTCGAGATGAAGCATTTCTGACTTCTTATGACCATAAAAAAACATGAGTAGTTTATTCATAAACAGTTAATATTACATGTAAAAAATGACAATAAAAGGAAAAGTGTCAACTGTTGTTAACCTTGGTATTAACTTGAGAATCAGACTTGTTGTCATCTGCGTTCTCATCCAGCAATGCTGAGTTCTGAGTGGCTCCAATCTCTAGATTTTCTGATTCCAACTGCTTTGAAATTTGATCCACTCGAATCTACAAAGGGTGTGCAACAGTAGCATCATGTTAGGAACCCAATATTGAAGACAAAACAAATAGTATTATTAATGGTAAAACAGTAACTATTAAAAAGGATTGGAGGAATGACCTGCAACGCCAAAACCTTAGCCCTCCTAACAGATGCATCCTGCGTGGGATCAGGCCCCCATCTTGAGTTCCTCTCAATTTGTTTAGAACTTTCTTCATTGATGACTCCAGGGAGGCCATCTTTTTTAGCCCCTCGTGAAATGGGAACTAATGATCCTAATAACTTGTTTTTGGGGATGACAAATCCAGATTTGGCAGCAAACATAGAGAGCTTTTGGGCAGAACTAGTAGGTGTTGTAGGTGTAGCTCCGGACATCTTGTGAGGTTCAGAAGCAAGCAGTCATTCTCCTACGAAGCAACTTTTGGAGCAAAGAATAGAGTCAGTCTCCAAATAACATAAACTATTTTGTTATAATCACAAAGATTGAGCGTGAGCGTGACCTAGAAAACAGAAATTGAAAGGCGAGAGAGTACCTATCAAATGAAGCGGAGATCTGAATTGTGATGGAGAGTAACCGGTTGCAAAGCCAGCGTAGTGGAATTCAAGTAGTTAAACAAAAACCCTCTCCCTCCACTTTTTTTCTGCTTTTCCTCTCTCCCTCCTCTTTACTCTTCCAATAACACAAATCGAATATATATCATTATCAATTTTGTGAAATCATAATTTTGTCTCTTCCCAATTATATTTTGGAGAGAAAAAAAATTGTCTCAAATTATAATTTTTTTTTGCTTTTATCTCAACTACCCTTGTGTTTTCTCTTCTTTCTTTTTTTTTTTATCTTTCTCATATTATTTATAATAAAATATAGAAAATTTTCAACAACTTAATAATATTTATTGAAGTAGTAGAAAAATTTTTTGACTTTTAAATTATTTCGGATGATGAAGAGGATGAATATCTGATATTTTCTTAAATAGTAAAATTAGTGATGAAGATTATGTTGATTTAAAGATAAGTATCATTTCATTAGATGAAGAATATAATGAAGACAATTTATATGTTAATTTAAATATTATTCTTTGATAATTGGTTGGATTTGAATGAATTTCCTGATGAAGAAGAAGACGACTCAAATAAAAAAGAACACAAAGATAAATTGCGTAAAATTTATCTTCCAAAATTTTATTAAAATATTAAGAGTTGTTTTTTATCATCTTACTTTTTGTTACTTGCATATTGTGAGTTTGACATTAGAGCAAAATTGTCTTAAAGTAATTTTATTATCAGTTTATTTCTCATTATTCATATTTAAATAATTTTATTTATGTATAGTTCATACTTGCTTTAAATTAATATTAGTGTTTTACTTGTGGAACTTTGGAGTGTGCTCGAGGGCCTTAAATTAACTAAGATGTTGGGTATGAAAAGAGTGAAAGTAAATGTTGATTCAAAAGTAGTGATAAAAGCTATAGAATAATGCATGATAAAACACCTAGAGTGTGTTGCTATTTTTTGGGAGATTAAGCATTTAATTGATGAGCATGAGGTGGTGATAATATCTCATTCGTACAGGAAGCAAATAGATGTGCGGATATGTTTAGCAAATCATGGATGTCTAATGAAGGTTTCTACTATCTTTGATGATTCTTCGAGTTTTTTGAAGCCCCTCCCAGTGGATGACGCTTTAGGAATTTTAAACTCTATTGAGTATATTTTGTAGTTTTTCTTTCTTTTGGGTTTCAGTCCTCTCTATAATGAAAAAAAATTAATATTAGTGGGAATTAATTTCTCATAATTTACTTATTATACACATTACTTTAGTGTGATTCAACCATTCTTTAATTTACATATTGTACACGACTTTGGCAAAAAAATGACAAGACTTTAAATATTTTTTGTCATTCGATTTGGTAGTTTCAAAAGTTTGAAATAACCTCTCAAGTGCATCCACAAGCTCGTCAATAGCGTTGGGGGATTCCTTATGTTGTAAAGCTTAGATTGAACTGTAAAATTTAAAATCTAAAACATTTAAATCAGGAGAATTCAGTGGTTGTCGCATCAAACGAATATAAAATCCATCTTGTGAAACTACTTGACAAAATTCTTCATTTTAACAATCATTGTGTGTTTTTGCATTGTCTTGTTGAATAAATATCGACTGACACATTTCTTCTCTTGACCATTTTCTTTAATTGCTTGTAGAACTTTCTCAAACAAATATTTTATTACAACATTTGTATTAATCGATTGTATTGGTTTGGTCCTAAGTGTGCCTGCAAGTCTATTTACACTAGATATTCAATCTGACTATTGTCTGATGAAAGGAAATACATCGATTTTTTCTGAGAATAGTTCATTTCCTTGTATATCAAATTTTGACCGAGCTATGGCTACTAAAAACATTACTTTTGGTATAAAAAATTTACTTTTACAAGCACGAATTGGTTCTTCTTCGTCATGGAGCAAGTAAAAATTCTTAGATTTTTCTTTCATGTAAAACCAATTTTCGTTAATGTGAATTGTGTTATACATCCCTTCAAAAATCAGATCATGGTCTAGGCTAGCACTACCAAACATGGATAAGCAATATTGTAATCTATTTTTCTTATTTTCTTCGATTAAAATAGGTTTTATAGCATTTGAGTGTGTTTGTATGTCTTTTGAATTTATAGATCTTGACAATGTGCTCTTGCTCATGTTCAATGCACAAGAAAGATCTTTAATTGTTGTTCTTTATTTTTTAAGGAATATTCCGAACTCAATCAAAATCTACTTGAACTCTTTTGCACCCATAATTTCCTACTTTTTTATTTGACATGTCCGTCCGCATATACTCCTTTATTTTCTGCAAGTTTTCAAAAATGTTGAACATTACCTATATGAACTGAAAAGTGTGACACACTTAATTTTTTCATCCTTTTTCCAATTTTACGTCTACACTTTATTTAATAAAGCTTCGTATATCGTTTTTCTCTTTGTATTAGACATCAATGTTATTATTTTTGGTACCGCTAATACTTCCAAATTTGACGACCATTATTATTATAATCTTCTATGAATAAGAGAAAACAAACACTATGTAAGATGTTTACATAGATTATTTATCAAAAAGAATAACAAAAAAAATTAAATACATAAAATAATACATTTTGATTCTAATCCAATATCTCCATAGGTATTATTGTTCTCACCATGGTTTGCTTCATATGATTCACTCTCCATAGGTATTATTGTTCTCACCATGGTTTGCTTCATATGATTCACTCTCTAAAAACACATACAAATTTGTCTTCCTATCTATAATAATATGATATAGTATAATTGTCCCAATAAAAATTATATCAAATAAATTTATATTACTATAACATTCAAAATAGTGCATAAAGATTTAAAATGAAACTCATATCAAATTAATTTCTCAATTTAGAAAAAGGAAAATTTTGTCAAGAATGTTTAAATGATATACAATTATAAAAAATGTAGAATATTTTCACTCAAACATGTATTAAATGGTTGCACATTTAAATCATACATATATTATTTTGCGGATGATATTGATGGAGAATTTGAAATGATGTTGAGATCAATTTTTTCTACTATATTGGTATTTAAATCTGGTATACGGTAAATTTCATTTTCATTTTGTGGTTGGACATTACCATTATCAATTTCTTGATGAGGGATTTAATTATTTATATTTATATGAAAAAAATGAAGCTTCGTGATTTGAAGTCATATAGATATATGGTTTGTTAATTTTAAAACTTTAGATTTATAGTAGGAAGAAGGACAAAGAATCAAAATTATTTAAAGAATATTTGGAGGGAAACTCGAAAAATTAAGTCAACTAATTGGAGGGATTCTTTTAAAGAATGGGTGTAAAATTTGTTTTTTTCAACGTCTTATGAGATAGGGAGTTATGTAGATAGAGTGTGCAGTAGCATTACCATTTGACACTTGCAAACATATTCTACAAACAAAGAGAGACAGAACGAAAATCACGAGGTGTTTAAAATGCTTAATGCAAATACGTTCTCCAACATTTTTATTTATTTTTTAAATATCTTTTCTAAAGCTATAAATGATTGGTAAAAGACAAATTTTCCTTTATAATATTGACAAAATAAAAATAAAATAAAATAAAATTTTAATCGGCGTAAAACTGACAAAGTGATTTATAATTATGAAAAGAGAGAGTAACTAATTATTCACTCCGTTCCAATTTATACGATGTTATGAAGAAAAATAGTGTCTAAAATTGGAATTCATTTTACAAAATCAATGTAGAAATAATTTTGTTATACCGCTTTTTTTTTTTACTTTTTATAATTTGTCTTTTACATGCTTTTTGAAATAAAATAAATCGAACTCTTGTGTTTTCAAAGAGAACTGATGTGTAATCTCTCTCTAACATTAATATCATTTGATACCTTTTATCTTTTAGAGAGAATATGACTTCCTTATAAAGAAGATCAATTTATTTTTTTACATTAGTATAATCATATTTGAGATTTTTATCATGAAAATTTCCAATGGTTTAACAATATTTTATGAAGTAATAGATGTTTTTTTTTAAATCTGAAATCGTTTTGGATGATGAAGAGGACGAAGATCTCGCATTTTCAGAAATATATGATGAAGACTCTTTGGATTTAGAGATAGTTCTAGATTCTTTAGATGATGAAAACAATTTAGATGTTAATTTAAATATTAATATTAATATTGAGTTGGATTTGAATAAATTTCTTGATGGAGAAGAAAACAACTCGGATGAAAAAGAACTAAGAGAGGAGTTGAAGAAATTATGTAAAATTTATCTTTTAAAATTTTATTAAAATATTAAGAGTTATTTTTTTATCATCTTATTTTATGTTGCTTTCGAGTTTGACATAACAACAAAATTGTCTTAAAATAATTTTATTATCAGTTTATTTTTCCATTATTCATATTTAAGTAATTTTATTTATATATCGTCCATGCTTGACTTAAATTAATATTAGTACGAGTTAATTTCTCATTATTTACATATTGTACACATTAGTTTAGCTTGATTCTACCATTATTTAATGGTAAATTCTTAGTTGCCTTTTACAAATTTAGGAGTAATTACCTTCATGATATGATATATATCAATTAAATTTTGTCATATAAATTAAAATTTTAAAATTACATATTAATATAATATTTTAATGAATCAAAATGAAATCAAGAAAATAATATATAATTTGATTTTTTAGTAGTAAAGTGTTGGTATGTCAAGTGTGAGTAATAATTCTCACATTTGATGAAAAAGAGAATGTTAAAACTTTTTTTTAGGTGTGAATAGGCATAGACCTAATATCCTAAGGTTTTAGATTAACATGTGATTTTAAAATTTAATTTTATGCAATAAAATTTCATTGATATAAATCATTAAGCGTAACTTACCCCTAATTTTTCAAAGGGTAGTATAGGTCTCACATTATTTAATTTACATATTGTACACAACTTTGGCAAAAGAAATTATAAGACTTAAATATTTTTAGAAAATCTCAAACCTTCAAGTGAAATTTAAATACCTATGAATTTCTTGTACCAATTCAACATAAAACTTCAATGGTGTTGGCATCCAAAAATTTTCATTCAAATGTGCAATCATATAGTTATGGGAGCCTATTATTTTCACGTTTTTAATCATACTTGATTGAAATGTTAAAAATATACAATTCGGTTTGGTAGTTTCAAAAATTTGAAATGACCTCTTCACTGCATCCGCAGACTCATCAATAGAGTTTGGGGACTCCTTATGTTGTAATGTTTGGATTGAACTGAAAAAGTTCAGGATCTAAAACATTTAAATCGGGAGAATTCAGTGGTTATCAAATTAAACAAATATCAAATCCATCTTGCGATACTCAGCAAAATTCTTCTTCTTCACAATTAGTGTGTATTTTTGCATTGTCTTGTTGAATAAATATCGGCTGACCTATCTATTCTCTTGACCATTTTCTTTATTTGTTGATAGAACTTTCTCAAACCAATATATTCTTACAATATCTTTATTAAACGACTGAATTAATTTGGTATCAAGTGTGCCCGTAGGTATATTTATACTAGATGTTATAGCCGGCTCTTGTGTGATGAAAGAAAATATACCAATTTTTTCCAGAGAATAGTTCATTTCCTTGTGCATCAAATCTTGGTCGAGCTATGGCTACTAAAAACATTACTTTTTGTATATAAAAAATTACTTTTACAAGTACAAATTGGTTATTCTTCGTCTTGGAGCAAGTAAAAATTCTTAGATTTTTCTTTCATGTAAAACCAATCTTCGCAATGTGAATTGTGTTATACATCCCTTTAAAAATAGGATCATGGTCTAGGCTAGCACTATCACGTATGGATAAGAAAAATTGTAACATAATTTTCTTATTTTCTTGAGTTAAAAAAGGTTTTATAGTATTTAAGTGTCTTTGTGTGTCGTGTTCAACGCACAAGAAAGATTTATAACTATTGTTATTTTATTCAAAGGAATGTTCCAAATTTGATCAAAATCTAATTCAACTCTTTTGCGCCCACGATTTTCTACTTTTTTATTGGACACGTCCGCATATTCACATTTATTTCCAGTAAATTTCCAAATACGTTGTACATTATGTATATGAGCTGAAAATTGTGACACAATTAATTTGGTCACGCCTTTTTCCAATTTTCCATCAATAGTTTTCTCTAATAAAGTTTCGTATATCATTCTTCTCTTTGTATTAGATCATTGTTCTTGTTTTTGGTACCACTAATGCTTCCAAATTTGACAGACTATTATTATTATTATTATTATTATTATTATTATTATTATTATTATTATTATTATTATTAATATAAGAAAAAAAAACACTGTGTAAGATATTTTCATAGATTATTTTTTAAAAAAATAATAAAATAAATGGTTAAATATGTTTCTGAAATGCAGGGATTGACATTTTCGTGGGCATAATCGATTACACAAAAAGACATAATCGAGCATAGAAGTTATTTTTAGTTATGTTTTTCTGTTTTTCGAAAATGTAATCGATTATGATGTTTTGCATAATCGATTACGAGCCCGTATTTTGGGTATTTTAGTTTATTTTTTAGTTGTTTTGTTTTCCAACAGATTTGTATTGTCTCATATAAACACCCTCAAGTGAAATGTGTTTGGTTAATATCATTTGTAAATATTTTGTGAATTTCTTAGCCACCCCTGCAAAATTCCTAAAATGCCCCTCAAAATTGGAAATATATTTCCTGGGCGCACCATCATCTGATGTATTTTGCCACAAACTGGAACTTAACTTCCGGAACCTAACCGTAACTATATTTTCGGTTTCGTTCATAACAGAAATCTAAAAAAATTCATTTTATTTTCTAACAAATAGATACATAAACTTAGAAAATACAAACCGAAAAAGTTAAACATAAATTGAATATTACAAATCAATATTCTGGTGGGCGTGACAGCATCCCCATAATGTCATCGACGATTCTTAATAAAGTCGCATCTAGCTCGAGTGGAACTTTCTCTTGAAAGCTTCGATAAGTCGACTATATAGTCCGTAAATTGTCGTCGTTCTTCAGTTCACGGTTCATGAATTGCAGATTCCCTTCATTGTCGACTGATGGCGAGCGATACTCGATTTTCTCTACCTTTTAACTGTCGCTGTAAGGAACAAGTTCCTGCAAAGTTTCTCGTACCTCTTCAATTGGGGTGTACACCGTGATCTTGAATTTGAGAGACGGTTCGTCGCCCGAAAAATGGACAATTCCAGCAACCCATTCGATGTTCAGTTTGATGTCTATTTTCTGATTTTTGTGTTGTTGTATGGCAAAATATAAGAGGAGTTGTGTTTTTATAGTAAAAGGATGTAAACATGGACCATAGAAATCCTATCTTTGTGTCAGTGAAAATACCAAAAGTTAAATTCTGGTTTCCAACTTAAGACCAAAACCGGAAGTAAACTTCCGGTAAATGGCCTGACAATGAAAAACCAGAAACAACAACTCAAATAGAAAATCTCATATATTCAACTTTTTTCTAAATTGTCAAATTACAAAAATGAGTATATTTCCACATCATAATACATTATCAAAATGAAGTCAATTTTACAATGATACCTATAATACTTGAAAGAGCCGAAAGAAGTGTCGTCGGATAAATCCACCAGTGGTACTCCTTTCGATTTTTCCCTATTTATTTATATATCTATTTCCCTCAACTTGTTGTATTCTTGCATCATTTCCATAAAAATGATCGGTCATGTCTCCGATGCTTCTGTGAAATGAAGCATCCACTCTGATGATGTCGGTGGTATCGGACATCCCAATTTCAAGTAGACTTGAACAAAATGTCGTGGATTTGAAATTCACCCAACACAAATGATACGATCAATGGGATTTGGTGTAGGAGCAGTGCGCAAAAGAAAATAAGTCTCCAGAAAACTGTATCGGGTAAGGTTAATACACACCCTCTCATACGTACTTGCTATGAGATAACCCATTTCAGGAAACTACATCCATTTGTCTTCCGGTGCACATCCAACCTTAAACAGGTAGTAGTGCAAGATGTATTTCCTCAACCTTTTCCTTACTCCCGAACACACGTGTGTACAACTCTGTGCGTTCCGTCAACTCTGTGATCAGAGTATCTTGCACAGTATTATAATAATCTTCAAGGCTACCTAGCAAACAGATACAGCTCGAAAGCCATAATTACCGTCATCGACCATATTCACGATCCTTTCAACGTATTTGTGCATGAAAATCGGCATGTGATCGATGAAAGGTATTTTTGATGGAGGCGGTGTAGGCGGTGGGGATGGAGATATTTGATTTATCACTTTTTATTTTCTCGTCATCCTCAAAACCAAGTCTCTTCCAATAATTAGAGACCTCGTTCATACCTAACGGGACATTACCACTCAGCTTCTTGGATACAACACAAACACATGAGAGACCATATGTTTTCACAATAGTGAACCCACACTTTGAGGTGTCATCACCCATAGTTAAAGCTCTTGTGGCCTCATGGAAAATATAATTAAGCGCCGCCCGAGATATGTTACCGACCAATTGACAATATAGCATATTCTCCTTGAACCTGTGTTCCAACACCATGATACTGCGACCAAATGTCGTTTGTATCTCATTATGATGGTTCATGATCATATGGTTCACAACTTCCCAACCCGTAATCAAATCGCCCTTGCTATTTGCAAACCAGTTCTTGAGACAAGAATGTGCAGATTCAATTCGGTTTGATGTTGTATGTCCGAGGTGCATAACCTAATCAGTCCATACACAAACAAATTTCTCCTTCACCTGATCAAGTATTGTGCTTTCCACATATTTCAACAAATTCAGATATTTCTCACAAACAGCTCTGAATTGTAAAATAGCATCAATATGCATCTCTTTTGTAGATGCATTAACAATAGCATTCCATGCAACCATGATTTTTTCCACAATAACACCGGACTTTACCAACTTTCCATCTTCACCTGCTACATGTTTCAATCCCACAACAGGTTTAACCCGACTTCTCACATTTTTTGTAATGTGGTACCTACAAAGTAATGCGGAAGAAGTCGGAAATACAGTTGCAACGAAATTCATTAAAGTCGTATCATGGTCAGTGACAATTACCTTTGGCATATCCTCTTGGTCCTTCAACATGGACCGACACACCTCTAACGCCCACAAAAGTTGTCTTCTTTTTCGCATTCGAGAAATGCAAAACCAACTGAGTATGTCTTCTCGATCGATGTAACACCAACAATTACCAACAATGGAAGCCTGTACTTGTTGGTTTTGTACGTTGAACCCATTACGAGCACGATAGAAAATGTGTTGAACAATTTAATGAAGTCATGATGACTCTAGTAAATGTCTCTAATAGTTCCCCCATCATCACCCCTTCGGTGCCTACAAACATAATTATTGTCATCAAGAATTTTCATAAGGTGTTGCATTTTGGTTCGATCCTCCCGAATGGTCAACTTCGTTTGATAACGCTTGTTGTACACTTGTTTGATATTAGAGGTGCTCTATGGTCTTTTGTGCTTCAATGTTGTATGAATGTTTTTGGGAGGTGCCAAATTAAGAGTCATGTTGGAAACACAAGTTTTTTCATCCGAAAGTAGCCGACATGCTATTGGATGACCGACCAACTGTGGAGTTAAATCATGATTGTGTTCTCCGGTAATCACATTAAACTTCCACTTATTGTTGGCCAAGAGATAACCAGGCAATCAAAATGGACACTCACATTTTCTTGTGTTGGTTTTCTCGCGTTTCAATTTTTGAATGCGAGCCACATATTTTTCGCTCATTTCGCAAGTCAAAATAACAAAGGCATTTCTTCTATCAGTGCCAAAATCGAACCTTGCTATTACGATACCAAATTCTAATCTCATTGCCTCTAAACGAATCCACTGCAACATATCGTCCCGGACATCAAATTCTTGAACATTGTCAAAATGTTCACGAACATCGACCGACTTAATTACGCAGGGCAGAACAACGACCGACGATACAACTTCGGTGTCATCGAGCTTAGGAATTTTATTGGAGTGCAACATACCTATGTAACTGTTGGCTGAAGATTTTGATGCAGATGATTTGAATAAGAATCACTGAGCTCGAAATGAAACAATGTCAGTATTCATTGGAACGAGGAAAATGTCATGGTTTGGAATGAAGGAATCAGCTCTCCGAATAAGTATATTGAAACTTGGAGTTTCAAATAGCAAGTATGATGATGTACGTAGAAGGAGCTTTGAAGTGATAGTAGCCTGGAGTTGAGAAGCGAGTTCGAATCGAAAGGCAGTTTAGATATTTGAAATTCAAAATGTGAGCGGGATGAATGGACGTTCGAATATGCGCGCTGGAAAACGGTTCGGAGACGTGGAGGCTAGAGAGGCATAGTATTCTGCATGTCCGAAACGTGGCAAGCTCTCATAAGTCAGACCGTTATGGTCAGAATAGTATAAATAGAAGTCTTAGTGTTAGGATTTCGTGTGTCATATCTATTGTACTAAATTCAGTAACATTCAAAATACCACATGGATAGGGAAACGAATGCACGAATAATGTACGTATGATTGCACCACTTTTATCTTTCAATAATGTATCTTTATCTTTCCAATTTACCTTTATCTTGCATAAATGTCATTTAAATCATTTATATTCAAAGTCATTTAATTTTCCATGCATCTAAACGCTTTTCCTTTCGTTTTGAAGCCTTTTACTTTTCAGAAACCTTTATATTCATGCTATTATTTTCCAAAAAACTTCTACATACTTGCTTTTACATTCCTGTCTTTTACACTTCATGTTTTACTTTGAAAATCTCTTACATTCATAAGTCATTTGAACATTCCTGCACTTACATACTTTCTGTAATTCGAAGTCTTTATGCCCTATATGTTCAAATCATCTTTATATTGCTTTGCTTGATTACGTTATTAATTTATTGAATATCATAATCGAAATACACTTGAGACATATATAAAACATCTAAAAATAAGCCTTGAACGTTAACCAGCAGTTTAAGTTTATGCAAACGACCAATAACCCCATAGGATCAATCTACTCGATCCTGCAAGTTACCAAAGGGATTAAACAACAATCATAACGCTTGTTTGATAGTTTGGAGGACTAGCGGTTGTTTCACCAGAAATCACTGTGAACAAATTGGCACGCCCGGTGGGACAGAGATTGGTTGTTGCTAATTAAAATTAACGTTTAAAAAGAAAACTTAATTATTGTTAAAAGGTTCTTTCTGAGTAAACAAAGTTCATTAGTATATGAACCTTAGGAGTGGTAGAATAACTAACAGTAACCAACCCTTACCCAGAAGAAATCGAAGTAATAGGATTTTAGATCCAAATAACCCACAAGGGGAACAAAATGCCCCACATGGAACAGGCACTAATGCGTCTGTTTCGACAGGGACGTCCAGCGCGATCCCTTTGAACACACAATCTATTGCATCTTCTACTAATAGTATGGCCACGAATGGAACAAGTGGCATGTCAACAAACAATTCGATCCTAGGTAGTACAGGAACCACTGGGTATCCTGGGGGATTCATCCCACCGTCAGGGGCACAAACCCATTTCGCTACCCCACCACCAACTAGACCATTTAGTTTCGACAGTACTAGACCCAGAAATTCCCAGTATGGAATGCCAACATCCTTTATGGCAGGTTTACAAACTTCGACGCGGCCACCACACTTAGGGTCGTTCGGGTTAATCAATTTATGTCAAATAACCAAGGGTCGAGGTTATGGTACGCCCATCTTAACCACAGAAAATCAAATGGCTTTTAGGCAGTTAATGGATGATAGTAACCATAACATGATAGGAGTATTAGCACAAACTATGCAAGAAATCTTTGCCCCAATAGTTCAAAACGTTATTGTGACAAACAGAGAGAACGCAGACAATATGAATCGAATAACAGATTTCTTTGCTCCACCTGAAAGGCGTAGGCAGAACCAGGCATTGGTTCGAGCAAACGCACCTATCATAGAACAGATTGCTGATGACCCACCTTATAGGCCAGCTAGAGAGGGGGTTAACTTGGGGGCAAGAGCACAAAGGGTAGATGTCCCATTGATTCGAGAAGAACCACAAAGGGGATTGATAGAACCACCAGCAAGGGTCAAAAGATTTGAGGTCCCGGTGATTCGAGAAGAACCACAAAGGGGAATTATTGAACTAGGGGCAAGGGTCGACAGACTAGAGGCCCCAGCGTTTCGAGAAGAACAACCTAGAGGGGTTGTCCTTGTAGGTCGAAACCAAGATGCTGATGCAGTGGTTCATAGGGTTCGAAATGACAATATCTTGGCGGAAAATAACCTAACCACCATGATAGAAAGGATCATGGCCCAAAACGGTATTAATACAGGAATTAGAAGGCCAAATTATGCTTCCCCCATAGTAGATTATGTAATCCATACTGATTTGCCAAGGGGATACAAGATCCCTAAATTTACAAAGTTTGCTGGGGATACCAATGAGTCAACAGTCGAACACATAGCTAGGTATCTAACCGAGGTGAGACATAGCAAATAACGAAAACCTTAGGATTAAATATTTCCCAAGTTCCCTTACTAAGAATGCTTTCACATGGTTCACTACTTTGCCCCCTGGATCCATAGATACCTGGACCCTCTTAGAAAGGTTGTTCCATGAACAATTCTATATGGGACAGTCCAAGATAAGTCTAAAGGAATTAGCAAGTGTTAAGAGGAAGTTTATCGAACCTATAGATGAATACTTAAAAGTTCAGACTTTTGAAATCTAGATGTTTCACAGAGCCCCGAGCATGAGTTAGTCGAAATGGTCACCGGTGGTTTGGACTATTCTATTCGAAAGAAATTAGATACTCAATACTTGAGGGACATGGCCCGCTTAGCGAGATAGGGTCGACAGTCGAAAGGCTAAAGGCCGAAGGCCGTGGCTTCTAAGAGTAAGAAGGAAAGAGTCTCCTATGTCGAACGGAGGAAGGTGAAGACTACCCGAATGCGAGGAGGTCAAGTAGATCTCACTGAATTGAAACAGCTCCACCTTACTCTTGTAAACCCTAGTCCCTACAAAAGGAAAGAAATTGTTGAAAATGAAAAATGATAAGTTTCAAAGAAGGTGTATACCGATATAACAAAGTGTGATGAAATTTTCGACTTACTAGTCAAAGATGGCCAATTAATTGTGCCACCAAATGTCAAAATGCTCCGTTAGATCAAAGAAAGAAAAGAGGATTTTGTAAATATCATAGTTTCCTAGGCCACAAAACCTCACGTGTTTTCTTCGTGGACTTGATTCAAAATGCAATTAAAGAAGGCGACTAAAGTTTGCCGATAAACCAAAATGAAGGTGGATGAAGACCCTCCGATATTGCGACACCAACTACTCCGAGCCTTGAGCATGGGAGACATCAATATGGTGGAAGCGCACCAAAGGGCCACTACCTTGAAAGAGGAAAGCACGAGAGTGAAAGTGGGTGTTGGTCAAGTCAACAATGGAGTCATCAAGACGCCCACGAACGCAGAGCCTTCGGTCGAACCAACTCCAACCGTTGTTTCGTAGGAATCCAGCATCGAGGGTCGAAAGCGAAATGTAAATTGACACAAAGCATCAAGGCCCGAGGCTCAAACCGAAAAGGTTCAGATTACAAAACAAGCTTCCCTCAAAAAGAGACATGGATACCTGGTGAACCTAGTGGGAAGTTCGACTATCCGGTAAAATATTCGCCCGCAGAGTTCGAAAGTCCGAATCGAAGACGCCAAACCATCGGGATGGGGAGATGATGATACGTAACGGAAGATAAAGATGGTAACGCTCCTCGAAAGAGACCGGGACACCTTAGGGAGCCAGGGGAAATTTGATTATATGGTAAAATATTCTGCTCCAGAGAGTTCAAAGATTCGGATCGAAGACATCAAACCATCAGGATGGGGAGATAATGGTACGAAGGGACCAGATGTGGATGTCAATATGGTAGACATGGAGAGACCCTGTTCTGAGATGCAGTAAATGGAAAGATATCTCGAAAAAGAAAAATATAAAATGGAGGATGGTTATGCTGCAGATACTAGCCTAAAACAATATCTCATGTGCCAAAGGACATGAAATGATGCTTTGTCCAAGATGCAGCATCATATGCAACGAGAGGATTTCCATGGAGTTCGAACGAAAGCAAAGGGCTCGAACTGGAGTAAATTGGCGCCAAGACAACCAACTATTCAGATGCTACCCTAGAGCTGGGGAAAGTTTGTTGAATTTTTAGTATTGTCACAAAGGCAACCAAGCTGGATTTGCCCAAGATGTTCAAGAAGATACCCGTAACATGGTCGAGCTCAAACGATTCCCTTCACCCCATGCCGGAATCACAAGGAAGTTGGTCAAATGAGTCGCTTCGATGGTAGTCACACAAAGCCCGATAGCCCATATCCAAAGGGTGCTCAAGGGTGATATTTAAAATCCCGCCAAGTACCAAGCATGATGGTCGCAAGTCAAAACCAACAAAGGGAAGGATGATGGGAGGCAATGAGCGAAATGCGCGCCATGCCATGGTATACCGGAGACAATTCAACACAAAGAGAGGAGGAACCGAGGTGGAAATTATAAAGGTAAGAATCCCATGTCAAGATCCCAATGGCGAAGCCAAGAACGGAATCGAAAGGTCGGAGGGAGGCTTTAGCGACAAAGGAGTAGCGACCAACAAAAGAAGCGCAAGCACCAATCAACCAACAACAAACAGTAACTCAAGACAAACCTCCGCTAGTAGGAGGCTCTTTTCAAACAAAACTAGATGAATCAAAAGAATACACTCCAAGTCCACAAGAAGATGAGGATATGCTTACGATAACTTCGAATCGAAGGGAATCCTCACTTAACTCGAATCGCAATGTGGTATCTCAGATATTATCCGATTCGCCAGAGACCAAATCAAGAACAGAAGAAGAAGACACCATTGATTCGATGAAACATGCATCACCTGTTATTATGTAATGGATAATGGCGTGGTCGAAGAGCGTAACGCATTCTTCAACACCCGCATCCCACAATGAAGAATCATTTAAAGCCACCGCTCATTCGAGCAAAGGCCGGAGCCCACGGGTGAACAAGGTCTTAGTAGATGGGGCGCTGCCAACTTCGATGCCAAAATTCATGCCGAAAAAGTTAGGCATTCAAGACGGTGATGTTAAACCTCATAACATGGTTTTATCCAACTATGAAGGGAAGGTAGGACAAACATTGGGGATAGTGCAAGTGGAGTTAATCGCGGATCAAGCCGCACCCACTATGTTCATGGTGATCGCCAAAGCAAATTATAACTTGCTATGGGAAGAGAGTGGATTCATGGCGAGGGCGCCCTTCGTCGATGCACCGTTAGGTTCCTGTGGAGAGAGGATGGATAGTAGAGAACATCGCGACCGAGCTACTTCATGACAACCAATCTAGTTAACAAGAGGAATTATGACAAGTATCCGCCGTAATAGCCCCTGCACCCCAAGTGACGAACTGAATGAAACAAGAGATGTACATTACTATATGACCCTTCGCCGTGATGGCATGTATTGGGATAGGAAAATAATTAAGGATGATGAAGGAGGCGAAGGCACTTCGCAAAGACGGCCGCCAGCCGGGAGTTCAAGACCCGCTCATGATCAATCTTCTTTCTTCGAAGGATTTCGCCTATATGGCTGAGAACGAATTGAAAGCGACTTCAGAGGCTGCAATAGAACATACAGTTGAAGTAAACGAACTCGAAGGGAATGGTCCGAAAGAGTCACCCTGTGACGAGAACGAAATAGATCAAAGGCTTGATGCCATTTATGATAGAACCCTTGGCTTCGAGAAGGATCCAACAAATTCAAGTGCTAAGATGTTGGCACAGACCCACTCAAGAAGTAAATTTGGGGATATCAACACAAAAGAATCACCTATATAAGCGAAACTCTTCAAGCCTCAAACAAGAAGTGATCAAGTCCTCAAAGTAACAAAGATTGCTTTATGGGACTATGACGAAATGCCCGGTTTAAAAGAGAGTTAGTGGAGCATAGACTTCCAATTAGGATGGCAAGGAGCCCATCAAGCAGACTCCTGTGAGGTTCGCGCGCAGCTCACGAAGATCAAAGCAGGTCGAGAGGTTGTTACCGCAAATTCATCAGAACCACAAGGTATGTCGAATGGTTAGCAAATATAGTACCTGTTATTAAGAAAAATGGTTCATTGAGAATATGCATAGACTTTAGGGATCTAAATACTGCAACCCCCAAAGATCAATACTCTATGCCTGTGGCGGAAATGTTAATAGATTCTGCTGCAGGATTCGAATACCTAAGTATGCTAGATGGATACTCTGGTTATAATCAAATTTTTATTGTCAAGAAGATGTTGCTAAGACAAGATTTCACGCCTGTGAGCCTTAGGCACCTATGAATGGGTAGTGATGCCTTTTGGTTTAAAAAATGCTGGGGCAACTTACCAAAGAGCAATGAACTCTATATTTCATGATTTTATTGAGACGTTTATGCAGGTGTACATTGATGATATAGTCATCAAATCTATATCTGCAGAAAATCATCGCATCATTTGAGCCAATCATTCGAAAGGATGAGAAAACATGGCTTAAAAATGAATCCCCTTAAATGTGCATTTTGTGCGGGAGATTTCCGGCTTTGTGGTTCATAAAAAGGAATTGAAATTAACCGTAACAAGACCAAAGCCATCATGGAGACTAAAGCCCCACATCGAAAAAGGAGTTTACCTCTACTAGGAAGATTAATTTTCTCGAAGGTTCATTTCGAACTTAAGTGGGAAAACAGCTTTTTCTCCACTACTGCTTAAAGCAAGGCCAAGCCTTCGAATGGAGCGAAGCACGCAGAGGCCTTCGACAAGATTAAAAGATATCTATCTCAACCTCCTATCTTGTCTCCACCTTCATGGGGAAAACCCATGAGATTGTATATATCTGATCCGAACTTACTATAGGTAGTATGTTAGTACAGAAGACAGAATGGCATCGAAGAGCCATATATTATTTAAGTAGGGTGTTGAATGATGCGAAACTAGATATAGTAATATAGAAAAGTTGTGTCTTTGTTTATACTTTTCTTGTATGAAACTCAAGTATTATATAAAACCCGTTGATGTTTATGTTTCATCTCATTTCGATGTTATTAAACACATGCTTTCCAAGCCAATAATGCATAGCGTAATTGGTAAATGGGCATTGGCCTTGACAAAATATGCTTTGACTTTTATGCCTTTAAGAGCGTTGAAAGGCCAAGTAGTTTATGATTTCATTGTGGACCATTCATTGGTCGAACGACTGTCATGGGTTATGTCGAAATGAAACCTTGAAGCTATACTTTGATGGTTCGACCCATAGAGAGGCGTGGTGTTGAGTTCTCATAATTTCTCTGAGGAATTCCAACAAAATTCAAGTATAAGTTAGATGGCCCTCGTTGCTCGAACAACGGTGAATCTGAAGCGCTTATTGTTGGACTTGAAGCTTTGTTGGAATTGGGGCAACTAGAGTCGAAATCAAGGCGATTCGAGTTAGTAGTCAAGCGATAACTAAGGAATACAAATGCATAAAGGAAAATCGATGATATATTTCGTCATAGTTAATAGGCTACTCAAAATTTCAATACATGGACATTCAAAGACGCATCAAGAATAGAAAATCAAGAAGCAAATGACCTAGCACAATTAGCTTCAGTTATAAAGTCTCTGCTAAAACTTAGAGGATTTGATTGAGATAAGAGGAAGAGTCATGGCTACCGACTTACACCATCGATCTAGAGAATATCAAAATAAGTTATGGTGATAAAGATAGGTTCAAGTATTAGCCATAGACACTTTAATGATCTGATTGCGAAATCCATTAATAAGGTATTTAGAAAACCCAACATTGAATGTGGATAGAAAAACAAAATATAGGCGTTGTCATATGTCCTTATGGGAAATGAATTGTTCAAGAAGACCCAAGAAGGTGTGTTACTAAAATGCTTGGGAGAAAGTGAGGCATATCTAGCACTATCAAGTCCACAATGGGGTATGTGGAGCACATCAAGCGGTCATAAAATGAAATGGTTGCTATTTCGATATGGTATGTATTGGGATGCTCAAAGATTGTATAGATTTTGCTAAAGGATGTGAAGAATGTCGAAACATGCGGGATTCATCATGCTCCAAGTGAGTTGCATTCGATCATTAAGCCATGGCCCTTTAGAGGATGAGCATTAGATTTAATAGGAGAAATCAATCTCGCTTCATCTAAAGGTCGAAATATATCCCGGTAGGAATAGACTATTTCACTAAGTGGATCAAGCAATACCATTGGTAGTCAGATCAAGAGACTATCATCGAATTACAAAACAGATTATCTATAGGTTTGGGTTGAGAGCATAACCACAGACCAAGGATTGGTGTTTACTGGTAAAAAGATGCAAGAATTTGCCCAAGAAATGGGGTTCAAGTTGCTAACGTCAACACCATATTATGCTCAGGCAAATGGTCAGGTCGAAGCAGCCAACAAAGTAATAATAGGTCTAATCAAAAAACATGTTGGTAAAAAACCAAGAAATTGGCATAAGACTTTAGATCAAATACTATGGGCCTGCAGAACATCCCTTAAAGAAGCTACTAATACTACACCTTTCCAATTAACATTTGGTCATGATGCAGTCTTACCAGTAGAAATTCATCTATCAATTCAAAGACAAAATGAAATCTCATCTTCTTTATATTGGGAAATGATGATGAATGAGTTGGTCGAGCTAGATGAAGTTAGATTGCATGCGTTAGAAGTCCTGATGAGCCAAAAAGAGAGAGTGGCCAGAGCATATAACAAAAGGGTGAAAGGTAAAACATTCAGTATTAATGACTTAGTTTGGAAAGTTATATTGCCCATGGACAAGAAAATAAAGCATTAGGTAAATGGTCACCTCATGGGAAGGACCTTTTCGAGTAGTGAAAACATTTTCAAACAATGCGTATGAAATCGAAGAGTTGGCAGATGACAAACGAATCCTAAAGGTTAATGGGAAATATTTAAAGAAATATAAACCACGCCTGCAGGAGGTTCGAATAGTAGCAACGTAAATCATAAACATATAACTCGAGGCCAAAATGGTGAAATTAGTTGCCAAAATGGCATTGTCAAGTGTTACAAACAAACATTCAACTAAAATACAAGATTGCTTTAAATAAACAAGTTCGGTGGGTATTGTTCCTTAATCGATCGAAGATATTCTTGAAAGATTCAAGCTTGTGTTGAAGCTCCTTCAAGATAGCAACTTCGCCTTTTTGTTCCGCCTTCTGCAAGCCCTTTATTCAAGCTCTTCAATCGATTACCAAAAGTATTGGACTCATATGCAAGTTGTTCTCGGGCTTCCTTAATTTTATGTCAAGTTCCCGGATCCGCTCTCCCATTGAAGAATGGATTGAGCTCAAGATCATAATCAACTTTAGCTTCCGGATATGCATGGCATGATCTTCAACCTCCTTAGTGAGCTTCGAGGCATGTTCATAAGCGGCGTCCATTGCGCTTCGTTTTCTTGGACTTTGTTGCCAGATTCATTTGAAGAAGGCATCCAGCCACGTTATCGATCGTGATCAAGTTCAAACAAAATGGTGCCGACTTCCGGAACATGTGGCGAGATTGACTTGATTGATAAGTCCCTTCATCACGAAGCGTTGTACTATCTTTTCGAGTATTTCAATAAATCCACATCAAGTATGGTTTTCCGAATCTTGTGAAGAAGTATGACTCTATCATCGAAGGTACCGAATGGAGGTCGAACCAAAGATTAGCCTTAGGGAGGGGGTGTTTCTCGAGCTAGTTTAGCCTTCATGTACCCAATAGGGTCGCTGCTTCAAGAGGGCTAACTCTCTTCTGTCGGCATTTGAAGACTCGAAGTTCCATACGCAATGGAGTGACATCCATCTCAATGTCCATTGGGTCATTAGTGGGAACATCATCGCCTTCATTATTCGCTTCTTCATCATCCTCTTCATTATCAATCAAGTCCACCACCTCGATGTTATCATTTTCATTACCACAAGATCGAGTCTTCGCTCGAACCTTCGAGCATCTTCTCCTTCTTCATCCTCGCACCCTTCCTCACTTGAATCTTCGCTTTATTGGTTTTTCTTCTTTAGTATGAATTGCCCTTTCGCTCTCTTGATGGATTTTGGGAGGAGACTCGGGAGAAGTCTGGAGGCACAGTAGCATCTTCGAGCGTTGTTTCGTTGGTCTCCTTGAGAGGAGGCGGTGCCTTGATCATCTAGTCGTTCGGAGGTTCGCTTGAACCGCCATATTGACGAACCTTTATTCGCACTAGATTGCTTGAATCTCCATGAGGGGAAGAATGGATCGGAGCAGTTGTTTGTGGGGGAGGAGTCGAAGTAGTTGGGATCGGAGTGGAATCATCCTACACGAAACAAAAAAAAGGATTAGAAACTTATAACTAAGGTACGAATAATCATTGTCAAAAAATTCGAAGTGAATTCACCTGTGGATTATCTGCAGATATGTTGCTGTCTATGTGTTCCAACACTACGTTGGAGGTTGAAGGTGGATTTTTGGATTTTTGTGAGGGAGCAACATCCCTGGAATCAAGTCCAGGGACGTTAGTGTCTTTTGGAATGTCTTTCTTCTGTTTCTTTCTTAAAACCGATGGCGAACTTTCCCCAGCCTTGAGAGTCTTTCCACTGGCACTGGGTTTTCTCTCCTTTGGAGTAGTTGGTGGGAGTTTGCTAGGCTGAAATGATGCGAACGTAAGTTAGACTTCAGTTATAGACTTGAACTTATTTCGAAATGCCAAAGTAAAACTGTTTACCTTTGAGGTTGGAACGGTTGTTGGGATTGGAGCAGGTGTTGGAGTCTGAGTAGTTGTTGGAATCAGAGCATTGTTGTTTGTTGTTGTTGTTGGTGCAGGAGTGATGGTTGGAGTTGCCTTGGGTACATTGTCATCAATTTAGTTAGTTGTTTGGGAACTACTTCCTTCCTTGGTCTTCGATGCAACAGTTTTTATTCTGATAGCTGAAAAGTGAAACACATAAGACAAATGTTAAAATAAAGTAACTAAGACTTATTTGGGATTTCCCAAGCATTCGCACCTGCGCCTTCATTCGAAAGAATCGACATGGCAAAAAGGTCATAGCGAAGATGCCCTGGGAAATTATGGAGCCAATGTCGAGCCCATGTCACAGTCTCAGATGGCTTTAGTTTCCTTTGAGATTTGTACTTGAACATCTCTTTGCAAGTAAGCCACCAAGGGTATGGGGAAACCAAGCGAGCCGCCGAGGTAGGTAGTTTGGGAAACTTAGGTGGATGCATTTCGAGTGCCAACCTATACCTATCCTCGTGTGATCTGAAGGAAGTCGAACTTAGAGACTTTTCGTAAATTTTTCCTTCAAGGTTTGGGACGCGATATACCGTGGACTCCAAGCGTGTAGGATCATAAGTTGTTTCAAGTAAGTTTGAAAAGCTTTAATTTCTTGAGCGTGAGTGAACATACCTTTCTTCTTGTGTACCGCACATCGAACGCAATGGCTTTATTCGGATAGTGAGAGTATCAAACATACAAGATTGGTAGAATTTACTCCACCAATCCAAAAAACCTTTGGATGGAAAATAAGATGGTTCAAAAGAGATTAGTTCGAATTGAGAAAATCCTTGATACTGTTCTTGCTGTATTTTGGCTTCTCTAGCCTTGAAAGTTCGACCAGAGGTAATAGAACTGTGAGTCTGAAAGAGTGGTTCGGGAATCAGTTGGCATAGACCAAATTGTCTCGAGACAAAGTTGGGTTGATAGGAAAAAAGGAGAATCTGATTTTTAGTGGGAGTGATCCTTGAAGAGATTAGCCTTGGGAGCAAAAAGGCTTTCCAGATATCTTGAATTTCTTTGACCTTAGCAGCCTCCGAAAGGGGCATAGTGAACCATGATATGGTCCATGAGTCCTCGAAGCAAAGGCGCCATAGTCTCTTCGAACTTCTGTTTCTTAAGGTCACATCAAAATCGTGTGGATATATTTAAAATAAGTATTTCTCAGATAGAGATTCGAAATACATATTTTAAAGGGGCAATTTGTTGGCTGAAGATTTTGATGCAGATGATTTGAATAAGAATCACTGAGCTCGAAATGAAACAATGTCAGTATTCATTGGAACGAGGAAAATGTCATGGTTTGGAATGAAGGAATCAGCTCTCCGAATAAGTATATTGAAACTTGGAGTTTCAAATAGCAAGTATGATGATGTACGTAGAAGGAGCTTTGAAGTGATAGTAGCCTGGAGTTGAGAAGCGAGTTCGAATCGAAGGCGCTTTAGATATTTGAAATTCAAAATGTGAGCGGATGAATGGACGTTCGAATATGCTACTGGAAAACGGTTCGAGACGTGGAGGCTAGAGAGGCATAGTATTCTCGCATGTCCGAAACGTGGCAAGCTCTCATAAGTCGACCGTTATGGTCGAATAGTATAAATAAGTCTTAGTGTTAGGATTTCGTGTGTCATATCTATTGTACTAAATTCAAGAATATTCAAAATACCACATGGATAGGAAACGAATGCACGAATAATGATGATTGCACCACTTTTATCTTTCAATAATGTATCTTTATCTTCCAATTTACCTTTATCTTGCATAAATGTCATTTAAATCATTTATATTCAAAGTCATTTAATTTTCCATGCATCTAAACGCTTTTCCTTCGTTTTGAAGCCTTTACTTTTCAGAAACCTTTATATTCATGCTATTATTTTCCAAAAAACTTCTACATACTTGCTTTTACATTCCTGTCTTTTACACTTCATGTTTTACTTTGAAAATCTCTTACATTCATAAGTCATTTGAACATTCCTGCACTTACATACTTTCTGTAATTCGAAGTCTTTATGCCCTATATGTTCAAATCATCTTTATATTGCTTTGCTTGATTACGTTATTAATTTATTGAATATCATAATCGAAATACACTTGAGACATATATAAAACATCTAAAAATAAGCCTTGAACGTTAACCAGCAGTTTAAGTTTATGCAAACGACCAATAACCCCATAGGATCAATCTACTCGATCCTGCAAGTTACCAAAGGGATTAAACAACAATCATAACGCTTGTTTGATAGTTTGGAGGACTAGCGGTTGTTTCACCGTAAATCACGTGAACAAATTGGCATGGGAGTAGATTGGTTGTTGCTAATTAAAATTAACGCTTTAAAAGAAAACTTAATTATTGTTAAAAGGTTCTTTCGAGTAAACAAAGTTCATTAGTATATGAACCTTAGGAGTGGTAGAATAACTAAAGAACCAACCCTTACCCGTAAGAAATCAAGTAATAGGATTTTAGATCCAAATAACCCAAGGGAACAAAATGCCCCACATGGAACAGCACTAATGCGTCTTTCGACGGACGCCCAATACGATCCTTTGAACACACAATCTATTGCATCTTCTACTAATAGTATGGCCACGAATGGAACAAGTGGCATGTCAACAAACAATTCGATCCTAGGTAGTACAGAACCACTGGTATCCGGGGATTCATCCCACCGTCAGGGGCACAAACCCATTTCGCTACCCCACCACCAACTAGACCATTTAGTTTCGACAGTACTAGACCCAGAAATTCCCAGTATGGAATGCCAACATCCTTTATGGCAGGTTTACAAACTTCGACGTCGAGCGCCACCACACTTAGGGTCGTTCGGGTTAATCAATTTATGTCAAATAACCAAGGGTCGAGGTTATGGCACGCCCATCTTAACCACAGAAAATCAAATGGCTTTTAGGCAGTTAATGGATGATAGTAACCATAACATGATAGGAGTATTAGCACAAACTATGCAAGAAATCTTTGCCCCAATAGTTCAAAACGTTATTGTGACAAACAGAGAGAACACAGACAATATGAATCGAATAGCAGATTTCTTTGCTCCACCGGGCGTAAACGTGCATTGGTTCGAGCAAACGCACCTATCATAGAACAGATTGCTGATGACCCACCTTATAGGCCAGCTAGAGAGGGGGTTAACTTGGGGGCAAGAGCACAAAGGGTAGATGTCCCATTGATTCGAGAAGAACCACAAAGGGGATTGATAGAACCACCAGCAAGGGTCAAAAGATTTGAGGTCCCGGTGATTCGAGAAGAACCACAAAGGGGAATTATTGAACTAGGGGCAAGGGTCGATAGACTAGAGGCCCCAGCGTTTCGAGAAGAACAACCTAGAGGGTTGTCCTTGTAGGTCGAAACCAAGATGATCTGATGGTTCATAGGGTTCGAAATGACAATATCTTGGCGGAAAATAACCTAACCACCATGATAGAAAGGATCATGGCCCAAAAAATTCTGAGAATTAGAAGGCCAAATTATGCTTCCCCATAGTAGATTATGTAATCCATCGATTTGCCAAGGGATACAAGATCCCTAAATTTACAAAGTTTGCTGGGGATACCAATGAGTCAACAGTCGAACACATAGCTAGGTATCTAACCGAGGCGGAGACATAGCAAATAACGAAAACCTTAGGATTAAATATTTCCCAAGTTCCCTTACTAAGAATGCTTTCACATGGTTCACTACTTTGCCCCCTGGATCCATAGATACCTGGACCCTCTTAGAAAGGTTGTTCCATGAACAATTCTATATGGGACACCAAGATAAGTCTAAAGGAATTAGCAAGTGTTAAGAGGAAGTTTCATCGAACCTATAGATGAATACTTAAACAGTTCGGACTTTTGAAATCTAGATGTTTCACAAGAGCCCAGCATGAGTTAGTCGAAATGGCACTGGTGGTTGGACTATTCTATTCGAAAGAAATTAGATACTCAATACTTGAGGGACATGGCCCAGTTAGCAGATAGGGTTCGACAGGTCGAAAGGCTAAAGGCCGAGAAGGCCAGGGCTTCTAAGAGTAATAAGAAGGAAAGAGTCTCCTATGTCGAAACGGAGGAAGGTGAAGACTACCCCGAATGCGAGGAGGTCAAGTAGATCTCATTGAATTGAAACAGCTCCACCTCTTGTAAACCCTAGTCCCTACAAAAGGAAAGAAATTGTTGAAAATGAAAAAAATGATAAGTTTCCAAAGAAGGTGTATACCTTCGATATAACAAAGTGTGATGAAATTTTCGACTTACTAGTCAAAGATGGCCAATTAATTGTGCCACCAAATGTCAAAATGCCTCCGTTAGATCAAAGAAAGAAAAGAGGATTTTGTAAATATCATAGTTTCCTAGGCCACAAAACCTCACAGTGTTTTCTTTCGTGGACTTGATTCAAAATGCAATTAAAGAAGCGGACTAAAGTTTGCCGATAAACCAAAAATGAAGGTGGATGAAGACCCTCTGGATATTGCAGACACCAACTACTCCGAGCCTTTGAGCATGGGAGACATCAATATGGTGGAAGCAGACCAAAGGGCCACTACCTTGAAAGAGGAAAGCACTGAGAGTGAAAGTTGGGTGTTGGTCGAAGTCAACAATGGAGTCATCAAGACGCCCACGAACGAGGAGCCTTGGTCGAACCAACTCCAAGTTGTTTGAAGGAATCCAAGCACGAGGGTCGAAAGCTGAAAGCATTGACACAAAGCTCAAGGCCTGAGGCTCAAACTGGAAAAGGTTCAGATTACAAAACAAGCTTCCCCTCAAAAAGAGACATGGGATACCTTGGGTGAACCTAGTGGGAAGTTCGACTATCCGTAAAATATTACGCTCAGAGAGTTCGAAAGTCCGAATCGAAGACGCCAAACCATCGGGATGGGAGATGATGATACGAGCGGAAGATAAAGATGGTAACGTTCCTCAGAAAGAGACATGGGACACCTTAGGGGAGCCCAGTGGGAAATTTGATTATATGGTAAAATATTCTGCTCCAGAGAGTTCAAAGATTCGGATCGAAGACATCAAACCATCAGGATGGGGAGATAATGGTGAAGGGACGGATGTGGATGTCAATATGGTAGACATGGAGAGACCCGCTCGAGATGCGAGAAATGGAAAGATATCTCAAAAAGAAAAATATAAAATGGAGGATGGTTATCTGCAGATACTAGCCTAAAACAATATCTCATGTCGTGCCACAAGGACATGTTGAAATGATGCTTTGTCCAAGATGCGAGATCATATGCAACGAGAGGATTTCCATGGAGTTCGAACGAAAGCAAAGGGCTCGAATCGAGTAAATTCGCCAAGACAACCAACTATTCAGATGCTACCCTAGAGTGGGGAAAGTTTGTTGAATTTTAGTGTTGTCACAAAGGGGCAACCAAGTCTTGGATTTGCCCAAGATGTTCAAGAAGATACGACCGTAACATGGTGGAGCTTTCAAACGATTCCCTTCACCCCCGGAATCACAAGGAAGTTGGTCAAATGAGTCGGCGTTTCGATGGTAGTCACGGTCGAAAGCTGATAGCCCATATCCAAAGGGTGCTCAAGGGTGATATTTAAAATCCCAAGTACCAACGATGATGGGCAAGTCAAAACCAACAAAGGGAAGGACGGATGGGAGGCAATGAGCGAAATGCGCGTCATGCCATGGTATGAGACAATTCAACACAAAGAAGAGGAGGAACCGGGGTGGGAAATTATAAAGGTAAGAATCCCATGTCAAGATCCCAATGGCGAAGCCAAAGCGGAATCGAAAGTCGAGAGGAGGCTTTAGCGACAAAGGAGTAGTTTCACCAACAAAAAGAAGCGCCAAGCACCAATCAACCAACAACAAACAGTAACTCAAGACAAACCTCGGTTAGTAGGAGGCTCTTTTCGAAACAAAACTAGATGAATCAAAAGAATACACTCCAAGTCCACAAGAAGATGAGGATATGCTTACGATAACTTCAATCGAGGGAATCCTCACTTAACTCGAATCGCAATGTGGTATCATTACCATCCGGCGGAGACCAAATCGAAGAAGGAAGAAGAAGACACCATTGATCGATGAAACACGATCGTTATTATGTAATGGATAATGGCGTGGTCGAAGAGCAGAACGCATTCTTCGAACACCCAGATCCCACAATGAAGAATCATTTAAAGCCACTGTTCATTCGAGCAAAGGCTGGAGCCCACGGGGTGAACAAGGTCTTAGTAGATGGGGGCGCTGCAGTCAACTTGATGCCAAAATTCATGCTGAAAAAGTTAGGCATTCAAGACGGTGATGTTAAACCTCATAACATGGTTTTATCCAACTATGAAGGGAAGGTAGGACAAACATTGGGGATAGTGCAAGTGGAGTTAACTGTCGGATCAAGCTGCAGACCCACTATGTTCATGGTGATCGAAGCCAAAGCAAATTATAACTTGCTATTGGGAAGAGAGTGGATTCATGGCGTAGGGGCAGTCCCTTCGTCGATGCACCGAGGTTAGTCTGTGGAGAGGATGGGATAGTAGAGAACATCGAGCGGACCGAGCTACTTCATGACAACAACAATCTAGTTAACAAGAGGAATTATGACAAGTATCCGCCGTAATAGCTCCTGCACCCCAGTGACGAATGAAACAAGAGATGTACATTACTATATGACCCTTCGCCGTGATGGCATGTATTGGGATAGGAAAATAATTAAGGATGATGAAGGAGGCGAAGGCACTTCGCAAAGACGGCCGCCAGGCTGGGAGTTCGAAGACCCTGCTCATGACTGAATCTTCTTTCTTCGAAAGGATTTCGCCTATATGGTCGAGAACGAATTGAAAGCGACTTGGTGCAATAGAACATACATTAAGTAAACGAACTCGAAGGAATGGTCCGAAAGAGTCACCCGCGAGCGAAATAGATCAAAGGCTTGATGCCATTTATGATACAGAACCCTTGGGCTTCGAGAAGGATCCAACAAATTCAAGTGCTAAGATGTTGGCACAGGACCCACTCGAAGAAGTAAATTTGGGGGATATCAACACAAAAAGAATCACCTATATAAGCGCGAAACTCAGCCCAAGCCTCAAACAAGAAGTGATCGAAGTCCTCAAACAGAACAAAGATTGCTTTGCATGGGACTATGACGAAATGCCTGGTTTAAAAAGAGAGTTAGTGGAGCATAGACTTCCAATTAAGGATGGCAAGGAGCCCATCAAGCAGACTCCCAGGAGGTTCGCGCCAGCAGTGCTCACGAAGATCAAAGCAGAGGTCGAGAGGTTGTTACGCTGCAAATTCATCAGAACCACAAGGTATGTCGAATGGTTAGCAAATATAGTACCTGTTATTAAGAAAAATGGTTCATTGAGAATATGCATAGACTTTAGGGATCTAAATACTGCAACCCCCAAAGATCAATACTCTATGCCTGTGGCGGAAATGTTAATAGATTACGCTGCGATTCGAATACCTAAGTATGCTAGATGGATACTCGTTATAATCAAATTTTATTGTCAAGAAGATGTTGCTAAGACAAGATTTACGCCTTGAGCCTTAGGCACCTATGAATGGGTAGTGATGCCTTTTGGTTTAAAATCTTGGGCAACTTACCAAAGAGCAATGAACTCTATATTTCATGATTTTATTGAGACGTTTATGCAGGTGTACATTGATGATATAGTCATCAAATCTATATCTGCAGAAAATCATCTGCATCATTTGAGCCAATCATTCGAAAGGATGAGAAAACATGGCTTAAAATGAATCCCCTTAAATGTGCATTTTTTGTGCAGGCAGGAGATTTCCTGGGCTTTGTGGTTCATAAAAAAGGAATTGAAATTAACCAGAACAAGACCAAAGCCATCATGGAGACTAAAGCCCCCACATCGAAAAAGGAGTTACAGTCTCTACTAGGGAAGATTAATTTTCTCAGAAGGTTCATTTCGAACTTAAGTGGGAAAACACAGGCTTTTTCTCCACTACTTCGTTTAAAGCAAGGCCAAGCCTTCGAATGGAGCGAAACACAGCAGGAGGCCTTCGACAAGATTAAAAGATATCTATCTCAACCTCCTATCTTGTCTCCACCTTCATGGGGAAAACCCATGAGATTGTATATATCTGCATCTGAACTTACTATAGGTAGTATGTTAGTACAGGAAGACAGTAATGGCATCGAAAGAGCCATATATTATTTAAGTAGGGTGTTGAATGATGCAGAAACTAGATATAGTAATATAGAAAAGTTGTGTCTTTGTTTATACTTTTCTTGTATGAAACTCAAGTATTATATAAAACCTGTTGATGTTTATGTTTCATCTCATTTCGATGTTATTAAACACATGCTTTCCAAGCCAATAATGCATAGCAGAATTGGTAAATGGGCATTGGCCTTGACAAAATATGCTTTGACTTTTATGCCTTTAAGAGCAGTGAAAGGCCAAGTAGTTTATGATTTCATTGTGGACCATTCATTGGTCGAACAGCCTGTCATGGGTTATGTCGAAATGAAACCTTGGAAGCTATACTTTGATGGTTCGACCCATAGAGAGGGCAGTGGTGTTGGAGTTCTCATAATTTCTCCTGAAGGAATTCCAACAAAATTCAAGTATAAGTTAGATGGCCCTCGTTGCTCGAACAACGAAGCTGAATACGAAGTGCTTATTGTTGGACTTGAAGCTTTGTTGGAATTGGGGGCAACTAGAGTCGAAATCAAGGGCGATTCAGAGTTAGTAGTCAAGCAGATAACTAAGGAATACAAATGCATAAAGGAAAATCTGATGATATATTTCGTCATAGTTAATAGGCTACTCAAAAATTTCGAATACATGGACATTCAGCACGTACCAAGAATAGAAAATCAAGAAGCAAATGACCTAGCACAATTAGCTTCAGGTTATAAAGTCTGCTAAAAACTTAGAGGATTTGATTGAGATAAGAGGAAGAGTCATGGCTACCGGACTTACACCATCGATCTAGAGAATATCAAAATAAGTTATGGTGATAAAGATAGGTTCAAGTATTAGCCATAGACACTTTAATGATCTGATTAGCGAAATCCATTAATAAGGTATTTAGAAAACCCAACATTGAATGTGGATAGAAAAACAAAATATAGGCGTTGTCATATGTCCTATGGAAATGAATTGTTCAAGAAGACCCAAGAAGGTGTGTTACTAAAATGCTTGGGAGAAAGTGAGGCATATCTAGCACTATCAGAAGTCCACAATGGGGTATGTGGAGCACATCAAGCGGGTCATAAAATGAAATGGTTGCTATTTCGATATGGTATGTATTGGCCCAAGATGCTCAAAGATTGTATAGATTTTGCTAAAGGATGTGAAGAATGTCAGAAACATGCAGGGATTCATCATGCTCCTGCAAGTGAGTTGCATTCGATCATTAAGCCATGGCCCTTTAGAGGATGAGCATTAGATTTAATAGGAGAAATCAATCCTGCTTCATCTAAAGGTCGAAATATATCTGGTAGGAATAGACTATTTCACTAAGTGGATCAAGCAATACCATTGGTAGTAGATCAAGAGACTATCATCGAATTGCATAAAACAGATTATCTATAGGTTTGGGTTGCAGAGCATAACCACGGACCAAGGATTGGTGTTCTTGGTAAAAGATGCAAGAATTTGCCCAAGAAATGGGGTTCAAGTTGCTAACGTCAACACCATATTATGCTCGTGCAAATGGTCGTCGAGACCAACAAAGTAATAATAGGTCTAATCAAAAACATGTTGGTAAAAACCAAGAAATTGGCATAAGACTTTAGATCAAATACTATGGGCTGCAGAACATCCCTAAAGAAGCTACTAATACTACACCTTTCCAATTAACATTTGGTCATGATGCTCCAAGAGAAATTCATCTGATCGATTCAATTCAAAGACAAAATGAAATCTCATCTTCTTTATATTGGGAAATGATGATGAATGAGTTGGTCGAGCTAGATGAAGTTAGATTGCATGCGTTAGAAGTCCTGATGAGCCAAAAAGAGAGAGTGGCGGAGCATATAACAAAAGGGTGAAAGGTAAAACATTCAAGATTAATGACTTAGTTTGAAAGTTATATTGCCCATGGACAAGAAAAATAAAGCATTAGGTAAATGGTCACCTCATTGGGAAGGACCTTTTCGAGTAGTGAAAACATTTTCAAACAATGCGTATGAATTGCCCTTTCTCTTGATGGATTTTGGGAGACTCGGGAGAAGTCTCGAGGCACTTCGTAGCATCTTGACGTTGTTTCGTTGGTCTCCTTGAGGAGGCGAAGTGCCTTGATCATCTAGGTTCGAGGTTCCGTTGGAACGCCATATTGACGAACCTTTATTCGCACTAGATTGCTTGAATCTCCATGAGGGAAGAATGGATCGGGCATTGTTTGTGGGGAGGAGTCAAGTAGTTGGGATCGGAGTGGAATCATCCACGAAACAAAAAAGGATTAGAAACTTATAACTAAGGTACGAATAATCATTGTCAAAAAATTCGAAGTGAATTCACCTGTGGATTATCTGCAGATATGTTCCTGTCTATGTGTTCCAACACTACGTTGGAGGTTGAAGGTGGATTTTGGATTTTGTGAGGGCAACATCCTCGAATCAAGTCCGGGACGTTAGTGTCTTTTGGAATGTCTTTCTTCTGTTTCTTTCTTAAAACCGATGGCGAACTTTCCCCAGCCTTGAGAGTCTTTCCACTGGCACTGGGTTTTCTCTCCTTTGGAGTAGTTGGTGGGAGTTTGCTAGGCTGAAATGATGCGAACGTAAGTTAGACTTGATTATAGACTTGAACTTATTTCAAATGCCAAAGTTTACCTTTGAGGTTGGAGCAGTTGTTGGGATTGGAGCAGGTGTTGGAGTCTGAGTAGTTGTTGGAATCAGAGCATTGTTGTTTGTTGTTGTTGTTGGTGCAGGAGTGATGGTTGGAGTTGCCTTGGGTACATTGTCATCAATTTAGTTAGTTGTTTGGGAACTACTTCCTTCCTTGGTCTTCGATGCTTTTATTCGATAGTGAAAAGTGAAACACATAAGACAAATGTTAAAATAAAGTAACTAAGACTTATTTGGGATTTCCCAAGCATTCCTCGCCTTCATTCGAAAGAATCGACATGGCAAAAGGTCATAGCGAAGATGCCCTGGAAATTATGGAGCCAATGTCGAGCCCATGTCAGATCTCGGATGGCTTTAGTTTCCTTTGAGATTTGTACTTGAACATCTCTTTGCAAGTAAGCCACCAAGGGTATGGGGAAACCAAGCGAGCCGCTTCGAGGTAGGTAGTTTGGGAAACTTAGGTGGATGCATTTGAGTGCCAACCTATACCTATCCTCGTGTGATCTGAAGGAAGTCCGAACTTAGAGACTTTTCGTAAATTTTTCCTTCAAGGTTTGGGACGCTCGATATACCGTGGACTCCGTGTAGGATCATAAGTTGTTTCAAGTAAGTTTGAAAAGCTTTAATTTCTTGGCGTGAGTGAACATACCTTTCTTCTTGTGTACCGCACATCGAACGCAGTATCGCTTTATTACGGATAGTGAGAGTATCAAACATACAAGATTGGTAGAATTTACTCCACCAATCAAAAACCTTTGGATGGAAAATAAGATGGTTCAAAAGAGATTAGTTCGAATTGAGAAAATCCTTGATATCTTCTTTGTATTTTGGCTTTCTAGCCTTGAAAGTTCGACCGAGGTAATAGAGCGTGAGTCCGAAAGAGTGGTTCGGAATCGGTTGGCATAGACCAAATTGTCTCGAGACAAAGTTGGGTTGATAGGAAAAAGGAGAATCGATTTTTAGTGGGAGTGATCCTTGAAGAGATTAGCCTTGGGAGCAAAAAGGCTTTCAGATATCTTGAATTTCTTTGACCTTAGCACCTCCGAAGGGGCATAGTGAACCATGATATGGTCCATGAGTCCTCGAAGCAAAGGCGCCATAGTCTCTTGAACTGCTTCTTAAGGTCACATCAAAATCGTGTGGATATATTTAAAATAAGTATTTCTCAGATAGAGATTCGAAATACATATTTTAAAGGGGCAATTTGTTGGCTGAAGATTTTGATGCAGATGATTTGAATAAGAATCACTGAGCTCGAAATGAAACAATGTCGATTCATTGAACGAGGAAAATGTCATGGTTTGGAATGAAGGAATCAGCTCTCCGAATAAGTATATTGAAACTTGGAGCTTCGAATAGCAAGTATGATGATGTACGTAGAAGGAGCTTTGAAGTGATAGTAGCGTGGAGTTGAGAAGCGAGTTCGAATCGAAAGGCAGTTTAGATATTTGAAATTCAAAATGTGAGCGGGATGAATGGACGTTCGAATATGCGCGCTGGAAAACGGTTCGGAGACGTGGAGGCTAGAGAGGCATAGTATTCGCATGTAAACGTGGCAAGCTCTCATAAGTCAGACCGTTATGGTCAGAATAGTATAAATAGAAGTCTTAGTGTTAGGATTTCGTGTGTCATATCTATTGTACTAAATTCAGTAACATTCAAAATACCACATGGATAGGGAAACGAATGCACGAATAATGTACGTATGATTGCACCACTTTTATCTTTCAATAATGTATCTTTATCTTTCCAATTTACCTTTATCTTGCATAAATGTCATTTAAATAATTTATATTCAAAGTCATTTAATTTTCCATGCATCTAAACGCTTTTCCTTTCGTTTTGAAGCCTTTTACTTTTCAGAAACCTTTATATTCATGCTATTATTTTCCAGAAAACTTCTACATACTTGCTTTTACATTCCTATCTTTTACACTTCATGTTTTACTTTGAAAATCTTTTACATTCATAAGTCATTTGAACATTCCTGCACTTACATACTTTCTGTAATTCGAAGTCTTTATGCCCTATATGTTCAAATCATCTTTATATTGCTTTGCTTGATTACGTTATTAATTTATTGAATATCATAATCGAAATACACTTGAGACATATATAAAACATCTAAAATAAGCCTTGAACGTTAACCTTTAAGTTTATGCAAACGACCAATAACCCCATAGGATCAATCTAGTCGATCCTGCAAGTTACCAAAGGGATTAAACAACAATCATAACGCTTGTTTGATAGTTTGGAGGACCATCAGAAATCACTGTGAACAGTAACATAATAAAATTCACAAATACACAAAACAGAAACAAAACAGTGGAGACTGCTGCAGAATTTCAAAACAGACAAAACCGGAAGTAAACTTCCGGTAAAGTTCAACTACTAACCGGAAATAAACTTTCGGTTTGTACATAACCTTATTTTCTGCAACAAGTTAAGGATTAATGCAGAGAATAAGGGATAAAAGGGATGATGTTTACCTTAAATTCTTCTTTGTTGAGTTTTTTCTGATATGATGAACCAAAAAAGTATGGATTTTAAGTGCAAAATGGATTGACAATGGAGAGGATTTTGGAGAAGGTTCAAGGAGAAAGTGAAGAATGGTGGTGATCACCATGGTTGCTTGCTGCTTATAGCAATAAGCATTTGTCACAAAACCGGAAATAAACTTCCGGTAACATACAAAATATCCAGGTGACATGTAATTCAATGTTCCCGCTTATGTGGTCGGAGTTATACTTTCGGTACAATACCGGAAGTTAATCTCCGGTATTATTTTTACCTAATTCATGGGTGCCATCACATTTTACCTGGTTTGAACAAATTGGGGTGCTTACCGAGAATAAACTTCTGATTTTCAGAGGGGTATCTTGGAGTTTTCGCGGAGTGCGCCCCACCTCTATGAGATGGATTAAGAAGTTCACAATATTTTTCTCCTCAAGTTCAATTACTCACTATATCTTCTTCAATTATCATTTTTTTTCTTTCATTATTCCTCAACTTAATTTGAGTATGTTTCAACATCTCTCTCCCCTAAGCTATTGTTGAATATCTTTAAATGAACCAAGTGAAAAAGAACTAAACAAATTAAATTTCTGATTCCACCCTAATCTCAGGGGGAGAGAGAGAAATGAAAAAGAAAACAATGTTTTATTACTTTTAAAATTTATGACAGGGCTATCCTAGATCAATTTTCCAAAAATGTAAAAGAAAGTATTGATGAAAGTATTGAATCTATATTGTCTTACATATAACCTGTACACAATATTCATATTCATGTTTTATGTATCTTTTCTGGCTTGACTGGACACTTATCAGGCTGCCTAACAATGTAAATCTCATCACCAGCACTGCCATAAAAGTCTTGATTGCGGTGCCAAATCCATAATGCATGAGTTTCATTCTTCATCTGCATTACACCATAATATATATTACTATTCTACCACAGATTTTGAGGACCTATTACACCAATGTGTAGAGACTACATAAGGAAATATTACCTCTAAAATCCCATGACCGAAGCTGCTTTCGCGGAAAGCACTGTAATCAGGCTGTTGGTCCCAACAGAATTTACCTGCTGCTGGACCGGATGTAAAGTTAAAGGCGCAGAAGCCGCCCATGTACTCATCTGGTGTAGTAGATGGTTCTGGACAGTTTCCTGGTTCATCGGCGTGAGTAATTGCCATCTTTTCCCGGTTACCACCGTCACCAACCGTGATATAAACAGGACCGCAAGGATCCAATGTGTAGTTATATACTCGGTTTGATCGCTCATATGCATGAACCTGATCAATGTTTCATTATAATTTTTGAATTTTGAGAGTAATAACAGTTACTAGTAATGAAAAAAACAAGATGCTTACATGCCCATTGAAGACAATGTCGACGCCATATATATATAATAAATCTTCCATTTCGACTCTCATACATTCCGCTTCTCTATAATGTGCTTTATAGGTGCTATACCAAGGTGCATGCCATGTAGCTACCAACCATGGCGTTACTTCCCTGTCAACAGAAGCCAAATCCTTCTCCAACCATTTGTACTGGTCCCCTGCAATACTTTAGCCGTGTCAGACACAGATACACGAGGACTATCGATAAGTGTGGAAGAAACGAGAAGAAAACGACGAACATAGATCAGTTAACCTGACTTGTCGTACGATATGTATGCGCCCAGCATTATAAAATGTATTCCTCCAGCACTGAAAGAATAATAGAAAGTGGACGATGATCTACTCTCTTCTGACGGAAATGCAAACCGAGAACTATAAGCAACAAATGTTTTGTCCTCGGCTTGTTGTTCTATCTCATGATTCCCTTCTACTACCATTATGGGGACACTAGAAATCAGAGGTTCCATGTACCTTCCCCAATAATCCCAACGCGGTTGATACGTTTCATGGATGGGAGTATTATTAAAAGAGCAAGAGTAGCAATCTGAACTAGAACCATTAGTAAGATACAAGTTAGCATAAGTGGCATCACCAACAAATAGAATAAGGTCAGGATGATTGCTGGCCATATGATCAACTGTAGACGTAGTATTGTATGTAAGACCTAAATCTCCAACCACTGCTATTCTGCTAGGGTAACTCTTGGGGCCTGAAACTGGCATTGTTCTAAAATAATGAACATTGCTCATCGCGGACAAAGATGGATCTCCACATTTGTATTGATATAGAGTGTCGGGTTTCAGCCCTGCAGCATAGAGAATACAATTCAAGAAGGGTTGGTGCAATGTGAGAAAAGGTTGCTTGTAGTAGAAGTCAGAGTGTTATATATACCTGTGAGACGAACATGATGTATGATTCCAGAAGTATAGTTTTGAAGTCCTTCAAAAGGATATAGTTGACTGTACACAAGGGAAGAACCAACAGCTTGGCGAGTCAATGATCTTCCGAATCTTCCATATTGAACTATGCTACCAACTGTTGTAGGATCTAATGGTTCTATGTTTTCCCCAATTTGGAATTCTCCTGCAAATATAAACTAACAAAATCATACATGTTTTATGCCAAATGTGTTAAATAAACAGACACTACTTATCAATAAAACACATACACATTACATGTATCCTTGTGTTTGATAAGCATAAGGAAACTCATGACACGTGAGACAAATAGATAAAACTCCATTTTTCAAAGCCAAATATGTTTAAAAAAACAGGTGATATCTTTGAATTTGAATAGTGTACTGTACAACAATGAAGCACAAACACCTTAGGCGTAAACGTGTTGCGGTGATATCTTTCAAATGTTTTCTAATACACGAGATTCTTATGTTGAGGCAAGTGTCGAGTATATTTGCATCTATATGGAAAATTATGATATGAATACTAAAGCTTTTAGGAAGAAAGAAAAGAGAGGATGATTTATTTCTTATTGTTTCTTTCTTCAAATGTTATAAGAGGTCTTGTTTTATTGTGAAGGAAATTCACAAAAGTCCGATGCGCTTATCCCTTATAAATATATTATTGTAATATTATTATATAAAAAGACGAAATTCAACACTTCATAAACATAAAAAAATTGACATTGAACTAACCAATATAATAGGACACTAAGTATATGATTGGTTCCTCTTGAAGAGTGATTCTAAAATTATAGAATTGATTTTAATGTTTTAAGAATATAATATTTAAAAAATTGTTAATTTATAGGCATTTATAATTTATTTATATTAATATATTATAAAAAAATAAAAATACAGCAATTACATATTCAACCTTGAACCAATAATTTATACTACTTATCAATGTCAATTATCAAATATCAGTTATAAAAAAATATATACGTAATACTATTTTTCAATTGATTTTGACTATAGAGTTAACTAATTCTACTTCTATTTCTACTTTGAGTAAGATTCAGCTGTGTACTTGCTAAGCCAATTGTTCATAGATTACAGGTCAAAACATTAACGGCATTTGAAAAGAAAAACAAAAAATAAATAGAGACTTTCTAGATTTACCTTTCATAAGAATTGTAGCTAATTAATATAGGGGCGTTTTGTTTTGACTTTAAAAAAATAGTTTCCTTAATGCTATTAAAATTCATGCTTTATTTAGTCGTATTTATTATGTAAAATTTTCATTTTTTAATTTATTAAATAATTAATATATTTAGACATTATATTAGAATATATTAATCAATGTACCTGAAGATATTTCTAAAGAGAAAAAAATATATACAATTTAAAATATTTTTACGCTATCAACTAATTAAGAATATGTATTCACAATCAAGTCATACTTTTAATTTAAAAATATTTATTTGACATGACAGAATGTAATAATTTTATTAAATAATTGTGTAAAACAAATTTAATCTTACATTACACCACCTTTAACCTCATTTCCAAATACATTGAATTGAAATCATTAGAATAAATTTAAAAATAAACTATTTCTTATAATAAACTTAAAAAAATAGTATTATTTTTTAAAAAACAATAAATTATTCTTGTATTGTTGGAATACCAAACATAAATATAAAAAAATACTTAAAAAAGTAGTATTATATTTTAAAAAACAATAAATTATTCTTGTATTGTTGGAATACCAAATATAAATATAAAAAAATTATTATTTTGACACCCATTAGTACGCGAACAATATTTTTAATGTTATTTTATTTTTTTAATATTTTTTTCTAAAACTATTTTATTTAACAAAATATTATAATTTAGTTAATAGAATTCAAAAATGATTAATATATATTCTGACATAAGAAAATAGTCTTATGTGATAAATTAACTTTGATTAATATTACGTATAAAATTGGTCAATACAATTCATAAGATATATTAGAATTTAAAAATAATATATTGTCAATGTAAAATAATTTTACAAATACCATCAATCAAAACTCAAAACTCAGACATTATTCATGTCATTCAATATTTTAAAATAAAGTTAGGATTTATTGGGTTTAATGTTTGTATGTCTTTTTTTTTCTCTTTTTAAAATATAATTTCTTAATTCTTTATTGATTTAATCATTTCAAAAAGCAATTAAAAAAATTGATTATAGATTTCATTTTCATGTTACTGGGGATATCAATTTGCACTCGTTAGTGGAGATCTCCGTAGAAATTTTTTAGTTGGAGAATTTTCTTCCTGCAGAAACGAAGATGGGGAATAAAATTTCCCCGAAGCACTTTGGAGATGGGGATGGCAAATATGTCCCTCCTCCGTAGATTCTTCGTCCCGCACTAGAATTCCGTAATATCGTTAATTAATATATAATTTAATATTTTTATGTATGTTTATTTATCATTTCAAATATCTTATTAGTAAAAGAGAGATATCTAAAGGACTATTTTAATTTTTTAAAGTGAAAATTTTGTGTTCATGAAAGATTAATGATTGTTAAAACAATATATTTATTGTAGATGATTATTTTATTTTATTGTAGTTGGTTTTTGAATTTTTAGTTAAAAATAATAAATAAAAATTTATGTTTATAGATATGTACAAAAATCGTGGGGATCTGTGAAGAGCTGTGGAGATCTGCGGAGACGAGGACGAGGGATAAAATCTCCATGGCGGAAACCCAAAACGGAAATAGAGAATAAATTCAAAGACGAGAATTGAGATGTGAATGTATCGCTGCCCCATTGACATTCCTACCGTGACTTACTAGGAACACAATACTCCTACACTAGTTGGGTGGGAATCCCAAAACGACAAGAGAAAGAGGATAGGTACAGTGATTTATGACCTCTTATTTGAAGTTATGGAACGAGATTCGAAACTATATTACTAGTAATGAAATAGAAAAACATGGTGTACCTGTGATCCAAGAAACCCAAACAGAGTTATGAGAAGCAGAAAGCGAGAGCGAGATTTGTTCTGGTTCAAAACCTTGGACATTTCTCTGAACAAGAGGATCTGTGTCTGGCAAGTCCACCGCCTTTCCACGGAAGCTCTTGTCAAGAGGCACCGTCACTGGCTTGAAAGGTCCGTCCAGAGTGGTCGGAATAGGAACTCCACCGTCAACAATGGTTATCGATAACAACACTAACAGAGACAGTGTAACAATAAGAGGAGACACCAAAACTGAACACATTTTTCAAAGGAGCGTGAAATATTAATATAAGAGTAATGTGTAGTATTTAAATGTACTCCTATGTAAGCATGAGTAGAAGAAGACATGTGAAGGGTCAGAGAATTAATTGATTATTTTTTTGTCTCAAGGGAGATGAAAATGAAAACTAGTGCTGATGTGTAAACCACGTTCAACCTTTTCAACTCTTCACGCTTAAGTTTATTGATAGCATGCATACACGTTTCTTTCCAACTACAGTACTTTACTTATTTTATGATTATCAAATCACTTTTTATTAATAATACAAAAAAGAAATCATAATAGTCTTCAACAAAAGTCAGCTTCTATAAATTAAAGTTTTAGTTTTTTTTTTCCTTTGGGATCTCTACTTAAAAATCACACTGTTATAGGTTTTTCTTATAGTATTTTTTAGAGCGTAATGCCTTCAGCCATGCCCATGCCATGCCACCCATGTGTTCCGCATAATCAAATGACTAAATGTTTGAAATAAAAAATAATAATAGTGATACTTTTTTCAAAAAAATAAATGATAGAAATTTTACCAAAATTATTTAAAATTGAATGGACTCAATAAAAAATTACTTCTCAAATTGAACCAAACTAAAAACCATAAACTATATTTGTTTGGAATGTGTTATAGTCTTTTTTTAAATATAGTTGTGTGATTTGGTTCAGTGTACAATTTATTTTTAAAAAACAAATTAGATTATATTATATTATGATTCAAACGTCAATTAATTCACATCTAACAAAAACTCAAATTTATTATGCCTTAACATTACGATTACAAACAATTTTCTCTTCCTTACATTTGAGATTTAAATTTCAATCTTCTAAAATTATTCATAGTAGTACTAAACATTGTTCTCATATTTTTCATCATGTACAACTCGTTTCTTCTTCTCTAATATTTAATCGTTTATATTATTTCTTTTTCATCTTCTCATTTTTATATTAGAATTCTCTCTTCAAATTTTGTTTTTATTGCATATATATTTTTCTAATCTCTCATTTGTTCTATTTTTTCTCTTTCATCTTCTTTAATCTCTCATTTTTTTTCTTTTTTTAATATTGTTTTATACTACAATTTTATGTTTTTTATTTGATAAGTGTCAAAATATACTATAATTTCACATGAAAACGTGGCACTTATAGAGTTACACTAACATGTTTTTATCAATTAAATCTCAAATATTATAGAAATTTCATTTATTTTGTCCAATATATAAATGTATGGTGTCTTTTAATCTCTAACATAATCTACCCAACTAGATACACAAAGAAACGCCACAATATACCTAACTGGATACATAAAGTACAAAGAGCAAATCCAACTAATTCGCTAAGCGAGCCTCGAACGAGCTACAACCGAGATGTGGCAGAGAATTCCAAAGTCCATAACTCAACATGCTCGCTAAGTGAGAGCCAGCGACTGCAAACGAAATAGGGCAAGGTTATTTCGCTAAGTGAGCCTTCAGCGAGTTCCAAGCGAGAGGAGACTGAGAGTTTCAACCTTCAAATATCAGCATGTTTGCTTAGCGAGCTATATTTTGCTAAATGAAGTTTGGCGATTTTAGAAGCGCAGTTTGAAAATACTTAAGGATGAAGAAAGGTCAGTTCACTAAGCAAACCTTTTCTCGCTAAGCGAACATGACAGTCTTGAATTTTTATAAGTAGGACCATAATCAGTTCAGTAGGGATCATCTTTTGTAAAATCAATAACATAGTATAGATAGGAAGTATAAGAGGTGAACTGAAGAATATGAATTGGATATGCATCAAGAGTCAGGAAATCGTCGTTGATGTTCATTCATCTCAACTTCTCCATTTTGTACTAAGCTACCATGAGTAGTTAAAGGCTTTCTTGTTGGGATTAGAAACAAGTTCATTGTAATAATATGTATTCTTATTGACCATGGTGTTATGAGCAGTTTATTTATGAATTAATATTGATGTTATCTTTGTTTCGCTGTTTAATTTATAGATTTGAATTGATATTATGAAATATTTTTTGAATCTTGATCTAAGATAAAAAAATTATTAGTGTGAGATATTGTATCGAACTCTAGTATGGTCAAAGGGCAGCTTCTTGGTTCAACAATTTGACATGATTTAAGCATGAGGTTGAAGTTGGTTCGCATGTTAGGGTTGAAGACCTGTGTGATGTAGTTGAAGTATGTACAAGTATGCAGTAGTCAAAATGCTAGGATTGTTAGGATGTCAAATTGGACATGTTTGTTATGCCTAATTGTTTAAGTTAGCTTGTAATGGATCTGTGAGTAAAAACTCATTAGTTTAGTATGTTAGTTGCTTATAAATATCATATTAGTATTAGTCTCTCATCATTGCAACACTGCAAATTCTAATTAGGGTGAGAGAGGTTATTTGTTATTTTATAACACTTGTAATCTTGTTTTGAAGAGAAAGTAGAGAATAATAGTTTGTATCCAATTTTATTGTGTTTTTCGTGCTTCCCTATTTCATATCAACATTACTACGAAAAACTCATTTAACAACGGTTAATCACGGAGGTCCAAGCATTATTGTGTAGAGTGTTGTTGTAAATTCATTACTAACAATCATGGCCATAGGACCGTTGAAGTATTTTGGAAATCATGTGTGATATCAAAACAATTATTAGGGGTGTTCAAATTCAAATCAATCCAAATTAAAAACTGAAAACCGTAAAAAAAAACAAAATTTATTAGATGAGTTTGGCTGTCATTTTGTGAAAACCAATCGGTTCTGATCAGATTTCGAATTAATTTTTCAAAACCGATCCGAACCAAACCGAACCGCATACATATATTTTTATACTTATATATTATTTATTAGGATGATATGTTACATGCATTTATTATTAAATGATAATAGTTTTTTACAAATATTTATTAACTTGGTATAATCTAGTTATTTTTATTATTTCAACCATAATCTATCACTATCATTTTGTAATACTAACTTTTAATATACTATATGTTATATATTATATCAAATCTATGATTTATTAGTAGTTTTATAATATTAATAAAAATTTAATATATAATTTGGATATCCAAAAACCGATCCAAATTAAACCACATAAAATTGGATCGGATCGGATTAGATTTTTTTAATATATCATCAAAAACCGAACCAAATCGCAAGTAAATTTATCTTCAAATCAGATGAATTTTTACCTTAAAATTGATCCAAACCGAACCGCGAACACCCCTAACAGTTATGCTTATCAATCTTCATGATATATATGGTGTTGATTTTGAAACCCAACAACAATAAATAAATTACATTAGATCACGGTTAAAAAGAAAAACGTTATGGAACGTATCCAATATTGTCAAGATCGTGATCCATATCGTGTACGATTTTGTGATCTCAGTCACCTTCACCGATGTGGATCGCAAACAAGATCGTGAACTTCTAAAAATCACGACGAAATTTACAGGTTTCGAAATCTGATACGAAAAATCTCGGAAGTCTAGAAAAAGAAGAAGAAGAAGAAGAAATAGCTTGCTTTGTTCTCTACTTTCGTTCCTTATTCTTTAGGTTTTCATACTTTTTGATTTTTTGGTATTGTTTGTTTTTTTGTTCTTCGTTCTTTTGCATTCAGTGATATTATCTTCAACTTTAGTATTTTTCTTTTAATATTTTGTTTCTTTATTTTGACATTTTGTTTGTAACTCCATCACGTGATTAAGTAGAAGTTTCCAGAAATTTAGTTTTGTAAAAGTGTACGTGTGACAAACAATTATTATTTTTATTCTTATCCAATAAACGTTATTATATTTATTAATTTATTACTTAATCTCTATTAGGCACTAGTAAAATGACAAAGTAACATATAAGTTATAAAAGTAATATTACTTTTATTATTAGTTTAAAGTTTATTTGTTGGTTCTAACTTTTTTTAGTTTGTAATGTAGTACTAGTATTATAGTAGAAGACTTTTAAACAATATATTTTTTTCCTTTTCGAAATATAATACATGTTATATTTTTTATATAAAATTTTAGATTTGGCGATTTAATTTTATACACTATACCCTAAATATTGTTAGTATTTTTGTTTTTGGTAAAATCTTACTATTTTGATTACGATCTTATGATTTAAAATTTTGTTTTTCTCTCTCGATCTTACAAAATTAATAGAGTAAGATCTTTCGATCTTAATTGCGATTTTATACTTTACGATCTTAATGTTCCCTCTCGATCTTATGTAAGATATCGATTTTGACAATATTGAACGTACCCATAGTTTATTATATATCAATGTATATTGTTTGCTTTACCATAAACCTCATTAAATAAATACACCATTAAAATTGTTTAAAAAAACTATACAATATGAAAATTAAACTATTCTTGAAACCCAACTTAAACACGCCACTGTATTTCAAATTGCACGCGTCTTATCGTGCACATTTTATATTCTTTAACACATATATAGTTTAATTGTCAGATTCCTTCAATGCATCAATATATTTTATTATTGTTTACCTCATCATCATCGCTTATCATTGTGATTGTTATGATGACTTATCATCATAACAATCACGATCTTAACAATCACGCTGATAAGCGACGACGACGAGGTAAAGTAGAATAATAAATATCAATGTATTGTAGGGAATCCGACCATGTAACCATATATTATGGGTTAAAGAATATAAAATATTCATAATGAGACTCATGTAATTCAGAAAACATTGATTGATATAGGTTGGTTTTCAAATACATCTTAATTTTTAGATTATAAGTTTCTATGTCAATTTAAACGATTTCATTTTATTTAAAAGGTTAGTGAAACAACCAATATGCATATTATATATATTTTAGCAACAAAACACTAACAGCATACAATATCATAAAATAAACTAAGTTGTTTATAGAATGCACCTTTTATTGAAAATAATCGTGGAACTATGAACTTCAACTAGTTTGTGAATAAATGAAAAAGAAATATAATGTGGATGAAGTTTCCACAATGACTTTATACATCTTGTATTTTTTAATTGTTATACAAACCATATGCACATTATCAACTCATACTATACGATTGCTACTATCACCATCATCACTATATGAGATTCATCAAGTTTGTGAAGCCATGAGAAAAAAAAAGGTGGATGAAGTTAACACAATAGCTTCACACTTATATTTCCTCTCATAGCTTCTCAAACTAGATGATGTTTGTTGTTATTGTTTCTTCATTGACTTTTCTTGAGTCCTACAAACACCATGAAAATTATCAACATGTGAAACCACAAACTTATTTGTCAACAACAAAACATGCAGAAACAACATAGAATAATATACAACAATAAAAGAATCATAAACTATCTAAAAAGAAGAAAATAATAGGAAAACCATGTGAAACATAACAACAACATACACAAAAATAAGAAATTAAGGAAAACGAAGAATACATTTATGTAAGAAGAAAAAGATTGATGGCTATATTATAGAATAGGAATACTAATGATGAAGAAGAAGAGAAAAAATGGGTTATAGGGTTTTCCTGTGAAAGATACAACGCTACTGTCAAAGAGTGAGTGTTAATTAGCTTATATATAAATATACTCAACGGTTTACGTTATCAACCGTGGCGATATATATAAATGTGTCACAATAGTTGAACAAAATAATCAAATATTATTTAATCCCCTATACCTGAAGCAAACTTTGTATTCATTCAAGATGAGTTCAAGTCATGTCTGAGCAGTTGGATATGTTCAACAAGCTTATTCTTGATCTTGAAAATATCATAGTCAAAATCGAGGATGAAGATCAAGTGTTGTTATTGTTGTGTACTTTTCTCAAAACACATGCTCGCTTCAAAAAGACTCTCTTATATGGAAGAAAGTCCATAGACTTTGAATAAGTTCAATCAGCCTTGTATTTTAAGGATCTGAACGAACAAAAGGATCACATGTAACGCCTGTTTATTTAATCAATTATTTAATTAAATATTCTTGAATTATTTCCGATTTAATTGTCGAAGTTATGAAATGTTGATTTAAGTTGTCAAGCTATTAGTTGATTAATTATTGAATAGTCGGTCGATTAATATTAATAATAGTATTAGTTGATTATTGATAATAATAATAATAATAATAATAATAATAATAATAATAATAATAATAATAATAATAATAATAATAATAATAATAATAGAGTAATATTGTTTGGCTTGTTTTGATGGTGATATGTAGTAAAGTGGGTGTGGAGATTAGGCCCAATAAGACAAATAGAATTAATAGAAATATAACTTAAGTATTATATAATATAAGAATTAGGTTATTTAGAAAAGTTGGAGAAAAAGTCAGTACGTGAGAACAAGTAGCAAGGAAGAGGAAAAATAAGGGTTTTGGAAAAGATACGTAGAAGTGCAAGAAGAGGAGGCAAAGTTAGGTTTTCGATCGGAGAATTTTAGAGCAACCTTCAATCCAAGGTAAGGTTAGGGTTTTGACCTTATAATTGAGGATATTATGAATTGTATGCTGGGATTAATCGGTATAAAATTGCTTCTGTGTGTGATTGATGTTGCTATATGATGATATTTCCACTCTTAGTTGTTTATAATAATTTGCAAGTGATTAAGTCGATGGATTTGATGTCGGGAAATTATTCATGGTTGGTATAATTATTGTATTGTAGTATAATCCTGGTAATTTTGGCTGGGACTATAAGTCGATGAAATTATTTGAGTTCCTACAATTGAATCAGATGAGAAATAGAGAAATCTGTGTGGAAAACAGGTGTGCCGAACAGCACAAGAATAAAAATACATGTCGAAGGGCATGGGAAGGTGGTGTCGAACGACACATATAGTAGGAAAGGGGGGTGTGCTGAATGGAACACCTTTTGAAAGGGTGATGACATGATTTTTTTATTACTATTTTGTTTCATCACTTTTATTACTTGCTGCATATTTAACTGTTACAATATTTTTTTGTTTATTCATTATATCACATATAAGCATCACATGGTAATATATTATGTACATATATTAATAGTACAATGTGATTTATATATATATATATATATATATATATATATATATATATATATATATATATATATATATATATATATATATATATATATATATATATATATATATATATTGGAAATGATTTAGTAACAAAATTAGTTAAATAAAGTGTAGGTATTATATTGTTTTAGTTAAGTCATTAACTAAATGGAAATTAAACAACATAAATTATATTATTGTAGTAAGTAGTAAAAATATAGGGCTAGTATTAAAATAGAATTTTTAGCCGATAATTAATTAACCGAAAATAGTCTGAATAATTACGTGGTTTGTTTGTAGTTTATTTTGGTTAATTCTGTGTGTTATATGTTGTAATGCCTTTATTGATTTGACAAAGTTCAGTTGTAGGCTTATGCCAATGTTGTGTAATTGTTGTTAAGTTGCAGACTTATGGCCAGTGTTGAATTGTTGTTAAGTTGTTGTTGAACAATTGTTATGTTGTTGTGTTATATCTCATAATGTTGTTGCATATATAGCATAACAAGTTGGCCTGGATTGGCAAATGTTACGTTGGGAGCTCTTGCTCTGTTAAATTGGCCTGGATTGGCACCATGTTAAAGTTGAAGGTTTATGCCTTGTTGATGCCTCTATTAACTGGCAGATTATTACGTTGGGAGTTTTGCTCTGTTTTTAATTGGGAGTTTTGCTCCATTGGTACCACATGCATGTTGCATCTCATGTTGCATAAATGTGTTGTTGATGATGAATTTATTGGTAGCTTATGTTGATGTTTGTGTGATATTAAACGTTGTTTGTAGTTGTGAAATGGTGATTTTACTTTATATGATTCTAGTATACTATTTATCATACACTCAATTATATTATTTGATATCTCACCCCTTATGTTGTGATGTTGCCTCTACGTGGGTAATGTGTAGGTAATTCAGGATGAAGGTTGTTTACCTTCATTAGTTCGAGTCGGTGTCGTCGCTCTAATACGTAGCACCCGAGGGGATAATGCATGTTTTCTTTATCGTTGGTTTTATTATGTTTCTGGATTTTTAGTTTGTTTTCATTGAAGACTTGTTATTTTGAAGTTGTTTTATGTTGGAGAAAGATGTTATATTTATTTGTTGTCTTGAAGCTTGTTTTGAGTTGAACATGATGTAATGGTAATTTTAGTGGAATTTGTGAATCCTCTGCATAGTAATAAAAGTTGTTTATTTTTAAAGACCAAACAAGTCGTTATCGGTTCACCCGAAATTATATGTTATGTATCTTAACTACAGGTGATTGAATGTCGTTTTTTACGCTTCAAGTGTAGCATTCCATTTGTTTGATGGAAATTTTGTAACTCTGATTTTATATTATCCGTAGAGTAGAAATGGGGTGTTACATTAGTGGTATTAGAGCAGGTTGGTCCGTCGAACCAAGTTGTCGAGTCGTAGTGTCGTTTAACAATCGAGTATTATTAATTAGTTTCTAACTGTTGTTTATATTTAAGTGACAAGTTGAAATGGCTGGAATGAATGATGTTGCAATTGATGTTATTTTGGAAGCAGTGGTCGAGGATTTGCAGAATCATCTGAACATTGACGAGAATGATGGATCTTGTAGTTTGGCGACTTTTCAGAGGGAGAATCTGCCTACCTTCAAGGGCAAGTATGAGCCTGATGGAGCGTTGTTGGTTGAAAAAGATTGAGAGGATCTTCCGTGTGATGGAATGCAATCCAGCGTAGAAGGTTCATTTTGGGAATCATATGCTAACGGTCGAGGCTGGTGACTGGTTGCTAGAGACTCGTTAGAGGTTGTAAGCTGTAAGTGAGGATATCACTTGGGCTGTGTTTCGTAGAGAGTTTTTGAGGAAGTATTATCTTGAAGATGTTTGGGGTAAGAAGAAAATCGAGTTTGTTGAGCTGAAGCAAGGAAATATGTTGGTTGTCGAGTATGCTGCAAAGCTCATTGATTTAGTTAAGTTTTACCCACTCTATAGTGAGACGATTGCTGGATTTTCGAAATGCATCAAGTTTGAGAATAGGTTGCACTCAGAGATCAAGAAGGCAATTGGACCAAAAGATTTGTGTCTTCTCTGATTTGGTTGATAGCTGCAGAATTTATGAAGAGGATAATAATGCTCATTACAAGATCATTAGTGAGAAGAGGAGCAAGTACCATCAGAATCGTGGTAAGCCTTGTGATGCTCCAGCTGGTAGAGGTAAACAAGAAGTTGCTGAGGGTCGGGAAACTAGTGGGGAAGATGCTCTTGCTAGTGTGGTTTGTTTCAAATGTGGGAAACCTAGTCATAAGAGTAATGTGTGCACTACTGAGGTAAAGAGATATTTTCGTTGGGATAAAATTAGACATGCAATAAATGAGTGCAAGCATAAGGAGATAGTTTGTTTCAACTATGGAGAAGAGGGACACATTGGTAGTCAATGTCAGAAACTAAAGAAGACGCATACTGGTGGAAAGGTGTTTGCGTTGGTTGGAGACTCAGACAAATAAGGAGGATAGAATTATAAGAGGTACATGTTTCATTAATAGTACTCATTTAATTACTATTATTGATACTGGTGCTACTCATTGTCTTATTGTCGCTGGTTGTGTTGAAGATGTTGTTAAGGTGATAATGTGATGTTGGATATTCAAGTATAAGTATGTTATGGTTGTTACCTCTTTGAATGTTGATACGTCAGAGTAATGTTGAAGTGGTTGATAAGTTATTAACGATTATGTCGCGAGGTTGTTGAATGGTTAGCATGTAAATAGTTGATTTAAATCGTGTTGAGTTATCGTTATGTCGATGAGTAGTGGTCAAAGTGCTGTCAAACGTGAATTGGAGATCAGAGAGTTAGATGCGAAATTCACATTAAGAATTGTAGTATCGAGTAAATTTTTGATGACGAAAATATTATAAGTGGGGAGAGTTTGAACGACCGTTTATTTAATCAATTATTTAATTAAATATTCTCGAATTATTTCCGATTTAATTGTCGAAAATATGAAATGTTGATTTAAGTTGTCAAGCTATTAATTGATTAATTGTTGAATAGTCGGTCGATTAATATTAATAATAGTATTAGTTGGTTATTGATAATAATAATAATAATAATAATAATAATAATAATAATAATAATAATAATAATAATAGTAGTAATAATAGTAGAATAATGTTGTTGGGTTTGTTTTGACGGTGGTATGTAGTAAAGTGGAAGTATGGAGATTAGGCCCAATAAGACAAATAGAATTAATAGAAATATAAGTTAAGTATTATATAATATAAGGATTAGGTTATTTAAAAAAGTTGGAGAAAAAGTTAGTACGTGAGAACAAGTAGCAAGGAAGAGGAAAAATAAGGGTTTTGGAAGAGATACTTAGAAGTGCAAGAAGAGGAGGCAGAACTAGGCTTTCAATCGGAGAATATTAGAGCAACTTTCAATCTAAGATAAGGGTGGGGTTCTGACCTTATAATCGGGGATATGATGAATTGTATGCAGTGGCGGAGCCAGGAACCTGGCTCAGGGGGTTCAAACAATTTTAAATAATAAAATAATTAATTATTATTATAATTTAAAAATAAATAATTTGATTTTTATGCAATTAAAATATTAATATTAATTTTTCATTTAAATAAAATTATATATTAAAAATATTATATTATATATTTTTTAACTATTATATAATTTATATTAATTAAAAAAAAATTAATATTATAATTTAATATATACTCTATGTAAATAGAAATCATAATAAAACGATAATTTTTTGGATAGACTAGTGACAGGTTGTTACATTATACTATTACTACTTATACACATAAAACTCATGTTTGACTCCCTATTTTGTTAGTTTTAGAAATTAGCTTAAGACTTTAACTACGTAAAAATAGAGGTGACAACGTGGCCTAAGAAAGAAAATAGAAATTTATGAGAGAAAGAAGGTGGCCTACACCCACCACCATTAACTCATGAGAGAGAAAAGAAAAGACAACTCGTAGATAAAGAGGAAAAAGCAAATGTGGATGAGAGAAAAATGCATGGTGCAAGCTCAATATTTGAGGGGGTTCAAAGTTCCTATTATCAATAAAGTTAGGTGTAAAATAGAAGATTGAGGGGGTGCAGTTGCATCCCCTGAGCTACATGTAGCTCCGCCCCTGATTGTATGCGAGGATTAATCGGTAGAAAATTGCTTATGTGTGTGATTGATGTTGCTATGTGATGATATTTCCACTGTTAGTTGTTTCTAATGATTTGCAAGTGATTAAGTCGATGGATTTGATGTCGGGAAATTATTCATGGTTGGTATAATTATTATATTGTAGCATAATTCTTGTAATTTTGGTTGGGATTATAAGTCGATGAAATTATTTGAGTTCCTGCAATTGAAACAGAGGAGAAACAGAGAAATCTGCGTGGAAAACAGGTGTGTCGAGGGACACACAAATTATGTCGAACGACACAGGAACAAAATTACATGTCGAGGGGCATGGGAAGGTGGTGTCAAACGACACATATAGTAGAAAAGGGGGGTGCCGAATGACCTTTTGGAAGGGTCATGGCATGATTTTTTTTTTATTATTTTGTTTCATCACTTTTATTACATATTGCATATTTAACTATTACAAAACTTGTCTATTTATTCATTATATCACACATAAGCATCACAAGATAATATATTATGTACATATATTAATAGTTCATGGTGATATATATATATATATATATATATATATATATATATATATATATATAGAGAGAGAGAGAGAGAGAGAGATGAGGGATCAAATTACACCCGAAGAGTTACACCATGAGTTACACCGCTCAAAAACGTCACTTCGGATTAATATTTTTTAAAATCAAACGTTGGATTGAAATATATCATCATGTAGATCACACCTATAAAATTTGAGATTAATCTATAAAGTGTTACTATACGATCAAGATATCTAAAAATTAACGTCAAATGGACTTTCATATAACGTTAATTTTGATGTAGTTCAATGACATAGTAAATCATTATAGATTAATATCAAACTTTATAGGTATGATTTATATGGTGATATGTTTCAATCCAATGGTTGATTTAAAAAAAATATTAATCCGGTGACGATTGTCACTCAACTCTTCAGTGTAATTGATCCTCCTATATATATATATATATATATATATATATATATATATATATATATATATATATATATATATATATATATATATATATATATATATATATATATATATATATATATATATATATATATATATATATATAGAGAGAGAGAGAGAGAGAGAGAGATGAGGATATTACACAAGAGTTACACTATGAGTTTTCAACGTCACTTGATTAATATTTTTAAAATCAACCGTTGGATTGAAACATACCATCATATAAACCATACCTATAAAGTTTGAGATTAATCTATAATGATTTACTATACGATCAATATATCCAAATATTAAAGTCGAAATGGACTTTCATATAACATTAATTTTGATGTAGTTCAATGACATAGTAAATCATTATAGAATAATCTCAAACTTTATAGGTATGATTTATGTGATGTTATGTTTCAATCCAATGGTTGATTTTTAAAATATTAATCCGAAGTGACGTTTTTGAGCGAGTGTAACTCATGGTGTAACTCTTCGGGTGTAATTTGATCCCTCCTTTTATATATATATATTGCAGTGGAAATAATTTAGTAACAGAATTAGTTAAATAAACTGCATGTAATTATACTGTTTTAGTTAAGTCATTAACTGAATGGAAATTAAACAACTGAAATTATATTATTGTAGTAAGCAGTACAAATAATAGGGCTAGTATTAAAATAATAGAAATTTTAACCGATAATTAATCAATCGGAAATAGTCAAAATAGTCCGATTAATTACGTGGTTTGTTTGTAGCTTATTTTGCTTGATTCAGTGTGTTATATACTTGCCGTAAATTGTGAATTTGCAGGTGATAAATATATATTGTAATTCCTTTATTGATTTGGAAAAGTTAACTTGTAGGCTTATGGCAACGTTTTATAATTGTTGTTAAGTTGTAGGCTTATGGCCAATGTTGAATTAATGTTAAGTTGTTGTTGAACAATTGTTGTGTTGTGTCTCATAATGTTGTCGCATACATAGCATAACAAGTTGGCCTAGATTGACAAATATTACGTTGGGAGCTTTTGCTCTGTTAAGTTGGCCTAGATTGGCACCACGTTAAAGTTGAAGGCTTATGCCTTTTTGACGCCTCTATTAACTGGCAGATTACTACGTTGGGAGTTTTGCTTCGTTTTTACGTTGGGAGTTATGCTTCATTGGTACCACATGCATGTGCATTATAATAAGTTGCATCTCATGTTGCATATATGTGTTGTTGATGATGAATTTATTGGTAGCTTATATTGATGTTTGTGTGATATTAAATGATGTTTATAGTTGTGAAGTGGTGATTTTACTTGATATGATCCTAGTATACTATCTATCATACACTCAATCATATTGTTAGAAATATCACCCATTAGTTGTGATGTTGCCTCTACATAGGTAACGTGCAGGTAATCTAGGATGAAGGTTGTTTACCTTTATTAGTTATAGTCGGTGTCGTTGCTCTCATACGTAGCACCCGGGGGGATAATGCATGCTTTCTTTATCGTTGGTTTTATTATGTTGCTGGATTTTTAGTTTGTTTTCATTGAAGAATTGTTATTTTGAAGTTGTTTTATGTTGGAGAAAGATGTTATATTTATTTGTCGTCTTGAAGCTTGTTTTGAGTTGAACATAATGTCATGGTATTTTTAGTTGAATTTGTGAATCCGCTGCATAGTAATAATTTTTTTTTATTTTTAAAGACTAAACAGGTCGTTATTGGTTCACCCAAAATTATATGTTATGTATCTGAACTACAAGTGATTGAATATCGTTGTTTTACGCTGCAAGTGTAGAATTTCATTTGTTTGTTTGAAATTTTGTAACTCTGATTTTATATTATCTGTTGGGTAGAAATGGGGTGTTACAACACACACCATCGTTGACTGGTAAAGGTCTGCCAATTAAGGAAAATCCACAAAGAGAGATGGTAGGTTGGACAAGATGAACAGTAAAAGTTAGGAAAAGTCTTATAGTGGTGATGCATGGGGTATTAGATGTTATCACTGTAAGAAGGAGTGTCATACAAGAAAAGTGTGCCTTTGACGTATGAAAGATCATTGAGTTAAGGATAATGACAACACAACCATTGTTTAAGATAATTTTGACACATATGATGTTCGTGTAGTTTCAAGCAGCGACTCAAGAAAATAGTAGATTATAGATTCAGGTTGCACTTGGTACATGACTCCAAACAAAGACTTGTTCGAGGAACTATGTGATCAAGATGGTAGATTTGTATTGTTTGGAAACAACAAAACTTCAAATATTGTAGGTGTTGAATATGTGAGATTCAAGCTCCATGATGAGTCAATAAGGTTGTTGAATGAAGTCAGATATGTACCTGATTTGAAGAGAAAATTGATATCTCTTTGTGAATTCAACAAGAAAATGTATGTTTTCCAAGGAGAGAAAAATATCTTAGAGTCATGAAGGGTTCAGAGGAAGCCTTGAGAGGCGTGAAGAAACAATGCTTGTATACCCTTGAGGCTGAAGTTATAAGTGGTTATACAGATGTTGCATCCACGAAACCTTTGTCGAAGAGAGAAAGTTGGCACATGAGATTAGGCCATATCAGTGAAATGAGTATGGTCAAATTGGGGAAACAAAATCTTCTTGGTGGAGACATAGTAAAAAGGTTGAAGTTTTGTGAACCTCGTGTACTTGGAAAATCTTGTAGAGTGAAGTTCAATAAAGGCAACTAAAGAACACATGAATTCCTTGATTACATTTATGTTAATCTTTGGGGGCCTGTAAGGTGTCCATCACATTTAGGAGCAAGGTATTTTCTATCCATAGTTGATTATTATTTCAAAAATTGCGGGTATTCATCCATAAGACTAAGGATGAAGCTTTTAAGAATTTCAAAAGTTGAAAGAGTTTGGTCAAAAATCAAATTGGAAGAAAGGTTAAGAGGTTGAGAACCAAAAATGGCCTTGGATTTTACAATGAGGTGTTCGAAAGCTTTTGTGCACCCTCTAATATTGCAAGGCATAGAACCATTGCAGGTACTCCCCAACAAACTGGTATGACTGAAATGTTTAATTGAACCATTTCAGAAATAGTTAGTTAGATGAATGTTGACTAGTGTTGGTTTAAAGAATGTGTTTTGGACAAAGGTTGTTTCAACAACAACATATCTAATAAACAAATGCCCTTCTACTCCGTTAGATATGAAGACACCTTAAGAAATTTGGTCGGGACATCTTTAAAAATTTAATTGTATATGTAACTAAAACATTAACGAATACAAATATAAGGGGGCAACTTCTCTACCCATCACAAAAAGTTGGGTAGTGTACCTTCAACCAATCACAAGATCTCATTTAATTTTACCATATTAATTATTTATTAAATAATAAAATTATTTGTTGTTTCAAAGAAATTTTGCACAGAAGGCAACTCTACCTAACTTTTTAAGTTGGATAGAGAAGAATTCACCAAAATATAAACATTTAAAATAGGAGAAGTAAAAATAGAAAGTTGTAACTGAAGGAAGAAGACTTATATGCCATACTCATCCAAGAAATATCATTTTGTTATATCAGTCACGAGTTCATCAAATTTGATTTTGAAGACTTTAAAATTAATATCAGGTCGATCATGTGGCTTTAAACTATTGTTGGACAACAACCATGTAATCTCAGGCCAACTAGGGTTACAAGTAAATGTTAAAAATAAACAAGGAAAACATAGCTTACTTGAAATAGCCATACCATCAAAATAAAGTTGATTCGTGTATCTCTTGCTTCCCACAAAAGAAAATGGCAACCTAACCCGCTTTCCTCTTTTGATACTTTGGTTGTTTAGATTACTTCCATAATGTTCTTGTAATTTTTGATATTTGCCAACTTTTAATTTAAATTGATTCCTCCTCAACCAATTAAGACATTCAGACTCCATCATTGTATACCTATCAACTAAGAACTATTCGAAAAGTCATATAGAATATAGTAATGTTTTTGCTTCATTTGTGTGTTCTTGTAATTTAAATGAAAGTCAATCTTTAATGGTTTTACGGTTTTTTTTGGTAACCAAATGCTTATGCCGATACTTGTGCAATATAATTGGCTTGTAACCCTCTTTGTCATATGCAAATATCAAAGGGTATTGATACCCAAGGTAAATTGCATGAAACTCGTCTATTCTTTGCAACGGACCATCACGTTCTTGGATAATGGCGTCTCTTTGATCAATAGAATCAATATCACCCATAATGAGAGCAACAACTTCAGAAATAATAAGCATATTATAGACACGGCCGTCTCCTGGTCTATCAGAAATAAGTTTCAATATGAAGTCTTTGGTATGGATTGTCTTTCAACATATCCCTTGCCATTCTAAAAGCTTCTGCATGAACATTGTGGTCATCTAACATCAACTTCAAGATTTGACGTGAAGTTTTGTGAGAATTAAAGAACGATTTTCACAATCATCGTTACTATTCTACTGTAGAGTATAAGATTGATGGTGTGTTGGTGAAAGTCATAGTGGAAGCACTCCAATACAACGATGAAGGTCTTTGGTAGAAAGAGTAGGGATATATCTACAAAGTTAACACTCTAACATCTAAGGCAATGAGGTGAGATAGATGTAACTTGCAAGAGTGATGTAATAATAGAGAGATGAAGTCATGGTATATGAAAAATTGGAGAGTAATTAGGTCATATTTATACACAGAGAAATTAAAGTAGTTTTTTTTTTTTTTTTGAATTCACTAACCTTTAAGATCCAACACTTCATGTTGATGATGCAACGAATCTGTCATGGAAGATGAAGGAATATCATTAATATGATTGCATCGTTAAAGCAAATGAAGGTGAAAGGGCATATTTGAATTTCGGAGAGAACCCAGATTTATTGTGGCAGATGAATTTGGTTGATATTTTTATGGGTAGGGTGTTGTAGGCGGAAAAGGCATTGGGAAAGAAGATTTTGTTCGAAAGGTCATTTGTGGACATTAAAGATCTGGTTGGCTAAAAGATTTTAATAAAATAAAAAACAAAATCATGACTTAAAAAGAAAGGTTACTAAAATTGGAAAGCATTAAAATAGAAAAATGCCTAATAGAGTGACACTTGAAAAAACTTGCCAAAGAACTCATCCTAATTTTATATATTAAATAGATTCACCAACCTCAATTATTCAAGCATATCACAATAATTCAACTCATGTGAACTATCCACCAATTGCACAACAACATGTTTCAACAACAACAAGCATCACATGTAGCATTTACATATCACCACATATCACAAATAACATATAGCATACGATTTCATTCATGTTATTCGCAACATTTCACCAAAACAAGATTCATACATACTAAAATCAAGTATCACACATACATTTGAAATAGCATATGAAACCAATCCAAAACACATATAATTATAATCGGATACATGAAAATACTCCATAAAATATAATCATATAAGATTTAATGTCAAAAGATCCTAAAAATAACATTTTTGATTCTAGGTCACGCTAAGCCCGACCTATCGTGCTAAGCGCCCTTTCCTGAACAAACAACCCCAACTTACATAACTTTTCGCGCTAAGCCCGGTCCTGATGGCACTAAGCGCGGTCGGCAAAACAACACTTTTTCTGCTACAAACCAGTTTCTTTCTCCCACGAAATTACCACACAAAATCCATTCCAATCAGCCAAATAACATCATTAAATGGTATCCTAACATGTTTCTAATCATGGGTCATCATTCTAAGTTGAAAAACACAATTTCTCTTCAAACCCTAACATTAAAAGATTCTAGAAATTGAAATTAAACCACCTAGCATGTTACTAAATACTACCCACAACATACAATCAAACAATAACATGGATTCTCACTCTTACCTCTTGAAGATCTAGCCTCTTAGGGTTCCTTCTTCTCTTCTCCTCTTTTCCTCTTCTCTTCTCTTATTTCTTTTTCTCCAAATGATAATACCAACTATGTTTTACTCTAACCCTTACTAACTAGTAAACTCCAATTTGGGTTTAACACTTAACACCTCTTTATTACTTCTATTCATAAGACTAGACCCAACACCATATAATCACATTGCTACTCATAAAATCAATTATTCAAATAACACACATATTTAAATAATTAAATTTTCATTTAAATCACCCATTTAAATTAATTATCACATAACATAATATATAATAATAACTAATAATTAACTATTAAAAAACAGGATGTTACACGATAGATGTAACTTGTAAAAGTGAATGAAATTGCACATGATTCTGGTGTGTGATCATATTTATATACAAGCGAAAGTTAAAACTGCATTGATGAACAAGACATGAAGTATGAGACCCCGTTAGATTGATCCAACAAATTTGATGGACAATTATCAAGTTCTAGTGTGCGGCTTCTTGGTGAGGGTTTACTTATTCATCATCTTTATGTGAGATATATTCTAGACTGGTGAGAAATACTCTAGACTGCACTACAACTTTAAATTAGGTCATTCTTATTGGATAGTCTGGCATGCTCAATTTTTTTTAACTAATTCAACTTTTTTTAAATTAGTAGTTTATATTGCTTAAAATTTTAAAAAATATTTTTAAACAAAAAAATTCATTATTTAAAGGTAGATTATATGAGACCTTAATATATTTAAAATCAAAATACTATTTTTTGAAATTTTTGATATTAATTGTCATAATCATTGGATCACAACAATTCATAAGTATTATTTTATTAGTAATTAAAATAAAAAATTAAATATAATTTAAAATTCAATGGATATTGTATTTCAATAAATTTTTTATTTTTTTAAACAGACATAAACAGTGATTTAAAACTTTAAATCAAATTAAACTAGTTTTGATGAAGGTTTGCCAAATAAAAAAATGAAAAGAATAAACAAAGAAGGAGAAATGTAAATGAAGGCAGTTGAGTCGAGGGTTTCCCGGATGCGATGCACTGTAGCGACTCACTGGTCAGGGAAAGAATATGCCGCAGCTTTACTTGCAGTGCAGTCATCTACTCCGAAACTCACCGTAACTTTCCTTCAAAACTAAAACCCTAACTCACTGAGCGACTCAGTGAATCAATCATCATCATCATCAATGGATTTCGTCGAATTGGAGGCCGTCGAAGGTCTCCGATGGTCATGGAACTCATGGCCAACGTCCAAATCGGAACTCATAATCCCCCCAACAATCATGTGCACTCCATTATCCCAACAAGGCACGGACCTCCCTTTCCTCCCTTACGATCCCCTCCTCTGCACCCGATGCGGCGCCGTTTTAAACCCTTACGCTCGTCTCGATTACCAATCACGTATCTGGCACTGTCCCTTTTGTTCGCAGAGAAACCCTTTCCCTCGTTCCATCGCCGACGCTAATCTCCCCGCTGAGCTTTTTCCTACTTACACTACCGTTGAGTACTCTTCTAGTTTGCCTTTTCAACCTCCCGCTTTTGTTTTTGTGATCGATGTTTCTTCCACGGAAGATGATCTTCGGTCGCTGAAGAATGAGCTTTTGCTTCTTCTTCACCATTTGCCTGATACTGCCCTTGTTGGTTTGATTACTTTTGATTCTATGGTTTATCTTCATGATCTTCGATTTTCTCATTGTTCGAGGCTCGTTATCTTACACGGTGAGCGCCAATTTTCTTCTGATCAGGTACCACCGATTAATTACATTTCTATATGATTATTAGTACAGTGTTTTTTTCTGTGTCTTTCTAATTCAGTAATAATCATCATTGCTTAGGTTAGGGTAGCACTTACTAGACTGTTAGTTAAATAATTGCTAAATTAGTGCAGAGTATTTGCTAGGTTTACATTACATTTGAGTGCACTGTAGTTTAGTTACTTAGTTGAGCAATTGCTTACTAATGCAAGATATTGCTAGGTATACATTAATTTATAGGCATGTTTGGATTGGAGAAGCATTTGTAAAACTGGCCGAGATAGCTTATGGAAACAACTTATGTCAAGTCATAAACAATTTTTAGTTTATTTCCACAAGCTCTCAACTCTAGCACATGAAAATAATTTGACGTTATTTCATCCTTTATTATAGAAACATCTTCATATATATAAGTACTTTTATGATAAGAGTTTATGCTATTGCCTATAAGTGCTTAATTAAACTGTTTATTCAAATAGGGACTATATTTGAGTGCACTGCACTGCTTTTTTTTGCTGATTATTTGTTTTTTTTCTCAGATAAGGCAGTTCCTCAACATTAGTCGTCCTCACCAGCTGCATATTGGGCAAACACAGCCTGTGCCAAAGCAGGGGTTTCTGGTTCCAATTTCAGAATGTGAGTTCAGCATCACTGCTGCAATTGAAGATATTCATTCTACCTACAAATTCAGGTCTGGTAGCCGATCCCCGAGGTCCACTGGAGCTGCGATTTCTGCTGCCCTTGGACTTTTAGAGTGCTGTTTTGTAAATACCGGCTCCAGAATCATGGTCTTCACTTCAGGACCTGCTACTCTTGGACCTGGACTAGTTGTGGACTCTGATTTCAGGCAAACTATGAGAACCCACAGTGATATTTTCAATGGTCAGGTGAAGCATTATTCTAAATCTTGCAGTTTCTACAGACAGATTGCCAAGAGGCTGTCTGATGCGTCTGTTGTTCTTGATCTGTTTGCTTGCTCCCTTGACCAAGTTGGGGCTGCAGAGCTTCGAGAACCCATTGAGCGCTCAGGTGGATTTATGATTCTTGCCGAATCCTTTGAATCCGATCAATTCAGCAAATGTCTAAGGCACTTGTTTAAACATGATGATGAGGGCTTTTTGAAGATGAATTTTGATGCAACCATTGAAGTAGTGACCACTAAAGATGTTAAAATCTCTGGAGCTCTTGGACCTTGTGAGTCTCTTAAGAAAAAGAACACATCAGTGAGTGATACTGAGATTGGACAAGGTGGTACCTACGTGTGGAAGTTGAACACACTTACTGACCGAACTTGCATTGCTTTTTTCTTCCAAGTGAGCGATGACCAGAAAATGCAGCCCAGCTCTGCATTTTTAATTCAGTTTATAACACGGTACAGGCAGGGGAACATGGGACACCGAAAAAGAGTCACCACTGCTGCAAGAAGATGGGTTGCGAACCATTCCACAGATATTGCTGCTGGGTTTGATCAAGAAGCAGCAGCTTCGGTTATGGCACGACTTGCCATTCTCCGAGCAGAGACATGCCATGCCCGCGATGTCGTTAGATGGCTTGATGACACACTTATTCGTTTTACCTCTAAGTTTGGGGACTATGTACCAGAAGATCCTTCTTCCTTCCGCTTATCTTCCAACTTTTCCCTTTATCCCCAGTTTATGTTCCACTTAAGGAGATCCCAGTTTATTGATGTCTCTAACACTACTCCTGATGAGACTGCATATTTCCGGCTTATGCTGAACCGTGAGGGAGTAGTCGGGTCCCTTATAATGATTCAACCTACACTTTTCCAATATTCGTTTGATGGACCACCTGTTCCTGCACTTCTAGATATTCGTTCTATATGCCCTGATTCTATATTGCTCTTTGATTCTTTCTTCCTTGTGGTGATTCATTATGGGTCCAAGATTGCTCAGTGGAAGAAGCTTGGTTATGATAAGGACCCAGATCATGAGAACTTTAGGAAGCTGTTGGAAGCCCCGGAACTAGATGCAGAGCAATTGGTGACCGAACGGGTTCCAGTGCCAAAGATGATAAGATGTGACCAGCATAGTAGTCAGGCTAGGTTTCTTCTTGCCAAGTTGAATCCATCTGTTACTCAAAACTCAACGTACACGGATGGTTCGGATATCATCTTTACCGATGACTTGAGCTTGGAAGTATTTCTAGATCAATTGCAGATACTAGCAGTGCAAGGCTGATAAAGAGCAACTTCTTAATTAAGGACTGTCTTTATGATGGTCACATGGAAAAGATAAGAAATTTGTAAGTAGTTACCTAAGAAGAGGTTACATGCTATCAGCGGATTGTTTTACTTTTCTTAAAGCTGTA